>JAUTXW010001955.1:22500-373853 GCA_030620095.1 Kuschelorhynchus macadamiae
CTGGATATTCCTGACGCAACGACTCCACAGTTGTGCAGTGTGCTACGTATTTACCAACATCACTACTGGGAGGTATATACAAGCCTCCAATAATGATGTCCTTAAACCTACATTTAACTAATACAAAAATTTGCTCAACTGAGGGGTTATCATTATGAATTAAGTTCGAATTTAAATTTGCACGAACTGCAATTAGGACACCACCACCACGTTTTTTCTCACTAGATTCCGCTGATCTGTCTCTTCGGTAGATATTATATCCGTCAATCTGCATCTCCGAATCACCAACATCGCCATCCAACCATGACTCCACAATTATTATGATCTCGTATCCAGAATTCAGAACTGCTGTTTTAAAAGTATTTAATTTAGTCTTCATGCCTCCCACATTTTGACAGTATATATTCAATGGAATGTACCTTGCATGTCAGTTTATGGCACCACCCACTAAAATATTGCTATCATTACTGTTGTTATTTATTGTGACAATGCACGGAATCCCCCGTTTGAACCTTACAGCTAGATTCTGTTCTCCATTTTCCTTTCTTCTATCCATTTCTTTATATAAATTCTTTACTTGATCTCGCTGAAGTTGAGTAAGATCGTTCTTTAGCTTTATGTTACAGCCGTTAAGTTTGTGTTTATTTCTTAAGCAGTTTTTAGCTAATTCTGTGTTAGCAAAGGTTATTTTTAAGGGCCTCGGTTTATCTGATATGCGCCCAATCCTTGATGCTCTAAAATCCACATCTGTATTTAAATCCATTTTTCCAAGTACACTCACAAAGCGGGCTTTATCATGGTCAATCCTTCCTGCAGAAAGCTGTGATGTGCTCTCTTGAATGTTATATGCAATAACGTTTTTAGCTCTTAACTGCCTTTCATAGGTTTCATGTATAATGACCTCCTGACTGCAGAGTGGAGTGGGGGTCATAGTGGATGACAGGGGGGAGGACTGTTATTAGTAGACAGTTGATTTTGAATTTCCATAATTTCCTTTTCAAGTTTATCGATTTTTTGTTGTTCAGTATTTCTTAATTCAGTCAGGAGCCTATCAGTCTTTTGTTGTTGATCTAAAAGCAGTGTTAATACCTGGGAAATGAGGGAAACCACATCATTAATGGTCGCATTACCTGCAGTTTCCAAATTGTTAATTTGACTCCGTAATACAGATTCCTGTGTGATGTTCTGAGTGGGATGAGTAGGGAGAGGGGTTGTACGATTTTTTCGTTTGCCCTCACTAAAAGTGGGATTATTCGAGGTAGTTGAGTTATCTGACGTGCCTCCGAACGATATACGTTTAGTTTGAACACCGCTGCAGCTCTTGCAAGACCAGTCATGGGAACCATTCTTCTTACATTGGGAGTAGTTTTTGTCAAATTCAGAATTCGACAAACCTGAACATCCCTTATGGAACCAGGCACAACAACGAGTGCACTCAATCACATGTTGGTTTGATCTGATAATTTTTTTGCAAACAGCACAATTCTCTTGAGCAGACATTTAGAACGCGAAAATTTGAAAAGTTTTGTCGTTTATGGACACCTTTATTGACGAAACAACGTAACAGCTGATTCAGTACTTTGGAGGTTAGAACAAAGTCGTAATCGGTTTAACGAAATTACCGGAGTGGAATCCCCGTTTTTTAAGAAAATAAATAAGTCCAGTCGGTAGCAGGATTATTTTGAGCCCTAGGACAAGGCATTATTAAAAAGGTACCAGTATTAGTTACTGAAATTAACGATTTAATCACGACCGTTTTACAACACGTAAACACATTATAAAGGCGACCACACATCTATATATATATATATATATATATATATATATATATATATATATATATATATATATATATATATATATATATATATATATATATATATATATATATATATATATATATATATATATATATATATATATATATATATATATATATATATATATATATATATATATATATATATATATATATATATATATATATACACACCATCAAAAGTCTTGGACTCCTTCATAATATGTAATTCAATGGTCATGGCCATATATCTTTAGTAATAAATGATTCACCGAAGTTATTAAAAAACATACTCTTAACCCAAAACAGGGCTACTACTACCCCTTAAATGGGACATTCAATTGTGATCAGAATGCTCTACAGGTTGTTTGAAAACTAATTAAAGTTCGTAGCATTTTTATATATCTTTTAAACACTCTGTAGACCATCCTTATCATAATTGAATGCTCCAGATAAAAAGAAGTCGTAGCCCAGGTTTTTTCTGACATTATGTTTTGTTGGTCACTTCCTTGGATCATCGGCATATGCGGTACTCAAGCAGAGTATATTTATATATATATATATATATATATATATATATATATATATATATATATATATATATGAGGATTTTAAATTTCTTATTAAATATTTAAAATCGTGAAATGGTACCCAAAGATTTTTTATGGGCTTCGATTTTGTCATGAAAACAAAAATAAATGGGGGGCGCAGCCCTAAGCAACTTTTTTTTTTAAATTGGAAGACACTTTTTGTAGCAACTTTTTTGAAAGCTTACTGAAAAAGGAATTTGCCATTAATATTTTTTTTTACATCTGTCTAACCCTGTGTCAGAAATAATAACAATAAAACTGAAATCTCACCTTTTAATGATGATATGCGGTACTCAAGCAGAGTATATTTACATTGCTTGTTATGAGGGGGTTCAAGACTTTTGATGGTGAGTATATATATATATATATATATATATATATATATATATATATATATATATATATATATATATATATATATATATATATATATATATATATATATGAGGATTTTAAATTTCTTATTAAATATTTAAAATCGTGAAATGGTACCCAAAGATTTTTTATGGGCTTCGATTTTGTCATGAAAACAAAAATAAATGGGGGGCGCAGCCCTAAGCAACTTTTTTTTTTAAATTGGAAGACACTTTTTGTGGCAGCTTTTTTGAAAGCTTATTGAAAAAGGAATTTGCCATTAATATTTTTTTTTACATCTGTCTAACCCTGTGTCAGAAATAATAACAATAAAACTGAAATCTCACCTTTCAAGTGAAAAATTTTTGAAGATTAACTTGTTGCCACAGACCCAAACGATGGTAGAATTCTTGCCTTACCCTTCTGGGGCAATTAAACGCATCTCTGCGCTAATTCCTGCTTTTAACTCTTCTAGATTTTTAGGTCTGGTTACATAGACCGTTCTTTTTAAATCACCCCATAAGAAAAAAATCTAAGGGTGTCATATCCTGGGATCGGGGCGGTCACTCTATAAATCCTCGCCGTGCTATCCACCTATGGAAATCCAACATTTAAGAATTCTCTTACATTTCTTGCAAAGTGGGAAGTTGGATCTAGATTTCCATAATTAGGGAATATTATTCGCAGTTGTGGTATTAAAAATGTTTGGAGAAAATTTAAATAGAGGTCTCTATTTAAGTTGTCCTCAAAAAAGAATGAACCAATTATTCTGTCTCCTATTATTTCAGCCCAAATATTCACTTTCCCTTTACGCTGTGAGTGGCATTCAACAATCCAATGAGGATTTTCATCTGCATAATACCGGCAATTTTGACGATTAACCTAAAATGGAGGTTAGTTAATAGGACTTAATAGGTTTGGAGCTATGATTCCCAAAGTGGTCGAAATCGAACCGAATGGTCGATTTCGTCTTGCATAGGGTCCTTGTCAACGAAAAAGTCATTTGGGGGTTCGTGAGGTGTAAATAGGGAGAAACTTATAATAATTGCAACATTTCATGAATATATGACACTGTACCTTACCCATTTGAAGCCAAATGTTAATCAAAACAATCGATCAGAATATCAGGTGAATCCCTCTCATTAACAACATTTAGGTTTCATTTTTTAATTTTTGGAAGTTGATATTTTTTCTCTGATTTATTTCGTCAAAATAAAAATAGTCGTTTGATTTGGGTATGAATTTTAAGAAAGCTAAAATTGTTGCTTTGTTTTCGTTCATTAAAATATTCACAATGTGTGAGTTAATATTGCCCTAGTTTTTGTAATAAACAAGAAAAATACAAATCAGTCGTTTTACTGAAGGTATAAATAAAATTGTAATTACTTTTTTTGCAACAAACCGTTCTACAGAAAGAACCTTTTAATGAGAGAAGGAGTGTTACTACTATCGGCTGTGAAAAAAAAAACACATTTGACGTTACACAATTTAGTACAATTTAATACTAAGTAAGCGGGGGGCTACTGCAAAAAAATCGTCAAATGGTTTACAGGACAAAACCCTGGCTTAGAGGTTTAAGAGTTTGCCTAGAATAAGGGTTAAATTCCTTTGAAACATAAATACGTTTCTGTTTAACTTTTAAACTTACTTGACCCTCTAAAGTAAACGTTGCTTCGTCAGAAAAAAGTATCCAATCTATTTCAATTTGTCGGTTGTCCAATGCGGCCATCATGACTTCGCATAATTCTACCCTTCTATCTAAATCATCCTCCAATAACTCTTGTACTGGCTGCATTTTAAATGGTTTTATGCCAGCAGATTTTGTGATCTTTAACACTGCTTTATGACCAATATTGTGGTCATGAGATAATTGCCTTGCGGGTGTGATTGGGTTTTCTTGATAACTCGAAAGGATATCTAATTTAGTCTCATCTGATACTTTTGGGGTTCTTTTTCGAGGAACATGTCTTACAAGACCAAAATCTCTAAATTGCTTTTCAATTTTGCTAACTCTACTTCCCGACAAAGGAGGAAAATCTGGATGACATTCATGAAACAAAGCAGCAACTTCTTCTTGACTTCGTTTTTTTTTCTCCATGTCCGATTATCATCAGTTTCTCGATTTTTAACGTTTCAGTTAAATACATCTGTAAAAAATAATCAAAGATTTAAATATTTTAAATTACTTTACACACAACACAATTACCCATATTAAAAGCGTATTATGTAGAAAGTACCTGTGTTCGGGGCGCAATATCAAGGAAGTGTATAACATTTTTACTTTTCTTCCGTAAAAAATTCAAATACAAATTCAAGTTAATTTATTTATTTATTTACTATGCAGTGTTTATACAGTGTTTGTATCGGCATTTTGACAATTCGTTACTATGACAATACAAATTTGCTAAGCACGACCGCCTACTTAAAACTTTTACTGTTGCCGTTCAAAGGATGGGCTACTTCCATTTAACATACATTGTCTATTTCTGTTACGTCATTGCATATTCCTCGGCCAACTATGATCGATCGTGGTTTTGTTTTTTTACATTTGACTATCGAGATATACCATAAGATACTAATACTTACTCCGTTTCCGCATTGCACTCATAAACTACTATACATCAACACATCCCAGTAGGCTGTGGCCAGCAGCCATATGCATCCGCAACGATGCCAGTTCGTGCGGCAAAACAATTTAAGGAACTAGTCTATCCTGGTGCTGTTGACTGAAGCAACGCTGGTGTCTAAAATTATTGAAGGTTAATGCATTCCTTATGGAGCCGACGTCTAAAGTATGTAAATCCTTGAAAAAATGCGTTGGCGTTTAAAAACAAACTTTAGCTACTGCAAGCAATGTGTGAAATAGTCATTCAGGTACGGTCATAGAAAAAATCAGTTTTTGTTGGGAAAATTTGGGATATTTGAAGGTCAGGATTCGGGCAGAGATAAGTTTAATCGTGCAAGAAGTTTTGGAACAAGTAAGGGAAGAATCCTACCAATCGTTTGGGTCTGTGCCAACAAGTTAATGGTGCACGTTTTCAACAATTTTTACACTAGGAAGGTATGATTTCAATTTTATTGTTATTATTAATGTTATTATGTTTAAAAATTGGTTTTTAATAAATTTCTGACACATGGTTTGACAGATGTCAAAAAAAATATTAATGGCAAACTCCTTTTTCAATAAGCTTTCAAAAAAGTTGCCATAAAAGGTGTCTTCCAATTTGATAAAAAAGTTGCTTAGGGCTGCGCCCCACCTTTAAGGCCCCAGTTTTTGTTTACTTGACAAAAACGAAGCCCATAAAAACCTTTGGGTGCCTTTTTCAGGATTTTAGAGAAATTTTATTCCCGGATCCGCTATAAGCAGCGTTCCATTTAAAATATATATATATATATATATATATATATATATATATATATATATATATATATATATATATATATATATATATATATATATATATATATATATATATATATATATATATATATATATATATATATATATATATATATATATATATATATATATATATATATATATATATATATATATATATATATATATATATATATATATATATATATATATATATATATATATATATATATATATATATATATATATATATATATATATATATATATATATATATATATATATATATATATATATATATATATATATATATATATATATATATATATATATATATATATATATATATATATATATATATATATATATATATATATATATATATATATATATATATATATATATATATATATATATATATATATATATATATATATATATATATATATATATATATATATATATATATATATATATATATATATATATATATATATATATATATATATATATATATATATATATATATATATATATATATATATATATATATATATATATATATATATATATATATATATATATATATATATATATATATATATATATATATATATATATATATATATATATATATATATATATATATATATATATATATATATATATATATATATATATATATATATATATATATATATATATATATATTTTTTTTTTTTTTTTTTTTAAAACATAATTAATAAATAAAATAAATTTCTTGAAATGAGATTCATACAAAGGAATAAAACAAAATTATATCATATTTCGGCTATTGTTTAACCTTTTTCAATGATCTTGTGGACACTAAAAAATGAATAAAAATATAAACAAATGGTTAGATCATAGACTAGCATAATTTGAAATATGATATTAACTACAAACAGGAAATATACAAAAAATTTTTATTACTTACCTAAGGCAGAAATCATTTCTCGTCAAATTACAATAATTTTGAGTAAAAAAAAATATAAAGCGAAATACATTGTGTCTAAGCATGAAACATTTTTGGGAACACCAAATTTGGTTTCATGTAGTTAAGTATGGTTGTATATTATCTTTATGCAACTTGGGTGAAAAAGTCTGTGACATATAGTACACACCAAATTCTTGACCTCCTTGTTATTACAGCATCCAAATTTGCTCATCCTCGGAAGCATATTCATTTTAATTTTAGAGCAGCCCCGTATATTCTTTGAAAAATTTTATATAAATAATTTAATCAGTACAGTACTACAATGCCAGTCCTGTTCTGTTTATTAACATCGATAACAAGAGGACAAAATAGGGAATTCCCTTAGCTGTGCATTAAAAATTTATTTTGATGTCCTTCAATGGTCCAAAAAAAAAATGAAGAGCAGGTATTTAACAGAAGTTCGTTCAAACAAAAAATGTGTATATTAATGAATAAGTTTTTATAGTCGCCTCGTATCACGTCTTGAACTAGTAAAATAATTTTTCAAATTGTCCAGAAAATGTGCACCTATTTGAACTTAATTGAACCCTCAGTTTACAAACACTGAATTTTTGTATATTCCGCATTATTTTGAGAACAAATTGCGGACATATCCACATATACATATATATGTGTCGAAATCCGAACCCTCCTTTTCTGACGTCGCGTCGGTTAAAAAGAGATATTACATTAGTAATAATAAGAATCACAGACCAGACACACGTAAAATGCATCTATGTGGGTACTAATCGTAGTTCATGTATTTTATTTCCAGAACTTCAGGTAAAGAGTCGCCAGTCGTAATTCGTGCGTTTTAAATAGGGTTTAATGAGAATTGCAGTTGATACTATCAAAATTATGAACAATATTTTTATACAAAAGTATTAAAATATTTGGCGCTAAAATGTCTTGCGCCAAAACGACGGCTGTCAAGTAGCGGTGCCTGATGTCGCTACCCCGAAACAGTACTATTTTCGCCCTTGTATCATATGTTCAGGCAATGATTTTCATAGGATCATGTATTATATTTTTCACTTATTATTTTTCCTTTATAAGTTTTTCAATTGGCCACATGCCGTTGCTCTGGATTTAATTTTTTAAGTCTTTTCTGAATTCTGATTTTTTTTTAGAATAACTTGGTACACAACTTTAAAGATCAAATTTAATCATTGGTCTTGAGTTTAGATTGTTCCAATTGAAATTACTGATCTGCACTTGTAGTGAAGATGTCTCATGCAAGCGCAGGCGAAATGTAAATTAATTCCAATTTCACACAGTCTCAACCCAAGAACCATGATTGTGGTGATATGTCACTCCAGCTATAAAAGCTTTCATACTAAGTCTTCAAGTGTTGTCAGTTAAATAATTAGCACATAGAAAATCCCAATCCTAATATTTTTTTACCTCTACTATTTGTTGCTTAATGTGACGCTTGTCTTTTCTGTATTGATGCTGTTCATAACATTATTTTTTATAACATTTAGATTAATAAACTTAATGTTTGATATTTTTAGGGCAATAAGGGAGCGGTTAGTATTCGTTTAAGCATTTACGGTTGTTCACTATGTTTTGTAAATTCACACTTAAGTGCACATGATAACCAGCTAAAAGATAGAATTGAGGATTACAACAATATTATAAAGGATCAGGAGTTTCACGTGGAAGAAACTTCAAAAATATTTTATCATGAGTAAGTAAAATATTTGTTTACATTTTGCTGTTTTTTGATTCATCGCAAGTGTTGATCACATTTGAAAAGAATCTTTGGGTGCTTTAGACGGGTGTATCGCTTATTCAATGGCTTAGATACTAAAAACCCAACATACTTTTCGATTCCGCGATCTGCGTTCCCCTTTCCATTTGAAATGGTCAAAATTGGTTGAATTTAAAGATGTTGTTTGGAAATATTGCAATTATTATCAAATGTATATTGTAAAGTATTGAATTTAAATGTGTCTTTTTCCATAACGTTTTATGGATTTCGAATAGTTTAGCTCGGGTATCAAGCATTAATAGTTGATATTCTCCTGGTGAGCCGAAACTATTAGGATGGTGAAGAAAACAGACGTGCAATGGATTCGCTAGGTTAAGAAAATTCTGAATATGGGGAGTTTACAATGTACCAGTCAAAAGAAACAATGTGTGCTGTCAGGAATTCAGAGAAGCAAAAATTACCTGACTAAAGAAATTTGAAAATTATGATAAATCTAGCAAATACAGTACAACGCAAAAGCATAAACGGTTGAATGGTATTATATGAATTCATACATTAAAATATAGGGTGGTGGTAGTTTACTATGTATAATAGAAATATTTGTTTTACTTTCTTTTTCATTTTATAGAAAAACTTTCAGTACTACACAAAGTAATTTTATTAGAAACTATCCGACGCGTTTTTGCCCATTAGCCATGGTTAACGATAGAATTATATCTGTAAGTGATAAAAAAAGCACCTAAAGTTGTATAATAGTAAGTTTTAGAAAGTTACTTGTGAATACCATCTTCCCCTTACAAGTTGACAACCATATGGATGGAAATAAAAGTACTTGAGTTAAAACACATTCACAAACATATAACAGTTCTTAAAAAACTTGTAATTACACTACACCTAAATACATACATGGCAAATTAATATAAACTGTGTTTAAAACACATAGAAAATCCTTACAGATTATTCCAAGACATTCAACAAGATATACCATAATTTGCTGCTGGTAAAGCTCAGAACTGGCATTTCATGATCTCTGTGAAGTTGCTGAAGAGCATGCTTACGGGGCGTACCCAGAAAGCTAAAATAGTGTTTGTCTCAGAAAGTATAGGGGTTACCTCAGGGCACCTCAAAGGGGACATTGGAAATGGATTATTATTTAATATCTTTATTAGTGATAAACAAGTGTTAGTTGATAAGCTAAAACTATACTGCGAGGTTACGACTGAAAATGACTGTAGAATCCTATAGACTAACTAGTGTTCATTTACCCAGTGGTGGGATATTAATGTATTATCATTTAAACCTAGGAAGTGCAAAGTTTCTGTAGAACAAAAAATAGTGTCGATTTTGCATAGAACTAATGACATTAATCTGATATGTGTTAGTTGAATTAAGGATTTGTGGGTTCAAATAGATAATCAGTTAAGGTTTAAATGGTATTAAGTCACCACTGATGAGTTCCTTGAACTTTCTGAACAATAATCCTTCCATAAATCGGTTTGGGGGCCCGCTAATGAGCTTCAAAAAAAGTTGTTAGTGTCTTATCAAACCACTAACATATTTGCAGTCGGTTAGTTAAGTGTGATAAATCGTATAATTTTTCCTCTTTCTAACACATATTTTTTGTTAATTTCATATTGAATATTGTAACTTTTTTAATGGGGTTTCCAATTAATAATAATTAAATAAACAGTTGCCGATAAAACACGTTCTATGCAATAAGTTGGAAATACCAATTTAAAATAGGTGATATTAGATCAAATTCAGCCAGTTTATGAGTCGGAAAGAAAGAAGAGATCATTTAATTGATAAAAAGAAACAGGCAAAACCACAAAACTGGTTGCTGCAATTATTTTCTTTTTTCTTGCCGTCTTGGGACAATGATATTTTAGTTCTTTATTTATGTTTCTTGAGTAAAGTGGCGCATGGCAACCGAGGAATTTGGTTTTCGGTTTTGGAAGTTCATTTGCAACGAATCGTCCATATTTATTGGTATTAAGAATAATTTGGGATTGTTTTCCGATCAAGTTATGTGTAATAGGCTTAAGTAACAATGTGAATACCCTTCACTAAAAATTTCAATATTAGGTAAAGTAAAAAGCTGGTTTTGTTAAATTAGGTAAAGTTAACTTAAGCTAGTGAATGAAAGGCGTCGTTTTCAAAAACGACAAAGTTACCAATTTATTGTAGTTTATAGCGTTTATTTTATAAAGCCCATCCAGTTTTTCTATTTTACGAACGGTGTTTGTTTTTTATTTATTATATTAGTTTTATCTGTGTTGCATTATCTTAATTTTTACTGACTTCTGATGTGATTGTGACACAAAAGATTTTTCCATTTTGTATGCATAATTATTTTCATACATATGGAAGCATGTACGTTTTTCTAAATAGGCTCGTATTAATTTTTTTTCATAAAAAAATTGTTATAATAAACATTAACTTTTATAACATTTAATAAAAAAAGGTAGGATTAGTAAATCTCCTCTGAAATGTACCTTAAGTTTTTAGGTAAATGACACAATTTCTTGTTTTTGTTTAAATAATATTGTTTATATTATCTATGGAAACATTCCGAGGAGGAGCCTACATGTTGAGATATGTAATCTTATTAAATATTTGCTTCAATCAATTTAAAGTTAGATATGCTTATTCAGTTGCGAAAATTTACTGTCTTTCAACAATACAATAATATAGTCAAACTGACAAATATAGTGGAAGAGGGTGGCATAGAGACGGAGTCACTGTGGATTAGCAAGGATATCTTGTATAGCGTGGTCATTTTAACATATCTATATTTAAGTCTAGCATAACTTTCTTATATATCATAATGACCCAAAAAACAAATTGTATGGTTAGTTGTTAAGTTTTTTCTAACATCAGAGAAATACAAAAAAGTGTCGATTGTCAAACATATAAATATAACTTGCATTTTATATATTTTAGTTTCAATTAATTGGCATCTTTTTACGTATTCTAAATATACCAGGTTTGGTAACTTTATCTCAAAAATAAATTAGAAAATTAAGAAAAGCTGTGCTATAAAACCAATGTGTGTGATAAAGATTATATATATATATAAAAATATTGAAGTTATTTTAGACGAAACCGAGCGGAATGTTTTCAGCAGCGCAAGCGCAACTGGCCAATGGCCGATAAAATGTAAAAAAAAATAGGTTTTCGATTCAATATTATTCGAAACATAAAGCCGTTTTTTTTCTGCTTTTGATTCTAAATTACAGTGCAAGTATTCAGTGAATCTGATACATGAAATTGTGTTATGAAGAGATTATGGACTCAATTTTTCACATAAACCTAAATGTGAAAAGGCGAAATTAAAAATCAGAGATATTAATTCATTATCCATTTCAGTTTTTTAAATATATATCAAACCCAAAGGAAAATTTAAGATAAAGACTACTCGCCTAAATTCTAGAAGCTTGTTCTCCAGTGAATGCTAATTTAAAATTATAAGATTATCGACTCAGTGGGGAGTGCAGTTAGGTGCACAACGCCGCAGGCTAAAATTTTTCAGGGTGCCACGCCCAAAATGGCTATTTTTTTACCTTTTTATGAGGTTAATTATCCATAGCTTTGGAGCGTTTTTTAATACTTGTTGTTGTCCCTGGACTGTCTCTATTTTTAGTAAGATTTCCACGCCGGTCGATAAGCCCTCAATAGCCCTGTATATTTTCCTACGTCAGCGTTTGCTTCTACTTCCGGTAAGGGTAATTCCGGGTTCTGCCTGTCTTTGCTGACCTGGTTTTCTCCTGTGGCAGCCCCTCCCCCTCCACCTGTTTTTTTTAAATCTTCCTTTGTCCTGCGGCTGTAGGTTTTAGAAACACATGTTTCGTTATTTCTGAGTTTGCTTTTTTCAGTTTTAAATAGTTCTAAAAAATCTCGTTCATTTTGATTGTTTTTGCTATTTTGGTACAATCTGGATGCAGATAGGGTGTCATTTTATATCGACTGTGAATGGACATTGCGCTGTATAAATTAGCAATAAGCTGAAAATCTTCCGCTAAAGTTTTAACATTGTTCGTACAATCTTTAACTGCAGCAAGAGTCAATAATCCATGAGTTAACTGTTGCTGCATAGCTACCTTGAATTATGTTTGGCTGCCATCTCCGCTAGGCATGGTTTTATTTTATCGTTGATTTTTGGTGGTGCTAGCGCTGGACAGCTTTCTGGAATTTTATATTTTTCCATCATCTCGTATGTGTGTAAACCTGTATATTCATACTCATGTATGCAAAATAATAGATGAGTATACTTACATTTTTAAATTACATTCATTCTAAGTTGCTGATATATTTAAAATAGTCCACAACATTGTGGATAAGTAGCTTGACATTTATCTGTAGCTATAAAACTGTACAGTGACTGACTGACACACAAAGAATTTTAGAGATTTGGTGGAATTATTCCTTGAATACCCTAGGGGTTCATTAAAGAGGGATTTTACAAAAAAAAGGGGTGGTAAAGTTTGTATGAAAAAAACATTTTTTTTAAGTAATGGTGATCTAGGCTTAGTATATATAAGCATTTGTGAAAGCATATGCAAATGCATATTTTGGCAATTTTTATGTTTAAATGCATATTTTGCAGTTATTACAGGAAAAATGCATATATTCTAATTTTTCTGAATATATTTTTATTTTCCAAGACAAATTTGATGTATTTCAAATATAATCCATAATAATAAAAAATGTCTAGTTGGTGGCAGGCAGAACAATTTTAAGAAAGGATGGGTTTTACCCACCCTTTCTTAAAATTGTTATAGGTACCCAATAAAACATATGTGCTGTAAAAATGGATTTGCCACGGATTTACAATCATAAATACGCACGTTTTAAGAATGTTAGAAATAATTTTTCAATTTAGTTTAGTTGCCGGAAGAAAAGCGTTTATTAAGTGCGGTATTAAATCATTTCGTGAAAGATTTTCCTGATTTTACGACCCACGGTTTTGTGCTGTTTTGTGAATATTGTGATGTTCCTGTTACTGCGAACAAGAAATTCCAAGTGACTCAACACATAGGAACTACAAAGCATCAGATCCAAAAAAGTAAAAAGTGTGCTCAAGGCGTTTATTAGTGCGGATATTCCACTCAATAAATTAAGTAATCCTGCCCTGAAGTCATTTTTAGAGCAGTACACAAAGACATCAATTCCACATGAATCCACGTTAAGGAAAAACTGTGAAACAACGGATGTGGAACAGAGATGTGTTGCTAATTTTGTTTTTGGTGTGTTGGGTGTAGAAGCAGAAAGGGATAAATCATATTTACTTACAATGAAGACCTTAGACAAAGTAAATCATTCAACTGTTGCTGGATTTTTCAACGGCTCTCTCACTCTTTTATGGCCCGGTGGTGTTAAATATGATAGAATGTTACTGGCAATTACAGATGCTGCTCCATACATATGTAAAGCAATGAGTGGTCTACAAATATTGTACCCTAAAATGATACATGCCACATGTCTTGCCCATGGACTTCATCGAGTTGCAGAACAAGTTCGTGCTTTTCATCCAGGAGTGAACGATCTGATTTTCTCGGTGAAGAAAGTATTTCTAAAAGCTCCGACTCGCATAGAATAATTTAGGGAAACCGCAGGAAACATCTCCCTGCCCCCATCACCAATTGTAACTAGATGGGGAACTTGGATAAACGCTACCATTTATTACGCAATATTTCGAGGCAATAAAAAACATAGTCAACCAATTTAATGCGGAATAGTTATATTGTATACAAGAAGCACACAACGTTTTGCGCAAAAAAGATGTACGTGAAGATTTAATTTACATTAAAAACAATTTTTCTTGCTTGTCTGATACTATAAAAAAATGGACATGAAAGGACTTCTTTGAAAAAAGCGTAGAAATGATAGAAAAAGTGAGTGAAACTATAACTAACACTAAAAATAAAGTAATTTCTAAAAAATTAGTTACGGTTTTACAAAAAAATATTGGTTACAAACATTTGAAAAATATTAGTATATAGTATATAACAGTGATTTGAATTTCTTTGAATATGTTCCAATTGTATCTTGTGATGTTGAACGAGTATTTTCTGGGTATAAAGTACTATTGTCAGATAATAGAAGAAAATTTGAATTTGATAATTTGTTACATCATATAGTTATAAAATGTAACCGCAACTTGTTGAATAGCGTAAACAATAAATTTTAAACAGGTTTATTCTTTAGTTAGTTTGTTTAGTTAGCTATATATTAAAATTTTTTTTAAAAAATACTTTTATTATATAGTTTTATTTATATAATAATTACTGGTAAAAATAGCGTCTTAAGGATACCTTGAAGTGTAAATAATATATTTTAATTGCTATACTTTTGCTTTATTTCTGTTTTTTTGATTTGATAATAAATGCGTTTTTAAGTGCATATTTTCCTTTCTTTCGGGGCATATTTGCATGCATATTTTTAGATTTTTTAATGCATAATTATCCTAAGCCTAGTGACCCTTTGTAATACACTTCAAAAGAAATAAAATAATATATATGTTTTTTTTTGAAAATTTATCATATAAGGGGGTGAGGGGTGGCAAAGTTTGTATGGAGAAACATTAATTTTGGACTGACAGATAATACACAGCCCAAACAGGCCTAGATATTTGAAATTATAACTAAAGGGGTGAAAGGAGTGGTAAAATTTGTAAGAAGAAAACCTTTTTTTGTAAGTTTCGATAATGACACTTTGTAAATATAGTCTTCAAAGGAAATTAAATTACACGTGTTTCATTTTTTTTTGAAAATTCATCTTCTAGGGGTCACCCCCACGGGGGTGGCAAAATTTATATGGAGAAACATTCATTTTATCGTGTCGATTTGAGACTGCAGGCGTACGTAATTCTGATGACAATACAATAATTTGATACCGTCGAGCTGATCTGATCATGATTTTAACCGATTTAAAAAAAGAGGAGGTTATCAGTTCGGCGCCAAATATATTTTTTATGTATGTACATCGATTACTCGGCGATGGTTTGATTAATTTGAACGAAATGTTCACAGGATATTCAGTGCCGGAGTGTGGTTCCATAACAAGTATATTGAAAAATGGCGGAATGACGCCATTTTGAACTGTTTTCACGATTCTATTGTATAATAAGACATATTATTATAAAATTATGTGACATATGCAGTGCACCTAGTGGCTATTTGTTAAACGGACTTTTACAATAAAACTCATATAACTAGAACTAGAAAGGATGAAATACATTTTTTTGTAAAAAATATTAAACCGACTTCAAAAAATGCTCTCAAAAGTGAAAAATATTTTATTCCATTTTGAAAATTTATGTCTGTGAAGTGGAAGCAAAACTTATTCTCCATTACTTAATCAGTATTTATATTTTATCATCATCTACGCGTACGAAGTCGCGGCAAAAGCTAATATCTAATGCTGCCTGCTGCTGATAAAGTAAACATATACCATTAAGATAATTAATTATTCTAAAACTTAAAAGTTTAGTTTACTAATCGGTTTATTGATAAATCAGGATGGGATGTCAAAAGGTTAATGGTTAGGTGCCATAAAATCCCAAACAATACATTTAACTGGAAATTGAAACGCTTGTTACATTTAGATTTACCAGAATAGTATGATTTGGCTTTAATGATCACAGCACATGTTGTTTTTTTTAAGACATGTTGAATCCCATAAGCCTTTAAAGATGACAGCGCATGTTAATTTTTTATGACGTATGAAATGGCATGATTCCTTTAAAGCACATTATATTTCCAAACAACGCGTGTTGTCTATATGTATGTGTACCAAAATAAAGAAAAAAAAGGAAAATAAATATGCTCAGACATGCCGTCATGTGCATAAGCCACCTTTATAAAGGATAAAGAAAAATAATTACCTAAATTCGCATCGCTAGATGAGTTGCTTGACTCCTCGCTGGTTCAATGATTCACGGAAACTACGAAGTATATTGTTTGTAATTATATCAAGGACAACCGAAGGAATATTTGGATATTCATCCTTTAGATATAATAAAAGTGTTATTTAAAACAGTAATATATTTTTTTGAAAATACAATCTTTTAATATTACTTATTTTATTCATGTTTTCTGTACATGGTAATAAGTAAGTGTTGTATATGAATTTTGAAAATCGTTTCTCCTTACTGACATTATTGCAGATTATACAGGGATTATATTTTGGTGCGGATTTTTTTTGTATGAATCTCCAAATTATTTAGTTTAAGACATTTTTTTTTTCTTAAAAAAATATCTTTACAAAACACAACTGCAGGTAGCGTCCTTACAATCGGCCTAAAAATGGAAATACAAACCAAACCACTCTTACTGTCAGATTGTTACATGGTTGCCGAATATTGCGCATTACCTACATTGCGTTTCATTATAAACAAGCAGACTTTGTTCTGCCTTTTCCGTTAAATGGTGTAACTTTTACTATTGCAAGAGAAATGTATTTCCCCTAAAATAGCAGTTGTGCGAACGGCAGCTCTTCGTCAGGTGGCAATAGTGGGAAGTAGGCAAGGAATACTTACACTTTATTTTTGGGCGCCACACAGTTTAATTATTGAAGTTTTTATAGAGCATTTAACCTGAGAAATTCCGCTCTGAAAATACTGATGAAAAATAAAACACTTGAAGTAAGTTTCAATCTGTTTACTTTACCTTTTTTGATGTTTATTATGATGACATGAAATAAAGTAATTTCTAAAAAATTAGTTACGGTTTTACAAAAAAATATTGATTACAAACATTTGAAAAATATTAACGCAGTTTCGGACAATAAAGAGACATTGAATCTAGACAATGCACTATTTTTAATAAACAGTGATTTGAATTTGTTTGAATATGTTCCAATGAAATGAAATGATATATATATATATATATATATATATATATATATATATATATATATATAACTAACTCTGATATGTTAAATTTTACGCATTGTAATTGTATTAAAATGATACCCAATTAAATAATTCAAATACCGCTTCCTTGATCAAGAAATTATGCGCATATGAATATGTAAGAAATGTGCTTTATCTAACCGTTAAGCCTATGTATTGTTCGAACCAAAATTATCAGATTAGGTTTTACAACACTAATCACTATATGTATATACATTTAAATAGAAAAAGTATATAGATATATATTGATATTGTCTTAGGTATAATAAACAAAGTAAGTCATGAAATTTGCCTGAAAGGCTTAAAATTCATGAGGTTATACTAAAATAAAATGTATAAATATATTCACACTCATTATAAATAAAATGGAAATAACTGGCCTTAATTCCAAAAGCAGTGCAGTGCACGTGTCTACTCTTCCATAATGACATGTGGAAAATGGACAAAAAAGACAGGTTATGTTACCTCTGCATTTTCATACAAATATGGTAAAAATACCAAAAAGGCTTATAATGTCGCTGCAGGAAGAAGCGTGGAGGTTGTAGGGTGTATGTTGGAGGGTGGACGTTGGAAGGTGGACGTTGGTCCCCGTAAAGAATATTGAGAATGAAAATAAGACCTTAAAAGTGTTTACAAAAAAATCGCTTACCTTAATTTAAGCGAATAAACAAAATCCGCCAGACATTGGCATTCTTTTATCCAAAAAGGTGAAGAAAACAAACATAGCAGTCTTAACTAAATAATATGGTACAACATGCCGCACCAGGCAAAAAAAGGAAATTAGGAAGACCTCTTTTGACTTTCGAGCACGAGATGCCAAAGGAAAGTGACCTATTTTACAAAATGGCCCTTGACCTCTTCTTCATCGAACCGCCTAACAGCTGACTGAATCGGGAAGAAGCCACATCGCTTCGAAAATCTGCACGATTAAGAAATCGCCTAATGACAAATCATGAAATTCTCAAGATGGAAGTGAGAACTGACAACGTTGTAAGAATATGTCAAACTAAGGACGCTTTATCGATTGGCAGATGTGTTCATAAACACTACATATTACAACCAAACAGCCCCAGAGTTGTGAAAAATAGAAAAATAACGCAAAAACGAGTGCAAATTAAAATGAGTGATTTAATTTCTTACCAGAAATGACCGTATATAAACAAAACTGTTGAATTTTAAAATTAAAATGCTACATTGCCTCTCTCCAAAAGAAAAAAATTAAAGACTACTCAGTAGACTTTACATTTTTTATAAGCAATAAGCAGTAACAAGCTATATAAAAAAATAAAAAATCCAGTTCAATTTTAAATATTAACAACAAAAATTTCATTAATAATAAATGTTAACCAAAACATAGTTTTGTCAATGCTTTTAGCTTTGATATCTAACGTGTATCATTCGTCCGCAAGGGATGTCACTATTTGTATGTCATAATTTGGTTAAAAGTCTAAATTGGGAAGGTCATAGTTGAGTAAGTCTACTAAAATTGACAAAACAAAAGTGCACATAATGCACTACATGCAAGGCATGAACTTAAATTAGAAAGTATCAGAACTAACTGAATTATATCAAAACAAGAAAAAGAAACTAGTATCTAAGCTGTACATATATCACATTAACATAGTGATATTTAGTTAGACCAATGTAAAGTCTAAAGAAGTTCAAGAACTATTAATAATAGTTTTCATACAAGGATGAATGACAACTGAAGTCAAAAATCAAATATAAGATCCTGTTGTGGTATAACAATGTCAAACATTAATACAACACAAAGCATCTCTGCTAATTTTAAAAGAAAAGAAACGAGGTAAATTCCAAAATCATTTTGGATACTTTGGTAAAGGTAACACAATTGTTAAAGCTAATATATAATATAGCTAACATAAGATAAGTGAGGTAATATATAACACTCATAAGGTAAGGTAATTGTTAAGCTAACATAAGATAAATGAGGTAATTTATAACACTCATAAAGTAAGGTAATGGTTAAGATAATATAAATGAGGTAATTTATAACACTCATAAGGTAAAGTAAGTAAAAAATAAACTTAACATAGAGAGGTAATTTACAATATCAGTAAGGTAAGGTATGCAAAATAAATAAACTGATTTAGCAAATTGAGAAGGTAATTTCAACACAAGTCATTTCGTCAAGATAAGATAAATGTTAAACTGCTATTGAAGCTGAGTAACAATAGATAAGAGAAATCCAGTTTGAGATATCTTTAAGGTAACATTGAAAAGGTAGGAAATATTTTTTTTTTAGCTAGACTACTAATAGAAACCATAAGAAACAGTAAAGATATAATTGTTCAAGAGCAAGAATAAAGAGAAAAGTATTACAAAAGATATATATCAAGAAGAAACAAGAGTCCTGATCGACATCAGAATCTGCAGAAAAAGGTAAAAACATGCCATTTTCCAGCTTTGGAACCATCAATATTTTTAAACTCATAAACCAAAGGAGACAATTTTTTAGAAACTATAGAAAAAATATGGTTGGGACTGAGTTTAGCTGCAAACTTGTCCGCTGTAACAGACAAAGATTTATTTGGTCGCCATACTTTATCTTCTACATTAAACAAACGTTACATCTCTTTTACGAAGATTATAGGATTTTGAATTCCTTTCATATGCAGAGTGTAATTTCTGACGAATATCAACGAACAGTTTACGAAACTCTAACAAATTTTCGGCATAAGATGTTCTATCTCCAGGTAAAATTTCAATTGATTGATCTGTGAGAGTGTGATCGAAATAATCACCAGACAAAGGAATGTGTCGGCCAAACATTAAATAAGAAGGTGGAAAACCAGTTACTTCATGAACCGCGGTGTTAATGGCTTGTCTAATTTCAAGAACATGTAAGTCCCAATCTTCATATTTATCTATGTAACATCTAATTGTAGTAATGGTTTTATTATTTCTTTCTACAAAATTACACTGTGGTGAATAAAAAGGGGTAAACCACTGTTTGGCTTTATATTTTTCACACAACTCTCGAAGGTTATGACTAGAGAAATTTGTAGCATTGTCACAAATAAGGATTTGTGGAACTCCAGAGACAAGAAAAATGTCATTTTCTAAACGATCTACAATTAAAGATGACTTGGAATGTTTTAAAAGAAAGATAAAAGTATATTCTGAAAACCAATCGGATACTACATGAAGCCATTTATTACCTTTCTTCGAATATGGAAGGGGACCAACAAAATTTAAAGAAATAATTTGTCCAGGTGTATTTGCAACTTTTTCTTTTCCCATGGTGCCAATTTTGGGTAAGTTTGAGTGTTTCTGCGCACCACAGACTAAACATCTGCCAATAAATTTTAAAATATCTAAACGTATACGAGGCCAGAAGAACATTTCCGGCACTCGAAACAATGTTTTTCGAAAACCAAAATGACCACTAGTTGGAGGTGTATGACAGGACTCAATAACTTTATTCCTTTGAGATTTGGGTACTACAGTTTTCCATTCCTGTTTGTTAAAAGTATAAGAGCTGTTACTAGAAATAAATTTCTGAATTGATCCATTGTTAACACGCCATTGAGGAAATTTTTCAGGATTTTTAATAATATTATCACGGTGTGACACATACCAAGGATCAAGAGAATCTATATCGATAGATATTACAGAAACTTCAAGAGGTATATTTTGAGAATTCGAGGAACTAGGAACATTCTGATCATCCATATCAGAGTAAGGTATCTTAATCTAAGCAGCCAGCGACTAAGTTTACCCGAGGGAGTTTTTAGATTGTTGAGCCAAAGGAGACTGAAATGATCAGTGATGACCGTAAAACGAGTACCTTCAATCCAAGGTCTAAATTTTTCAATGCAGAATATAACTGCCAAACATTCACGTTCGGTCACTGAATAATTTTTCTCAGCTCTAGATAATGCACGGCTGGCATAAGCAATTACCCTCTCTTCACCATCGATAAACTGAGTCAGCATGCCACCAAGTCCAACATCTGAGGCATCAGACAGAACAAAAAACTGTTGTGTAAAATCAGGCTGGGCTAACACAGGTGCACTAACTAATCTTTGCTTAATAGACAAAAACGCAGCTTCTGCTTCATCATTCCAGTTAATTGATTATCTTTTCTTTTTACCTTTAAGAAGAGCATTTATAGGACTGACAAGAGAAGAAAAATCATTAATGAATCTACAGTACCAAGAACACATTCCTATGAACGGTTTTACTTCTGTGGAGGTACGAGGACGAGGATAGTTAGTCATTGATTCAACTTTTGATAGATCAGTAGCGAGAGAATTATTTCCAATAATATAACCAAGGTATTTTAAAGAACTGACATTTTTCCAAATTAACAGTTAAACCAGCATCCTTCAGAAGATTTTTTGCTGTGTTAAGCAGCTCAATATGATGCTCAAAGATAGGGGAACATAGTAAAATGTCATCCAAATAGGAAAATATATATGGTTCATACTTGGGACCAAAAATAGAATCAACAAGTCTTTGTTGAATTTGTGCAGCGTTGCACAGACCAAAACGAACTACTGTAAATTGAAATTGGCCTCGACCAATACTAGAAAAGGCTATTTTCTCTTTAGAAGCATGATCTAAAGGTATCTGCCAAAAAGCTTTTCTAAGGTCGATAGAAGATATAAATTTAGCATTCCGCAAATTGTTTAAAACTCGATCAATGCGGGGTAATGGGAAACTGTCATGTTTAGTTATTTCATTTAAAAAAACGTCCATGTTTAGTTATTTCATTTAAAAAAACATCCATCATAGCAAAATCTATACTCTCCATTTGATTTTTTAGGGAATAAAGTAGGGGAAGATCAAGGACTTTGTGATTCTTCGACAACACCCAATTTAATCATAGAATCTAATTCTTTATTTAAAATTTCTTGCATATAGGGAGATAGTAGATAAGGTTTCCTTTTAAAGGGTTTGTGATCACCAGTGTCTATAGTTAATTTAATTTTATTGGTTCTACCTAATCTATCTGTACTATCAATTTCTTTAAAAGAATCTATAACATCTTGAGACATTTTTTGCTGTTGAGGAGACAAATCATCCAATGAGCAAAGTTTTGAAGAAAGAAAAGATTTAGGTAACCCTGCTACAGTATTAACTTTATTCGTATCCTGATGAATATACCAATTAATATTTTTAAAATCCAGAATTAATTTAAAACTTAGCAAAATCCATTCCAAAAATAAATGCATGTGTCACAGAAGGTACAACAAGAACTTTAATTATTTGACAACAGTCATTAATGAAAATAGGTAAGTCTGAAACACCAAAAACATTTTGTTGTGAGCCATCACCAATAGAAATACTGTAGTTTTTAAGTGGATAAATCTTAGTTTTCAGTTTTTTTAAAATTTTCATGCCTTCAGAACCTACAATAGAAAAATTGGCACCAGAGTCTGATAGAACTGTTATATTCTGATTCTGAAAAGTTTTACAAACACCGGTAAAATTTCATTACTTTTAAAACTCATTTTATAAAATTCAGAAACTTGTTTAAGCCAATTATTCCATGCTGATTTATGAAAATACTTCTGTGTGGTTGAAATCTTGTCAAAGCCCCGACCACAGGCAGCACTTGACAACCTATTCAGTTTTTTGAACACTTAGGATATGAATTAATTTTTACATTAGGTTCTCCACAGCCAAAACAAAATATCTTTCTTCTATCTTTACAATGCTGATATGTATGATTAGGTATCTGACAGTTAAAACAAACAATTCTATTTTTGGATTGGTGCTGAGATTTGTTATCTTGAGAGGTAGAAGGTTTCTCAACATTATCACATTTTTCTGTCTTTTTGTCAGAATGGTTTGATTGTTGATACTTATTATGAGAATATGACTTCTTACAATTTTTAGAAAAATGTCTAGAATGACTTGGTCCAGAAAAGTTTCTTTGATCAGAATCACCCAAAAATGATGTTTGTGGTGGTTTCTTAGAAACCAATTTAGAGGCTTCCTCTATTTTTCATAAATCATTAAGGGTGTCTATATTCTGCAAAGCTAGCTGGCTAATGTATTCAGGAAATAAATTCTTACGGGCATATTTTACTTTAGTGACTTCCGCTGGGGAAGTTGACAATCGAGAAAATAAATTTTCTAAATAAGCAATGAAAATTGTAACAGATTCATTTCTTTTCTGTTTCCTCTGTCTTATTTGTTCCCAGACATCATCATCTGCATAGGGAGGTAAAAAGTCTTTTTTAAGTTTACAAACTAAAGAGGGCCAATCAGAAACAACCGATTTAATACTGCGGTACCATATAAATGCATCACTAATAAAAAATTCTACTGCAGAATTAAAAAGTTCATCTTCTGAAACATTACGAGCCTGAGCAATGTCAGACACTCTTTCTAGAAAGTAAAAAACATTTTTAGGATCACTATTAAACTTAATTCCACAAGTTAATATAGGTTGTTTACTAGCCGAGCATGTAACAACAGGATTTACATTTACTATAGGAGGTGATTGATTGACAGAGTTTAAGTTAATATGTGAAATATTAGGATCTTCCACAATTTTATCCTCTAAGTCAGACTCTAATTTAAGACAAGTGGCATAAGATTCATTAGAGAAATTTTTAATTGTGCCATCACCGCCCTCAGGAATAACCATTCTTTGTGTTTGACCACATAAATGAGCTAATCTAGACTTTACTCGAAGATAAGTGCTATCTGAAGAAGTTTCTTCAAAGTCAGAAATTTAAATTTTCTATAGAGGTAATACTTTTAGTTATTTCTAGTTTTTCATCATCAAATTTATGCATATAAGATTCCATACAGATTTGACTACTTGGTTTGCTAGTTTCTTTTTTTAAAAGTCTAGTCAGAATTTTTCTTTTCTCATCTACAGTACAGTCTGTATAAACAGAACGAATATTTAATTCATAATTGAGTTCATAATCTAGTAGATGATTAACTTGGAACTTTTCACAAAAAGAAGCCATTGTAAATATTAAGAGATCAAAGTATAAAAAAAATAAAAAAATAGAACAAATGTATCCAAAATAGTAAGATTTTTGAGATAACCAGTATAGGAATCTATATTAGGATTTATTTTTATAAAATAAAAGACAAAAGTTTTAAATATACTTTCTCAGAATCAGAAATTTACATTTAAAAGGTATAGCACTTAACTTTTGTTACAACATGTATAATATCCTAAAATGCATTTGACCAAACTTTAATTAAGTATGACAGCAAAATTACTAGTGTTCGTTAACTCACAAGTTCAAATTTGACTACTCGATAAGTGGTTACGGTTTCCAAATATATCTTACAAAGGGTACTATTTTACAAAGAAAAGCATTTGAACATGTTTTTATAGTGATACTATTTGAAAAACCATGTATTTAAATAAAAATAGAAGTGACTCTTAAATTATTTCACTTGCATGAACTACTAATAGGTATACAAAATTAATGTATTGTACCAATTCAAATATTTATGACTATGAGGAGAAAAAATGGAGTAGGTAGGCCTTGTATATATAAAAAAGCATAAGACAGATTCCAGAACTAGAAATGATAAAAATGTATGGTTATTTGTCCTTGTAACATATATAAGAAAAAGTATGAGGAAATAGAATAAAAACCTGAAAGAGAATTTAAAATGTTTGACAGATGAAACTTATTTCAAATAAAAGAGATAAAAAAAACTAAAAGTGTAAGCATTCAAGGCCCACGACTATCAAGGTAATGAATATTTCCACTCAAAATGTTACTTTATAACCAACTCTGATATGTTAAATTTTACGCATTGTAATTGTATTAAAATGATACCCAATTAAATAATTCAAGTACCGCCTCCTTGATCAAGAAATTATGCGCATACGAATATGTAAGAAATCTGCTTTATCTAACCGATAAGCCTATGTATTGTTTGAACCAAAATTATCAGATTAGGTTTTACAACACTAATCACTATATGTAGGTATATGAATTTAAATAGAAAAAGTATATAGATATATATTGATATTGTCTTAGGTATAATAAACAAAGTAAGTCATGAAATTTGCCTGAAAGGCTTAAAATTCATGAGGTTATACTAAAATAAAATTTATAAATATATTCACACTCATTATAAATAAAATGGAAATAACTGGCCTTAATTCCAAAAGCAGTTGATCTGCAGAGGTATGAGTTAGCTCATCTCAGCACAGCAACCCAGTGCACGTGTCTACTCTTCCATAAGAACATGTGGAAAATGGACAAAAAATATGGTAAAAATACCAAAAAGGCTTATAATGTCGCTGAAGGAAGAAGCGTGGAGGTTGTAGGGTGTACGTTGGAGGGTGGACGTTGGAAGGTGGGCGTTGGCCCCTGTAAAGAATATTGAGAATGAAAATAAGACCTTAAAAGTTTTTACAGAAAAATCGCTTACCTTAATTGAAGGGAATAAACAAAATCCGCCAGACATTGGCATCCTTTTATCCAAAAAGGTAAAGAAAACAAACATAGCAGTCTTAACTAAATAATATGGTACAACATGCCGCACCAGGCAAAAAAGGGAAATTAGGAAGACATCTTCTGACTTTCGAGCACGAGATGCCGAAGGAAAGTTTTAGAGTTGTTAAGAAATACTCGTCACAGGTATTTTGTCACAGGTACGAGCTAGGAACAGCTTGTCACAGGTATTGGATCACAAACATATCTGTTACCGTTCCTACACCTAGTATTTTTACCAGCTTGCCGCGATCCCGCGAGGCGCAGATATTTAGGTACGCAACAACACATCATCCATCGAACGAAAAAGCTCTTCGGGCTTCGGCTTTTGTCGGCGGGCCGTCGGGCGGCAGCGTGGAAAAAGCCCCTCCCGTAATGTTTTATTTACAGTTGAATCGATCGTCTTCTGTGTGTCTTTCTTTAACACACTAATTTTTTAAAGAACGAAATAAATTAAACTGAATTATAACAACTACATTACTACTGTAGTGCATTATCAAGTATATTAGTTGTGACTGAAACGCTTGTCACAGGTATTTTCTTCTATTCTGCTCCTGCTCCGCTAAACTAGTATTTCTATATGACTAGTATTTTTCCTACAAAAGGAACGATATCGTAATTAGAAATAAGAAATCTACGAATTAGATTATTCGCTGTTTGGCTCTTGACCTCTTCTTCATCGAACCGCCTAACAGCTGACTGAATCGGGAAGCAGCCACATTGCTTCGAAAATCTGCACGATTAAGAAATCGCCTAATGACAAATTGTTAAAATCATGATATTTTTAAGGACTTGAGAACTAACAACGTTGTAAGAATATGTCAAAATAAAGATGCTTTATCGATTGGCAGGTGTGTTCATAAACACTACATATTACAACCAAGCAGCCCCAGGGTTGTAAAAAATAGAAAAATAAAGCAAAAACGAGTGCAAATTAAAATGAGTGATTTAATTTCTTACCAGAAATGACCGTATATAAACAAAACTGTAGAATTTTAAAAATAAAATGCTACAATGGCGCAATCAGTTTCTAGTTGAATTATAAGAATATGGGGTGCAATCACCACATCTTCCAGAAATGTTATTGAAGAAAAACATATCGGTTTTATAGAAAAAATACGCAATAAAACAATACAACTAATAGGTCTCGAACACCAGACGATCATTTCAAAAAAAAATCGTGTAAACTGGTGCAGTACAACTGACGAACTTGCTGAAAAATCTGGCTAAGTGTTTTAAATATATAGATATATATTGATAACTAACGAATATAAATTATCTTTTGACAACATGTGCAGATTTAATACTTCTGTTCAGATATTTTACAGATACTTTGCTTTTCGGTTATAACTATTCTTATCCTTACTCATACACTCATATTTATATAAGTTCGTTGTTTTCTCTCCTATTATTAAAGATTATTCTTATTCATAACTCATATTTATATAAGTTTGTTATTTTCTCGCCTATTATTAAAGATAAAAGTATCAAAACCATTATATTTAAAATCCGGAAAGATACCTATTGAGAGTAAAATATACCGTGTATTTTTTAATTCTTTTAAATGTTGTATAAAACTTAGTGACTGACTACCCATACAATTTGTTTTTTGCATAATTTTGATATCTTGAAAAATAAAAAAGTTGTAGATGTTAAAATGACCACGCTGTAATAAATAATGTAAACATAACTATTATTGAAGCAGCGTTATATACACTTAAATTGACATAATAATAATTTGAAAATAGAACAAAAAAATAAAGTACTTTTTATTTTTTTTTAGTTTCAGTTGCCAGCAGGTATAACTTACTATTCAATTATATTAAACAAAAAATTCTATGAAAGTCTTACACGAAATGCTGTATTTTACTTTTAGTTATGTATTTTGGATGGGCGATCTTAATTTTCGTCTACTAGAAGAATATGAAAGAACTCCAGAAGAAATTGAACGAACTATAATAAAAAAAGATTTAAGAAAGTTGCTTGAGCAAGATCAACTTAAGTACGTTATGAAAAAAGGAGAGGCTTTTAGTGAATTTACTGAGCAAGATCCAGATTTCCCGCCTACTTTTAAGTTTGATGTGGGAACAAATGCTTATGACCATAAGTAAGTATGGTAATCGTTTCTTTAACTAACTTATGTACATGTTTTTTTTTTTCGTTATTTAGATGTGTCAAAATTTTTCGTACATGCAAATAATTCTCTTTAGTCTACAGACTAAAAAGATAAACATGATGAAATTTATCATGTCTACTAAGTCTATTAAGAAATCATAAAACGCATCATATTTAAAAATTTGCTTTCCGGAAACTTAACAAACAATAGAGTTAGTGCTTATTTCTTTAAACAATGCAGCCAGTTTCTAAAAAATATATGAAATTATATTTTGCTTTAAAAATACTTTTTAACAGTTCACACATGGTAAAAAATACAATTTTTATAAAACCCATTTTTATTGATAATATCTAAAAAAACAAATGAATAAGTAAAAGAAAACTTATGATACAGCAATTTTCGAGCTTTATTATAGCAATATGCAAAATAACAGTATTATTAATGTTTAGATAAAAAATAGAAACATATTTTTCGAACTTCAGATAGCCTTTTTTTAAATTGTGTGTAAAACCATATTATATTTATAAATGCGTACGAGGTAGTACGCCACACAAATCTAAAGCCGCGATGAAAAGGGGACACTTGTCAATAGCTAGCCGTGTCTATGGATATGCAGAATATTTGCCAATGACAATGAATAATATACCGTTTATATAGGTTTCCGCGTCATTTGCTTTTAATTAGTTTCTTGCCTTTTGAACATTTTGAAAGCGATGAACTAAAGTGCCATTTTAGTTCATAGCTTATAGGTTTTGCCTCTGATTTGTATTAATTTCCTTTAATGCTTCGTCTAGAAAATTAATTTCTGGAGCAATGTTACAACATATATAGGTCTTTAATCAGCATACCTGTTTTTCTTACTCCTATTTTTTTATTACTATGTTATGAATTTTCAACTTGATTTAAATTACCTTCATGTCTAAATAGTTATTCTTTTTTCTGCCCTTTTCCAAAACTTTTTCTCCTGGCTCTTGGCACAATGTTTCGTTTTCTTATTAATTTTTCATATTTTCCTTGTATGTTTTTTTGAAATCTGTTATTTACCTTTTTATTTGACTGAAAAAATCACCATTTGAGATTTTTTCACATCTTTGCGTCGGTCTGCCGTTCTGTTTGAGCGGAATGGATCAAAAACTACTTACAGGATTGACTTCAAAATTTGGTCAAAAATCAAGAGTCATATGGGGATGAAATAGTAACATTTTGGTTAAAATATAATATTATGACTGAACAAAATGGTGGTCTGAAAAAATGTTAATAACATCATTATTGGCCGCCTAATGAATTTTCCTACAATTTAATGTTAAAAAAACTATTTATCCAATTGACTTGAAATTTTGCATAAAAATCAAGTGTGAAACAAAATAGCGCACTTATAAAATGTTTAAATATTCGGTAAAATTCTACTCGCTGTAAAAAAACATTTTTATGGAGGAAAATTATAAATGACGTACTTTATTTGATCGACTAGGTCAATAAAGTTTTGAAAAATAAGTAAAAAATCGGTAAATTTGTCCTAACCCACAACTTCCCTGGTACATAATTTCACTGCACACAGATGACAAATTTTATGAATTCACATAGTTGTTTGGTGATAACTAAAAATATAGTTTATATAATTTGTATTAAGTTATTACCAAATAATTATATGCATATATAAACTGTATGTTGTCATTTGTACATAGTGTGTAGTACGTTTGGCTGTTTAGTTTGAAAACAATTGTATTCTTTATACTAAAGCGTTTGTAAGATCTCTTATTCATCAAAAGTACTGTAAATTTGTCCTAACCCACAACTTCCTTCGTACAGAATTCCACTACACACAGATGACAAATTTTATGAATTCGCATAGTTGTTTGGTAATATCTAAAAATACAGTTTATATAATTTGTATTAAGTTATTACCAAATAATTATATGTATATATAAACTGTATGTTGTCATTTGTACATAGTGTATAGTACGTTTGGCTGTTTAGTTTGAAAACAATTGCATTCTTTATACTAAAGCGTTTGTAAGATCTCTTATTCATCAAAAGTACTGTAAATTTGTTCTAACCCACAACTTCCTTCGTACAGAATTCCACTACACACAGATGACAAATTTTATGAATTCGCATAGTTGTTTGGTAATATCTAAAAATACAGTTTATATAATTTGTATTAAGTTTTTATTCATCAAAAGTACATAGTTTTAGACTGAAATTCAAGTTCTTTGGTACTTGTACAAAAACTTCGAAATACAAAACTTTTAATTAAGATAAATCTTTCGATTTGTCACGGCTACAATTGGTGCTTTATTTTTTAAATTGCGGTGGTATGCAATTGCTTCTGAATAAAACTGCTTTGGGTGTATCCATAATAGCTATTTATTCTTGTTTGGCAACTCCGTTTTATTCAGGATTATACAGGGCAGTAAATATATGTCATATAAAATAAAAACAATTGAACGTCTTTAAGCAGATAGTTAAATAATTGTGTTGACAACGGATGTCAAAAAATTATAACTATAATAATATTGTAATTCTAAAAATGTTAATATTTGATCGCAAGATAAAGGTTCACAAAAAAATTTCAAAAATATACTACAAATAAAACCCTTCAACACGGAGTATCCTATAAACCGCATAAAAGAGATGAAATTGCAATTTCAATGAAAGCCCATAGGGTCTTTCGTAAGGTTGAAAAATAATTTCGTAGACACAAATATCAAGAAGAAAGAAGGTTATGAAGAAATTTATTTTACATTTGGGAGGTAAAAACTGTTAATGAAGAATTATTCTAGGATGTTAAGATACTTGGTAATGTTTTAAAAAAATTAAATGAATTTCAGATGTAAAAAGAATAAGTATGCCAAATTGAATCCTTAAAAAGCCCTATTTCGGTTAAATGCTCTCAAAATTTTCGATATGAGAGTATTTTGAAGGTACCTAAAATTGTTCTTAAAAAAGGAAAAAAAATCAAAAAGTTGAAATTAGATCTAACAGAACTTGGCCGTGCTATTAGAGAAAAAAAGAAGTCTTTAAAAAATTGTTAGATCAGGAATGTGGCAAAGAGTGTGGGAAGACAATAACGATTTACGTTGGTATAAAAATATTTTATCTCGGAATGAGGAAGATCGGGAGAAAAAGAAGATGTGTGTAACTGTTTGGAAGACGATGTTGGCCTACGCATTTAGATTGTAATCATTTGTTATTTGTTTCATTAATTATCTAAGTTTTTTGTTTAAATGGCAAATATGTTAAAAAATTCACAAATGGAGTATGGAGGAACATGCCTATTAATTAATAAAAAAATAAATGATTTTAAAAATTTGGAGAACATTAGCAATTGTTGTCTGTGGATAATAAGAAAAGAAGACATAATTATTTATTTATATCGTGTCTTGGTGATTTCAACGTATTTCTAAATATTTTAGAATCTGTTTTACAAGTTTTACACAACCAATTTAAACATTTTAATGTCTTATATTGATTTTAATGTAAACTTTTTAAAAGATTGTTCTGAAACTAGTAAAATTTTAGACCTTTTTTATTCCTTTAACTTTAAACAAACGATTTTTGGAACTACTAGGATAACTAAAAAAGTGCCCCGTGTATAGATAATATTTTTGTTAACTTCGTGAGATTCAAAGAAGCATCGGTAATTGTAACTGCTCTTTCTGTTCATTATGCTCAGAGTATTTGTGTAAATCAACGAAAAATCGAGTCTAGGAAAAATATTTTTACAAGATCATTTTCAAAGGCTCGTCTAGAGCATTATTTTCAGGAGATAAAGGTTGAGGATTGGGATGATGTGCTGGGGGTGGCCTATGTCAACCGAGCATACACCATTTATCTCAAAAACTAGATCTGGTCTGTCTGAAGAAAAAAGTTAATAATAAAATGTATAAATAAAACAAATGGATAACAATGGGTATAAAGATTTTATGTAAACACAAGAGAAAATTGTACCAAAAAATAATATCAGGGGAAATAACCAATAATTTTTATAAAAGATACTCGGGTATCCTAAAAAAAGTTATTAAAAGAGCTAAACAGTTGACAAGTCAGATGCGTATCGAAGGGTCCGAAAATAAAACCAGAGCAACCTGGTGTCTAGTCAAGGAAATTACTCAACCAAACTTTAAAAAACAGCCTCTATTTAAAATTTTTTCATGAGTCCGAAAACGACCTTTTAAATTCATTAAATGATTTTTTTATAAATATATGTCCAGACATAAAATCTGCATAGAATATTTTTAGAGCTAGTTGCTTCATATGAAGTCATAAACATTATAAAAACGTTAAAAAATAAAAAATCTGTAGGTCATGATGATATTCAGGTTACTATTCTTAAGAAGGTTGTAAATGTCATTGCTCTACCACTGAACCATATAATAAAGCTAATGTTGCAAACTGGAGTGTTTCCTAATAACGGAGAGATTTGACACCTATATGCCTATCTCACTCCTCTCCAACATTAGTAAGGTGTTCGAGAGGGTGATTTATACCAGGTTGGTTAACTTCTTTGATCAGCGACAGTTCGTGCTATTTATCAGACTTTGAAGCAGATATTAAACTCTATAAATGACGGCAAATTTACCTCAGCCATGTTTCTTGATTTATCTAAGGCATTCGGTAGTGTTGTATTGTGTGGCATTGGACTTGGTTTTCTCGTATGATACGTCAGATAGCACTATCATTAAGCGAGGTGTTCCTCAGGTATCTTGAGACCACTGCTTTTCATTATATACACAAATGACCTTGTTGGCGTTAGTGATTGTGGTGCGGTTCTTTGATGACACTTCTCTGATGCGCAAACCATATAACTGAGTCCTTGGATGCATTGGGGAGTTGGCCTGTGGATAACAACCTTCTCAATGTGTCTAAATCACAGATGGTGAATTTCTCAAGATCGGAGACTGATTTTTGTTTAACATATAAAAATACAAATATAAAATGAGCTGAGAAGGTTTCTTTTTTGGGGGTTAAATTAGATCAGTGGGTAAATTGAAATATTTTGGGGAAATTCTGTTGAATTAGATCGAATATTTTGTATTATAAAAAAATGCATACATATTGTATTTGGCATGGGATGTCGAGAGAGCTGCAGGGAGGTGTTCCGGGAAACTGGTATACTTACCTTGTACAGCCTCTATATTCTCGAATGTGTTAAATTTTTAATTAATAACTTTTCACTTTTCTCTGATAAGATGCGACAACATTCTTATGATACAAGATTTAAAACAAACCTCAGGACCGAAAAACCAAATTTTACATTTGTACAAAGAAATTTTGTATTTAACATAATTAAGATCTGGTATATGCTCCCCCTACCTTTGAGGCAATAGCCATCTAGTAAAGTTTTGCATGAGATTAAAGTATTTTTAAGGGAGAGAACATACTACAGTCTGAGAGAATTTTTTGAGGATATTAATACTATAAATGAGTCACTGCACTAGATATAAGCTTGTTCCTTTATAGACTAGTTTTATTAGAATTTTATTGTACTTTTTAACCGAATTTAAATGTTGATTGGTTTTATGTTTTATTATAATCTTATTGTCTTACAGTTTATTTAGCTGTAGGTATTTTCAGTTTTAAGACTTTTTGTGACATGATCCATACCCCAGTTGGGGTCTTAGCATAAGTATTATCTTGTAATATATTGAAGGATTGAATAAAAGGTTAAGTAACTATATATTCAATCTTCAAGTAATAGCCTATAAACTTTATATAAAAGAGTCAAGTTTCGAAATTATTACAACGTTGAGTAGTCCTGATGAAACAAATATGTGTTTTTTCTTGTAGACGAAGACCAGCATGGTGCGACAGAATTCTCTATTGTGTAAACTCAAATAACTATGAAAATGTCACACTAAAAGTGGAGCAGCTGTCATACAAGTCACATCCGTCCTATATGTTAAGTGATCATAAACCAGTCAGTTCACATTTTGCTATAAAGGTAAATGGAATCCACTTGTTTATAATTTAAGTATTAAAATAGTGTTACATTAACTGCGTGGTTTTCACTTACTTGTTCTGCTGTTCTAAGGCATGATTTCGTAACAATAACACATACAAGATAGAATTTTGATATTTTTAAAAATATTTAAAATCTAATTTTGAGAAAGAGGAATTTTTAAATAACTCGTTTTAATAGCTTAATTAAAAATATCCACAAGTAAAACTAAGGAAAGTTTCAAAACTTAAGTCGAATATAAATTGATTTTGAGTAAAGGTAAAAATTCCACTGTTTCCCATAGTAAGTGGGGTGTACCGCAAGGCAGCAACTTAGGTCTTCTACTGTTTCTTATTTATTTTAATCATATTACAAATTACGTGTATCATTTAGAAGTGCTTTTTTACGCCTTTAGTTGTTCTTGTGATCTCTTCATTTAGGAATTTCATACTTCTTCAAAACGATCTCAACTCGGTCTGTGATTGGTGTAAGTTAAATGACTTCAGTTTTAATGTATCCAAGTGTACGATATGTACTATTTTATTTTAATCTTCTAATCATTAATCACGGCCGACAACAGAACAGGTCATGAAGAACAATCTGGCAGCAGCGTTTTTAATTATTTCTGACTGAAAAGCGGATATTTATAGAATATGAAAAGCGTAATTTATTCCTTTAATAGGTACTTTACCTACTAGGTAACTTAACTTGGTACCACGGCGGATCCCAGAATTGGTACTTATCTGCGTAATATTAAATCTGCACTAGGTATACCTAGGGTAGGTTCATGATAAATGTGTAAAAATGCATGTCATAATAAAAAAAAAAGTTTGGCGTGTAGACTCGGCATGCTCTGCACCCGGCTGTCGTGTGTATATTTAACAATATCTGTAAAATTTCGATCGTGTCACCTAGACACATCCAAATATAACCCTACATTTTTGTCGAGTTATAGTAATAATCCTATGAACTACTTTTTAACACCTTCTTATTAGCTCATTACCTATCACAAAATAAACGTTATCAAAACAATATAACACAATTAAATGACAGTTTGGAGGCCCTTCTGAAGTCGGAAGTATGGCACGTTATATTTAATTTAAAAAGACTTTCATGAAACCTTCATCGCTAATAATTAAAGCAGTCTTTGTACCTGCACAAACGAAAATATATCTACACAAAACTTAATTTATTCCTTGCTGCTGCTAAACAAACAACCCCGAAACTGCCATTTCCAAACACGAAAGCATCGTTGCCGTATTTACTGCTTCGGGGCCTGTTGTGAAGTCGGCCATGATTGAGTATAAAATTGAAACAAAAAGTATAGTCCATGTATTAGAAATTAAGGATTTGGCTGCGGTTTGATGAAAAACTGACGTTTTCGACTTAAATAATTGACACGAAGTTTTTGGGGTTTCTGTTTGGGAACACTAAGGATTTTGAATCATGGAGGTCTCTAGCTATTTTATATTTTTCATTAATAAGACGTAAATTTTAGTAGCTTTCCATAATATGGAGCCAAATAAATGCAAAATATGAGTATATGTTGGAAACTACGAAATCGTTACCTAAAATGGGTCAGTATTTGTGGCATCAAAAAGAGTTTCCATTAAACTATTGTAGTATACTAAAAGAATAGCGTTATTTTTGTGTTTATATATATTATTATTTAATAATATCGATAACCGAAACGAAATGATATTCTTAGTTGAGTTTTTTTGAAGACTTCTTGATCCACAAATAAAAGATCAAAATTTGTTTTTTATTGCAATGGGTCCAAAGCTATGTGTCAAAATTATAATGCGTACCGTTCACATTTGGATATATTTTGTACATCTAAGTTTGCTTTCAGAAAGAAATTGCAACTAATAGTTAGTAGTAATAAGTTAATTTAGTTAATTTCTTAATTAGCATAAATGCTACAATTTACATTCTTTCGATATTAACTTCTAAATATTTATATACTAATCTAAACTGGAAAATCAGAAACCATACTTTGAGTTAAAAAGCTCCTCAGCTTTTTTAAAATTGATTTTTAAATAAATAATCTCTTAAGTTGTTTTTAATTTTTTTTTTTAATTTTTAAAATGTTTAAAAAATTGTGGTTTATTATTGATAGGCATGAAGGAACAATCAGATCACTGATTGAAGTTTTTAAAAGATATTAAAAATGACAATCAACCGGGTTGCCAATTAAACATAAACACAACTACTAAATACTATGATATTGAGTCTTTTATTTTTAAAACTCAAGTTTTTGAAACCAGATTTAATTAGTGATAAGTAAATTAATTCGAAATAAATTAATAAACATTATATTGTTTCATTGGTCCCCGAGTTGTTTTGCTGATAGTGGACCCAGTAGAATCGTTATCGGATTTTTTTCAGACTTTTGTTTACTTCAAGGTGCGCTCCGGATTTTCCACCAAGTAATTCTTGTAATATATTCTGGATTCTCTTTCTGGGTACTACTAGTTGCCTTTTTTGTGGTATTTCCTTATGCACTTTTCCAGACTCTCTTCAGTAGACCATACTCAACGACTAGTGAATCCTATTGAGCACACAACGTCCTGAATGCGAGATTTTTGTCTGAAATTTTGTTCCACTCTTGTTTAACATCGGTATGCGCTTTTTTGGGCAAAACTGGTCCATTATCGGGGTCTTCTAGTTAGTCTGTTCGCCATTTTTCTATTAATCGCTCATTATCTGGCTTAATCGTAAATCCTTTTGGTTTGTCTGTAAACTGTAAAAGTGATAACTCCGGTTGGTGTGTTTTTTGACAATGTTTTCAGTCTTCTTTACAGAGACGCCTGGATGAGCCATCAGCGTTTTTATTATGTTTGCCGGGTCGGTGTTTATTTGGGTGGTACAGTTTCTAACTACCTGTCTAACTGTCCTTCTGGATTTTTCATTTGAGTAAGTCATTTTAATGCAGCATGATTTGTTCCAATCAACAATTTTAACCCATACAAATATTTGTGGAACTGGACTTCGGCTCTATCAACAGCAAGTAGCGGTTTTCTTGTGATGATTCTGTTCAGGGTTGGATCATACGTATATATACATATTCTTGAGAATATTGAAATGGACTGGAGGCGAAACAACTCCAGTGCACATGTTGCTTGCATCTGTGTTCAAAATAAATATTCTATGTTGTTAGGGGGAACCAGAATTGGGCATAAATATAAAGCTGCAGCTGCAGCTTTATGTTCTAGCTTCTTTTTTTGCAGCTTCTAAATGCAGTCACATTCTAGAGTCCAGTTATAAAGAGCTTTCTCTTCAGCTAATTTATATAGTGGAGCTGCTATTTTTGCGAAATGTTCTACAAAATTTGAGCGGAATCTTAAGAAACTTTGAAGTTCATGTTTATCTATGGGTGTTGGCCAATCCCTTATGGTTTCAACCTTGCTTTTATCTTCCTGAGTTCCCTCCTCAGAAACAGCATGTCCCAAGAATTAAACTTTCTTTTGAAACAGGTAACATTTCTTTGGATTCAATCTAAAATGGCTGAAAATATCTTGGATTTTTTTGATTGATCTTCTAATTATTGACCCACTATCATCACATAGTGTAGGTACATCAGGCAGGTTTTCAAAGTAAGAACTCTTAGAACATGTTACATAAGTCTCTCAAAAGTGGCGGGAAAATTCCACAGACCAAAAGGCATTCCTTTCAATTTGTACAAACCGCTACCGGTGGTAAAAACAGTTTTTCCTTAACTTTTTCGTGAATAGCCACTTGCCCAACAACCATTCTTTAAATCCAAGGTGGAAAACCATTTGGACTATGACAAAGTGGTTAAATTATAGTCAATTCTCGGTAATGGATAGCCGTCCTTTTTGGTGACACCATTAAGTCTACGGTAGTCTACACAAAATCTAACAAAAACTAACAGTACTGACCATGACCTATTTGAGACTTTGGTATACCCATCTTGTAGCATTTTGTTGACCTGTTTTCCAACTTCCTCTTGTTTTACAATTGGCAATATTTGTGGTGGTAGTCTAATCGGGGCAGCTTTTTCAGTGTTGAGTCTATGCTTTGCTATTTTCTTTCAGTTTGACTCTTTCAAGACTCAGATAGATTTATTCAGACCAAACTAACCGCTACTCCGGTGTGTTCTGCAATCCTCATTGTTTTTTCATTCACTACTACTTTTACTTTCAGGCTTTCATAAAGCTTTTAATGCAGACAATCCTGTGGGTTTCGCTCTGTTCAGCCAACATTTGCCCCTTAACACTAGCTAATAGTCGTTTCCCAGTTTAAAAGTAATTTTTCCCTTATCTCCTGGATGATCTAGAAATTGGTTCTCTAAGAGACAAGGAAATTCTTACTCGGCAATCTGTTTGCATATATTGAATTTTAAGGCAACGGAAACATTCTATTTACCTATATTTCCGTTTATAGCGCTTAACTTTTTGGTATCTTATTTTTTTTCGTATACACTCTGTGATATTGTCGGCTGGGTCTTCCACAGTAACTGATCTAATTTTAGGTTTTGAAGCATTGAACACAGCCTGTAACTCTAAATCACGAACAAGTTGCTAAACTTGGATATTTTTAAAGTTCCTTCAATTTTGGGATCCCATAATCCATCCACTGACACTGCCATCTATTCCTGCATGTCTTCACCTGATATAGACAGACTAACAGTTTCTGAAGGGATTCGCTGGGTTTCTGTGTCCTAGTTAAGCCTTGTTCTGTATATTTCTTGACGGTTCTGATCTTCCAATCGAAGGTTTAATAAATGAAGAGGGTGCTGATAGTTTTGTTGATGACTTGCGGGAGTGCTTTGTAATAAATATAATGCTGATGCTCTTGATAAGGTCTACTCAAGGTAGAATGCGTAAGTGCATTGAAAATGATGGACGACAATTTGAACATTTAGAACGCCGTTAAGCGTTAATGTGGTCCAGCATTAGTTTATTATTATAATTATTTTTGTTGTTTGAGAAATATTAGTTTGTCTGTTGATGTTTTACATATTGAACACAATAAGATATTTACCTATAACAATTGTTTCGAAACTGAAATGTAGCCTTGTCAATAGGGTTTTAAAAGAAAAAAATATCCAGAAAATTAAAATCTTTTTCTTATTGACGACTGCTGTGCCGAAACTCGAAACATAATTTCTGACATTTTCTCTTGAGCATATTATAACGCAAAAGCTCACTTCCAGTTTCGGAGATATAGCGTTGTCGCGATGCGCTGAGCCAGTCGTCTAATTTTAACTATGTTAGTAATATCTCCCGCTAGAAAAAAGATAAAAAATTGCGGTTTGCGCTAGATTTTTAGGAATTTCGTCCTCTATTTAGACATGTAAAAAAAGACATAAGGTGCCATTTAAAATTTTCGTGATAATGCCTAATAAATGTTGGAATGTTAAAGAGCGCCCTCTAGCTACCACGGCAAAATAGATTCGGACAATGTTTATGCTGAAAATGATTGAGGAAAGAAATCTCTTTTAAACGACTTTTAGTTTGTTTAATTCCGTTAACTTGTGCCAAGTTATTAGCATTTAAATAAAAAAAAATGTTTGACGTTACCCCACCACTATATTTTATGCGATAGAGCGAAATACCTTAAACAAAAAAAATTACTTATTCCTTAGTGTTTATGACGGCTGAATTAAAAATATAACTTTACCTGCATATTTTTGAGAGAAACGCTGTTTTCTGATTGATCGTAACAGTTGCGTTCCCTAGCGGCCATATTTCAAATTCGAAAATAATTTCCGGCGATTTCACTTGCCCGGTTTACGTATTAAAATTTTTCCTCAAGTTTTACGATCAACGGTTACTGAGTTATGGCCGGGGTCCATTCTTAGTTGGCCACCCGGTACATACTATGTATAAAAACTATTCTACATAACCGCCGCCACACACATTTTTCAATCAGATGTTTATATTTTTCAAATCTATTCTCAATGTGTTGCAATGGTATTGACCGAACAGCACGGCTTATCCTTCCCTTTAGAACAACTGTATCTTTGGGAACTGGCTCACTATAAACTAAATTTTTGAGACGTCCCCACCTGGAAAAAATCTGAAATTGATAGGTCAGGAGACCTTGCGGGCCAGTGAATGGGTCCACATCTTCCTATCTATTTACCATTAAATGTGGCGTGCATCCATTCAATAATTTTCTGAGTGGAATGCGCTAGGCAACCATCGAGTTGAAAATAAACTGATCGCATTTGGTCAAGAGGAATATTGTTTAGGAAGTTACGCTCGAACCATCCTAAAACTTCTAAGAACTTCCCTGGTTTAGGCTCCCATGGATAAAATATCGACTAAATATGCCATGTTGAAGTGATATTGCACACCACACATTAATGTTTTGCAAATATTGGCGACGAGAACGAATTTGGAAGTTCGGATTCTTTCTCGGTCAATATTGGCAATTTTGAGTTGATATGACACCGTTGGTGGTAAAGGTTGATTCATGTGAGAAAATTATGTTCCTATAAAAGTTATTATTTTCTAAAATTTTCTTTCCCATAAGTAAGCAAAACTTAAGTCGATGGGCTTCGTCACCTTCCTCCAGCGTATGAGTTATTTTCCGTTCAAAGGTTTTAATGTTTTTAGCTGCAAAAATTCTTTGTAGCTCTAGCTTGCTGATTTCTCGTTATAAGAGAATTTCGTGGATTTGCATTAACAGAGTTTTAAGCTTTACCGTCTTTGCATCGTTGTCATCATAAATCTTTCGTTTTTTCATTAAAGGAACCAAATTTCCACTTTTTAAAAATGTTTTAATTATTCTTTTGACAGTTGTTATCGCCAACAGTATTTCGAGGTATTAGAAGATTTAATTTATCACATACGGAATTGAATTTTCTTTGAAGTTTGGTATTGAGAATGTCAAAGTAACTTTTTACGAGGACGTGTCAGATTATTGCGGTACAGTTGTGCTTGGTATTTACTTTAGGGTGTGTTATGTGCTCTATTGGCAAAAGGTTATAGGATATTTTTTTTAAACACCATAGTTTAAATTAATGAGCTATAACTTCAAATTATGGCATACATTTCAATTCTGAACAATGTATCTCCTGTATAATACCGATTTGAGTAAAACTTGGTGAACTGTCGTTTCATACCAAGCAGACCATAACCCCAAAATACTGTTTTGAAATTCAAAAATTTTTAATCCATTTGTCCTATATATCTTTTATAACTCGATATTTAAACTACAAGCAGTAGTTTGTAATTACTTAAAGTAAGAGCACAAATAAAAAATAAAAACATTAGAAGATTTAAAAAATTCTCTTTAACATGTCGCATTATTAAGGATCAGTCAGTAAGTATAGGATGCCGGTACTATATGATTTATATATGTATTCGTTTATGAATATTTGCAAAGTTTTTAACTGTAAACGTAATACGTAAAACTAATACGTTCGGAAATACCACCTAGTCATACATAAAAGTTTGTTGTTACTTTTATAAAAGTTGACTTTTGGACAATCTGTAAGATAGAAGAAATTTACATTTTAGATTTTAACTTTATTTAAAAAAGTAAATATTGTGCGAGTTTTGTTCTTTTTTATTTTTATCTCAATATTTCACATCATAAAAGCATAATATATTAGGTTATTCCTCTTTTAATTATCTCCTACAATTTTGACATGCAATTTCTTAGAACAGCAGTAATAGCTTAAGACGTGAAGTTAGTGTTAGTGTGAATATATTATTCTCACAAAAAGTTGCTAATTTTGTTATAACTTAAATATTGTTCTATTTTTACATTATCTGACAAATACCTACTTATATCTTAAACTCTTCATTAGTTCTGCTGTCGAATGATGTTAAGTAGAAGAGATATATTAGTGACTTGTTGGATTGATTTTATATAATGTGAGTGTAACATGTTTCTTGCTGTTTTTAGTCAATAATAAACATTGTTGTGACATATGGTGCTGGTATTTGCTAAGCAATTTCATTGTAATTAAAATAATTTGAATAACTTAAAATTACTAATAAAATCTAACATGCTTTTCATTCATTTAAATATTTCATGTTTGTTGCTGTTACTAGTGTTATTTATCAGGCTATCATAATTATTTTTCTTAAATGGCTCCTTTCTTTATTTTTTGTTTATATTTTCATGCTTGATCCTGTTAATTCTTCATTTTGGTCCCAAAATCCTTTCAAGGGGCTAATGTATTTATTAAAAATGGTCTGCTCTGTTCGTCAAAAAATTAAATATATAGGGTTATGTGCCACCTCCTTAACTTTTAAAAATTAGTTTTAGAACAAATATTTTATATAAAAGTTGTAATATCATTTCATATATCACATCTTTAGTGTACCTTTGTTTGTTTGCATTATAACGATATCCTAAGAAGAATTCCAAAAAGTGTGCTGTCTGGGAAATGGCTTTAACTGCTGTTTGTCCATATCAGAACGTTTAACTGTTTTGATACGCCTTGTTTGTGTAACTTTGTTTTATTTTACTTTTCTTCTTTTGTTTGTTCATTAATTTCAGAACAAATCAATTAATAATTAATTTTTAATTTTTTTCTAAATTATTTCCTTTCGTATTCAAATACACAATCGCAACCCTGTGATTCGTCAAGAATACGTAAGAAACTCCCTGGCTCACGCAGGTCAGGATGCATTAGAGAACAGTACTGTACAAACCACATGTGATACCGGAACTCGTTCGCTTAGCCGGCCGGCACACATTTTCGGATCGGTTTCCCGAGAAATCTGGAAAGGTGGCAAGATTAATGTAGTGTGGTGGTCTTTTAAGGTGAATTGAGTAACCCAACTACAGAAACTAGTCGGTTCTACTGTGATAGGTAAGCGATTGTGTTTCCTTCCATCAATTATTTAATTTTGCTAGTTACCATTGTTTTATTGTTTTAAAGTTACCCAATACAGTCCTCTATATATCGAATTTTCATATTTCCTACAGGCTTTTTCAACGAATTCCAGTTGCATTAATAAAATTTATTATAAAATATATTTTTGTAACTGGTAATGATGTGATAATGATTTTTCTTTTCTAAATTTAAAACCGTGGAGAAAGAATGTTGACAATTATCTTTTACATATTAACATTTTCCAGACGGAAATTCTCTATTTGTTTGCCGTTTTCCATAATACAACGCCCATAGGTGTGTTTTAATTTTTACCAAAGCTAGATCAATGGCTATTTATTTTTCATTATTCAGAAGTATAACTTTTCTTCTAACTTCTCCTGACGGGTTATTAGAATAGAGCCTGAAAAATAGTTCATTCAATCAGAATTGCTTTAAGATTTATAATGTCAAGAACATTTCGCGGCGAACGAAACAACGTCAATATAGAACAGAAAACTACGCAGTTAATACTATAGACTAATAAAAAAGGCAAGGTGCAATTTTTGAACGGTCTAAATTAACTGCTGTGCGATTTTACATGTGCGTTTCAAATAGTGAAAAATAACAGAATGCGCATTAGGGGGCCGAGTTAGGTCTCCAGGCAGGTCATCTAATGTCTAATAAATCTAATAAATATTTCTACCAATTTAGGAAATTTATCATCTAAGAAGTTTCGAATTGCAATAACGTTGCAAAATCCTGCTGCAATTAAGAAATATTTGTGGTAGGTTTTCTAATGCTTTTTCTAATAACTGCTTGTACCTATTTCCGGTGTTAGAACAGCGATCAAAAACTGCATCAATAATTTGTCAATGTAATATACTATAACACACATTTACTGTACGTCCCCAAAAAATCGAATTGACCTTTCCAGATGGCAGTCCAAGGATGTGTCTTTTTTCTCGTTAAAAATATCAGCAGTGGAAAAACTTACTCAGACGTCCATAAAATATTGTTAAAAAATGTGCATATTATAGTATACTTTTATTATTTTACTATGCGAGCAAAATTAATTAATGCTTAAATCCAAAATCATATGCTTTAATAATGAATTTGGAATTACTTCAAAAGTCTGTAAAAAAGTTTTAGATTTAGACAAACTGCATAATCTCTTTCAAGACTGTGTCGTCTTGAGGAAAATTTATATTGTTAAACTTAATTTATATATATATATATATATATATATATATATATATATATATGTATATATATATGTATACATATATATGTATATATATATATATACATATATATATACATATATATATATATACATATATATATATATATATATATATATATATATATATATATATATATATATATATATATATATATATATATATATATATATATATATATATATATATATATATATATATATATATATATATATATATATATATATATATATATATATATATATATATATATATATGTATATATATATATATACATATATATGTATATATATATATATGTATATATATATGTATACATATATATGTATATATATATACATATATATGTATACATATATATATATATACATATATATATATATATATATATATATATATATATATATATATATATATATATAGCTGTTGGAGGGTAAGATGAATCGTTATTATCAACCTGTAATATATGAAATGGTATTAGAATTCAGTAAGGAATCAAAAAATAAGATAATGTATAGGGTGTTCCAATCAAAAATAGCTTTGGATTGTTATGCGTTTTTGCCTCACTCTATATACAAACTTTATCTAGAAAAAAATCAGCTTTCTAGCTAAATCTTATTTATACTTACAAAATATTTTGTTGTTAAACATATAATGTAATGACATTTCTTGATAACGTATAAATCTTTAGACATGTGCTAAATGTAAGTATGTAAACTATGTCTATGAATAAAAGTTTAACCGAAATTCGATTAATCAGAGACTTGATGAAGGAAGCCTGCTGGAATACTCAGTTTAAAATTAACATATAAATTCTAAAATTGAAATCGAGAACTCCAAATTTTATTCCTTACACCGTATATATTTCAGCTTGAAAGTCTATTCCCATAAGATTTCTGCGTATCCTATAATCGATCTGGAGAACGCATTACATTTCTTGCTTGCTTAATTTGATTAATTAATATGTTCAATTTTAATACACTTTGGATGTTCAACAAGTGAAATTGTCGGTGTTACTCAGTGGCTAATTTAAATTCGTTTTTTTTTTTTTGGGAATAATGGTCTGGTCGATTGACCCAAATGTGAAGTAAGTTATGAACTTGTACCTAGCTTTTCATTTCTGTGTCACTACTTTATCTTAGCTTTGACCACTTTGCTTCATTTTACATGTTTTAACTGAAGAAATGTAGAGAAAATGCATATATCTACAACGTTAAAGATTATTATTTAATATGTTACGAAATGAAATCGTTTAGATACCACGGCCAGTAAACATAAGACCCAGAGTCCTCGATGGATTATCAAACAAAACCGTTTCCGATCAGGTGTTTTCAGATTACTCAGAACATATCGTACAGTTTGACAAGGTTCCGAGTTGGGAAGAAGGGGAGGAAAACAAGGCTTATTATAGAATTACAAAGAGCATCCCTGCTACAAAAGACGATTGGATCGGATTATTCAAGGTAGGTGAACACCTGTCATTTATATTGTTGTACGTCATAATGTTATTACCAATAAGTTTCACTTGGACATATTTTCGGAAAATATGTTTAGATTGTATACAAATTAAAAACCTCATAAAAGTCATATGTCTAGCGCAAACTGCCTTATATGAATTATATCATGCAGTATTTGTTTACTGATTATGCCTATATTATATTGTTTTTGATTATCATTTCATATGCTAGAGGTGAATAGCCTTTTTCAACATTGAATTTTAATTTAATGATTTGTCTATTATGCTATTAAAACTATGCATTGTTTGATTGACACTGTTTTGTAGCAAGCAAGAATGTAAGACTGCAAATAATTGCTAAAGAGTTAAACAAAATTATGTTTTCTAATTCAATGAAAAACTTTTGTCAGTGTTTCGATTTTCCCAGATTAAAAGAAAAGTAAAAAACACTTTGGATCCAATGTAGGGTAGCTAGCATTAAAGAATTGATCTTACGAACCATTTTTATCCCATAAAAATATTTAACATACTAAGATGAATAAAATTCAAATAAAGAACAATATTATTAATGTTTAGAAAAAAGCCTCTCCGCAATTGCTTCTACATGCTTAATACCTAATCAATCGGTTTTGATATGTCATGTGCTATCCAAGATGACGAAAAAATGTAAAAACAAATTTTGTGATATGTCGAAATTTTTCAAAAAAAAATTCGATTTTACATTTACAAATTATGAAAATTTTATATTTTTTAAATAATTTCGATTCAAAGACAAAACAATATCAAAATCTTTTTAAAAGTACGTTTATTAGATCACAAATTATTTTTCTTTTTTATTATTTTACAAACTTTTGTTTACCTCAATTGTTGGGTTTGTTCACTTTCTAACTGTAGCAAAGATTTATTACTAGTAAAACTTTGGTGATTCCATGAAAATATTTGTGACAATCCTCTTGAATATATATATATATATATATATATATATATATATATATATATATATATATATTAAATTGAAAACTTGAAGGGCTATGTACACATGCAAAAGGCATGAATTTAACAGGTCTCTTCGGCCAAGGTTGCCAAGTGAGTCTTCGGCGGCTTGTCTTTGAACAGTTTCTTTCTCTCACTATGACGTCACACCGGGGTTTCCAATCAGATTTCTAAACAATTCCTGTAGGTTGTTTTTCTGTTTTCACCAGTTTGCAATTTATTCTATATTTAAATCCTGTTCTGTTTATACTCATTTGTCAAATTTCAGTAATTCGTCTATTATATATAAGAATTTCAATAATATCATGAGTTTTTCTTTATAGTTGTAGATGTTTTAATTCCATATAAATTTGTCAACCCCGTCGACTGTCAATTTTCTTTTTGTTAAAGAGATTTTCCCTTTTGTCTGTTTCATCGTTCCTAAAAGAATAAGGGCTGCTTTTCAAGCAATAAATCTAAACAAAATTTTTTAAAATGTAATTTGGTGTTCGTCAACTTTTGTTTTGTCTTTGTTACATGTACAAAAGTTTTTATTACATTGATTTGATACCATGTATCTTTCTACCTGTTCACTGAAGTAGGTAAATCGTTTGATTCAACTTTTTTCTTTTCTTTTCGACTTTTTGACTTTGCTTCCCATCTTCATAATTGAAGGGTTTTTTTACTTGATGTACTTATTTGTAGGTAGCATTGATGATGACTAGTTAGTAGAAAGCGCTCTGCTATGATTTTGGAGTATGGATATTATACACAATATATATTCTAAATATTTAGTCTAGTTCACAAACTCAAAATCGGGATAATTCTTGCTGCTTCTAGTAAAAAGATGAGTGAGGGCTCATTGGATACGGAATGACGTCTAGAAAAATGTACACAAGTTTCACTCGCCCATAAATATTTTAAAATGTTATTAACAAGTTAAGATTTAAAAAAAAGAATAGTTTTTGCAAATAACTCGGAGACTAGTAACGTTTATAAAACGAAAAAAAAAGGTTCTTAAAGAGGAACAAATTTCTAATAAGAAGGTCCCCACTTCCGGAATTCTTTCTCTGTTATTAATAATTTTAATTTAATGTTGAAAATAGAGCTCCGCGGGGCGGGCTCTAAGCCGTTATGATACCCAAAACCCTCCGTAACAAGTAAAAAAAAAAATAAGCTATTAAATAATAATTTAAAAATTTAAAAAAATGATGGTATTATCTAGACACAATATTAAACAAAACAACAATATTATTCAGAAAAAAAATTTTTTCACTGATTTTTCATAAATTTAGTCTAATGTCAATTAACAATTTTTTTTAGAGTTTTTGTTTATATTTCAAATCGGAAAAGGCACAAAAATTATTTTGCTTCGTGAAGACTATCTCAACTATATTATATGAAATTAGGACATTGCAATGTTTTTAATTGTTATAATCTATTGGTTATTAATTATTGAAGCTACGAAAAAAACTAAAAAATTGAAGATTAGATTTAAGAAGAAACTTAAAAAATTAATAACTAATAGATTGTGATAATTTAAAATATCGAAATATCATAATCTCATACAGTATAGTTGTGATAAAGTCTCCACGAACAAAAAAAATTATAGTGACTTTTGTTTACCAATTATCCTAATTGAAATATGAACGGAAAAACATTGTTGGAATATTGTCGCTTCAAGTGTCTAGATAATATCATAATTTTTTAAAATTTTTCAATTAATATTTAATAGTAATTTTTTTTTACTTCTACTTAAATATTCGTAATTAATTACACAATAACATTTTTTTTTTGTGTGATTGGATTCTTTTTATGTGTGATTGGATTCTTTTTATGTGCGACTGGTTCCCTTTCAGCTGAAGTGAAGAAAAGCCAGTGATATCATGGCCTTGATTTGTTTTTGCGGTCAGGGAGTTGTTTTTACATATGTTTAACCCTTTTGTGATTTTTATCTTAAGTATGTCAAATCTGTTATATAACGGAATAAATAACTCATAACTTTTACCCCGATAAGAAGAGGTCTTTTTATGTATTTTTTGTATTTTTTTGTATGAATGAAACTAATGTAAATGCTTTATTGAAACGATAAGATATGAATAAAATAAGTTACGTTTGACAACTACTATTGTGTTTTGAGCAATATACCTTACAAATGAGTTTTAGCACTTAAGATTATGGTATAATGTTTACATGGTCGTTACTGTAATACATACATGGCCAAGTACTTTAACTAGACGATATGTGATTAAGTAAGTGCGCGTGTATAGTGCTTGGTCATTAACTAGGAGATATAGGGGACTTAAATAATGGAAAATTTCTGAGATAAACAAACTTTAAATCAAAAGTTTTTGGGTTTTATCGGAATCGTTAAAATTTACAAAAAAGGGTGTCTTCTTGATACTTCTTTAAAAAAACCCATAAAATTGACAAAAACCCTACAGAAGCAGTGTGCAAGAGAGAGATTGCCTCTTAAGGCATGGTTTTTCTCATATTTCATAAAAGATAAAGTTTCAAACCTAGTATATTCATAATCAGCAAGAAGAGACTCATTTGATGGACATATATTATTCAGGGAGTTCCATTTAAAATAATGAAGGTGGTTTATTTTCTCATTGTCTTTTGTTTGTTTTTTTTTTGTAAACTCTAGCGATTCTGAAACCCAAAAACGTTTGTATTTAAAATTTTTTGATACCTTAAAATAAAGTTTCACAAAAAAATCATCTGTGATAAAAGCCTAAGTTTCAAGCGTTGAAACTTGCGCTAGACTTTAAAAATTAATATTTTTCCACTTATACTCCAGGGGATTTTCATGAGTAAACCCCTATACGTAGTCCCCCATCATTTTCCTTGAGCATTAGTAACGGTACTCCATTTCGGTGATGTCTTGGTGGAACCTTTCTCCTTGTTTCTCTGAGAAATTGTTCTTAAAATCATCAAGATGCAAATTTAACATATGAACTTTAAGGGACATCCGGCATCTCAGTTTTCAGAAATCGTCTCCAAGCTTTTCGACCAGGCGCTAGAAGTTTGGCGCCTTGTGGTTACCGAGGAAGCCTTCTGTTGCAATAATAAAACTATTTCAACATTTCTGTCTCGTTGAGCTTCTGGTCAATCTCTTTGGACTTCATAGTTTGTTTACTCCTGGCCCTACAAAGATGCCTGCTTTAACCTTAGCTTCTGACAACTTGAGGAACGCCTCTTGGAGAATAGTTCAGATTCCTTATTAAGTCCTTTAACAAACTGCTTCAATACTCCCTAATTTAATATGCAAGGGTGACATTAAAATTTTGGGCGGGTCAAAAATGGCGGCTACTTAATATTCTTCTTACCGATGACAAACTCTTCTCGTTGTAGCCAGTTTCTCCTCTTGTAAAATCCGCTGTCTACCCGGCTATCCCAAAGGCAAAGATTCGATGGGTTTTTCGTATGTTGTGGTTCAAAATGCAGTAGTATTTCTTAAATAAAATACCCAAAAAGAAGAAAAAACAATGACCTTATATCTGAGAAAAGGTATAAGAGTACTTTTTCAACTATATGACAGTTCTGATAAGGTGCAGTGCAGAGGGACTCCCGAGCCTTCTAAGCGGGAGAGACCTGGTACCGATGCTACCAGCTAGTATACTCCTCGAGTTTAGGTTCATTTCGTTTGTTTTGACGAGTCCAACACATTACCAGTAATATGTTAAAGATATTTTAAGACTAAAATAGGAAATAAAAGTTTGTTAAAATAATATACAGGAAAATATTTTCTTAAATACCATCAAACATTGGCCCAAACGTATAAAATTGTATTGTAAATTTTGGATGGGATATATCAAATTCGATTTATTAGGTGGTAGGCACGCGCTGTTAATATTACAATTATTTCTATTTAAAAAAAAACCAAACGAGAATCAACGAGGATGTTTTGGTAAAAAAGGCTTACTTAATAGGTTAAATGTAATTCTTTACGTTTTTAAAATAAAATTATCATCGTTTCTGTTATACATCGTTGCACCAAGAAACAAAATAACTATTGCATGAACTTTAAAAGTCTAAATTTTAAATCTAAGTCTATTTCTTTTTGGTTGTTTGTACCAAATTGATTGTTATATTGGTTTCTGACATATAGCGGGCGTTTTAGTATAGTTTTAGTATAGTATAAGTATTTAAACAGCCAACTCATTGAAATTGAAAGAAAAATCTTTAATTTAATAAAACTATTAAAAATAGATGTAGATTTGAGATACTTCTTACTGCAATTATTTTATTTTTACTTAAACAGTCCTTACGCTGCATAAATATAACCAATGTTAAACAATTGGTGAACGAGTCTGAACAGTAAATAGGAAAGTCAATACGTGGTTGAGTTTCTATACATATTTGTGTAGGCGATTTGTAACATCTACATTAGTCGTCTAGAAGTTCAACTCATATAAAATATTAATAATGACATTTCAAGACTATTTAAGCGAGAGTGAGAGTTTTTATTTTACAGATTTATCAGAGTTGAATGAAGAAGAATGTTGAACTGATTTGGAAAGTCAAGACTCGTTACCTAGAGATACATTCATCTTTAATAAAAAAACAAACAATAAATATGTGTCTGTCTGTATTATTAAATATACTTATATGTTTTTATAGAGCTAAATAAATTTTGCATAGTTTGAATATTTCATTTAGCAGATAAACTAGGTCCGATGTCACAGTATAAGTGTTAAGTTTTACATTTATAGTATATACCTATTTATAGACATAATGTCGTTGAATTTTAACTTGTTTGAAAATATCTAATAACTCAGCAAACCGTAAAGATTCATCAGATATATATATTTCTTTATTTAAACATAAAAGTTAAGTTACGAGCTTCCAACGGTGGGAATAATATTTTAAATTTTGTATATTCTGGTAATATTATGTATTACAGCTATATCATTATCAATTGGGAAAAATGTGAAATTGAAACCAACTTATATTTATAAATATACAGCTTTATTTCACAATTTCTTAAATATTAGTACAAACAAGTTAGACATCGAGCAAATTCTTTAGATAAAGAAATGATACAGTAGCTTGCTTAACTCTATCATTTTCCTTAATGGGTAGTTCTTCATGGCTACAAAAGTTTAGGACACAAACGTCTTTCATCTTCACTGCAGTTAGACCGGTCGGGCATTTCACCGCTTTATGCTTAACTTACGATTTTGGACGTCATCATTTAATGTAACTAGGTGTCAAATGTTCACTTTGTTAGTCGATAAATTAATTAGACTCTGATGAACTCTCCATGTATGTAAGATAACCACTATCACTTTCACTTAAAAATTCGTTAGGTGTCATTAATTTTTTTATGTATTAGTTAAACTCTTAGAGGACTAATACAGATTTTACAAAGTTCTGCTTAATATATTTCTTTTACCTCTCTCACCTGTAAATATACAACTCCAGCGTACATAAACCTACATTTTCCTTCAAGACTTTTTCACCAATTGCCTACTTTACCTAACGTCTCGACTCTGAACTCTCAAGTGACAATCTGTGACTCCAATAAAATGAAGCTCGTTGTTCTAGGTGTATGAGATTACTTTACATTCAGATTTCAAGTTTAAGAACTAGCTAGAATTTATTTAAATATGTATACTATTATTTGGACTAGACAGACTTATCGATTGAAAATATCGTTCTCTATCCTCTTAATCAACCTTGTGATTATTATCAAAAGATATCTTCTTCATATTAACACCCCAATTTTCTAGTGTAACTATGGTAAATTTATGAGTGTTTCTATCTACCTGTCTACCCAGTTTAGATCATTCTTTTTCGAAATAGTCGTACTTTACACCATGTTCATTTAATATTCCTGCGACTTGCATACAAAATGCCTGTACTTTAATAACATAGTATTATTTAGCAACGTCGGTGTTTTCGCTGGATTAGCAGCTTTAGTTTACGTTAAAAAAAAGTTCTACATATGGTATGGTTTTTAACCTAATATCTTTACAACCATTCTAATTATACTATGTCATGCATTATACAATTTTCAGCAATCGCTGTGGGGTCTCCCACGCAGATTTGGAGCTTCTACTTTATTATCGAGAGTCGTGGTTACTTTTTTATTTTACAATAACAGCAACACATTCTTCTATGTGATAATCCATTTATAAGTTCTCCTTCTTGCCGAGTATAGTTATTTGTGCAATACGAATTAGCTTTAGTTCAGGATCTTTTTGTAAACAGTCTAGTAATTTGTGATAGACGTATACAATCTGGTTAGGAGCACAGCCAATTATTACTTCTTTTGGTAAGTAGATCACTCTTCTTTTGATATGTCTATCAAACATTTTTCTCACACACTTTTAAAGAAAACATTGTGTATGGGTTCATGATACGGGGATTTAACGGAGATATAAGTAGTATGTTGAACAGTTGCTGCTTTTGATTTATTTTCTTAGCCGGGTTTGTCCTTTATAAATACCTACATTTCGGCTTTCGCTATTCTGCTGCGAACTATAGAGGTTCTAGAAACATAATGTCTTAACTCGTCTGAGATGCTGAATACTTAAACGAATCGTGAAGTTCCATCATAGGTTAATCAGGTTAAAAGGTATTTCTTAATGTCTTGCTAATATTTAAGGTGGTGATTCTTGGGCTCATTTTAAGAAGAAAACTTCATATAAAGATATGCCCTAAACGTTTTAACTTTTGAGATACAGGGTAGTAAACTTTTTTTCAGAAAGTTTTTTTTTTATAATATATGGGATACCATTCTAGATATATTTATGAAATTTGGAACACATATTCTACGCATCAAGATACATTTTCTGATGCATATATTTTTCTTTACCAGTGGCGTCCGTACGGAATTTGTATTGCATATTTTTGAAGAGAAAATGGTACTCGACTGACATTTTTTCATATGGATATTTTTTTGGATAGTCTGGTCATTTTTAATTAAAAAATTACCTCTTGCGTTTTTCTCGTCAGATGCACTGTTTTTGGTTAAAACTATTAAATTAAGTTTGCAGCACTGACAAATGATATTTCTTGTTCATTTTATGAGAGAAAATTCACATGAACGCCTTATGTATTATTTCTTTATTTGCATTGATAAATGATTACAAATGGTTGGAAATGGCCAGCTTCATTTAGCAAGCGTGCTTCCTCCCATCTTCGCATTGAATTGCTCACTCGTTTGAATATGTATTCCGTATTGTTTCCCACGAAGGAACCATTCGCTCTCTCAAATCTTCTAGAGTGTTAACAGGGGTTTCATGCACTAGAGTCTTAGGCGACCTCATAAAAATAAATCCAATTTATTAAGGTCGGGGGATCTTGATGGCCATTGAGTTCCTCCGCTACCTATCCAACGATTAGGTAAACGTTATCTATATGATCTCGGACAATCACATTAAAATGAGCTGGAGCTCCATCGTGCATGTACCACATTTGATTCCTCAACGCAATTGGCACATCTTTAAGTAGGTAGTTCTTCTTGGAGAAAATGTATGTAAGACCACCCATCAAGACTTCCTGGCAGAAAAAAAAGGCCCTATTAGATTATTACTAATAATTCCTGCCCATACATTAACCGAAAATTGCCCTTGAAAACTGCTTTCAGTTATGGCATGGGGGAGTTTTCGTCCGCCCACACATGATTGTGGAAATTTTGAATAGCATTTCTAGAAAAATTTGCTTCGTCTATGTACGTAATCTATGACTCAAACTGCGGATTACGTGTAATTTTCTGAAAGTTCGACTGACAGAAGTTCTCATGCTGTGGAAAATCCCCGGGAAGCAACACCTGTACTTCGTGAATATTTGAAAAAATTCGGCTATCTAGCAAAACACGATTAAGATATCTTTCCTGATAAATACGTCTAGTCTCTGTTGCATTACAGTTTGCGAGACCATATAGGTAATCCATTGCCTTCATTTCCGCATTCATATAAATCACCATATTTAATGAGATTTTCGAAAAAAAAAAGCAACGAAAAAATTAAATTAGCCTCAATAACACACTAATTATTATCGAAGGAGTAAGACGCTAAGATGGTACTGAACAGCAGAAACCTACAAGTCAGCAAACATTGGTTTTTTGACATTGATGTTTGCAAAAACATAATTTTTGCAAGGCTAACTACACTTTCAGGAATTTCTGTGTGTTCGTCCAGTGTTTTTAAATGGAATGACAGATCGGTACCCAATTTTTTGAACAAAGTTTAGTGATTGAACATAAAACTCCTGTTAACAGCGAATAGTTATCTCGTGTAAAATAATATGGTATACAGCTGAAATATTCGAACGAGTGCACAATTCAGTGTTCGCATTCTATTTCGTTTATTTCTCGACCTGCAGCTGTCTTCTTCGTACCTCTGTATACAAGAAGTAGTTTTTTCTCATAGTTATTTGAGTGGAGGAATCCATTTGTTAATATAATTATACGCTCAGAAAGCCATACAGCTTCTCTTCTTTCCTTGAATGTTGCTAATATTCTACCATAAATACGCATGCAACGGCTGAAAACAAGTGGACACCTATTTATTCTTGTTAAGTTGTTTGCTCTTATTTGGCTATATCTAGTTGTATTCGTTAAGTTCGAACACTGGAGATTAGGTATATATTTGAATCGCGAATGGAGAATGATTGGTTCATGATGGTCTTGAATACCTATCACCCTCAGTTAGTACTTATATAATTTTCAACTTACAATCAGCAGCATTTATCATATGTTCAGCTACTTTGTCTCTATACTCGCGTATATAAATCCTCTGAAAACTGTAATTCATCAAGTTTTACAGTTTCTCACTTACTTCTACAGCATCTTTTTACCAGGATTATTTTTACCGCACTCTGATAATGGAAGGTTACGGAGATTTACGAGTTAAAGCTTGTTATACAAACACAGTCAATTGTCACGAATATAAATGTTCTTTAATAAGATATTGTGAATTTCGAAATTATATATTTAATATTAAATATTATACAGGATGTATAAAATAGATACAAATATAGTATACAACACACTTCTTTATTAATATGGGTAATAAATTATATGAAAACGTATTTAAATTGGAAATATATACTATAAATATATAGATCTAAGCTTGAACATAACATTTAAAAAATAAATATATATTAATAAAATAATACAAAGACCTTTTATAGGTTTCGTAAGCGATGAAGACAGTTTTAAAAATAAATGGCTGAGAATCGATTTGGCTATTGTGTTACGCGGAAATTTGAAAGGGTATTAATTGGGTAGGTTATATGACTATTATTTACGTTTAAAATTTCAGACAGTTGGCTTAAACAAGATTTATTTGAGTCATAATTGGTTATAAATTTGAGTTAGACTGATTTTATTTAGGTTAAAAAAAAGCATTGCACACGTGGGCTATTCCCTCCGGTGGAGGGGGTGATGTAGAACTAGTCATATATAATAAGATTTTTTGGTAAACTGAATATCTAGGTGCTTTATGCTGGGAAATTAAACCTACACTAGTTATATGATATCAAAAGACGAAATATTGCCTATACTGAAATACAAAGAGTCTCATGTTTTTATGCATGCTGGATAATGCTCATTACACTAACAAAGTCTTGCTGTGTTTGCCCGAACTGGATATTTGTTTTAAATAAGGTGACCTCGGTAACCATGTCTGGTTTTAAATGCGTGGATTCTGAACCAAATGTGGGATATAGATTTACACTAAGCGTAAAAACTACTTATACTCTTGAAAGAAGGTTTAAAGTTTTTTTCCTTTTTTTTCAGAATTCGCGATTCTGCCAGAGCTGTGGTAATGTTTAATTAATGACATCCAGATAGGCATGTATTCACACTTATGTACGCGATATAGTGGCAAAACTTCTTGCAACAGAATCTTTGCTGAAAAAAAGGATTGTCGAAAATTGCATAAGTCCTGAAGTGGATCTTAGGCATGTTGCGATGGATCCTACAATAACTACAAGAAAAATATCAGAACTCATGTTTCGCTTACAGATATTCGCAAATTTCATCCATATCAAATTAAATTAGTTGTCTGACGATTCTAATGCCTGGCCTCGGGATTTTGTGAGGCTATAAGTGACTTAAACATTGTCGATCCGATTTTTTTAAATCTTTATTTTCGGACGAATGTTTATTTTTTCTCGGCGTAACCGTCGGTATTTGTCAGACTCTAACTCAAGGCCATTTAGGAACCACATACCCATTACCCAAAAAAATTGAATGAGTGTACCAGATTTTTTAAAGAACGTTGTTCTACCTGGCAGTTTAAATCGAGAAATGTATCTCTATATTTAGAAATCGCTTTTGATTCACCTTTAACGGCTATTATTGAAGGAAGTCATCGCTAATACGAAAAAACCTAATTTTCCAATAATGCAATGCCCTAAGGCAGTTTCTAAATGCAGTTTTTTCCGTACAATGGATTGGGAGCAGAGGCTATATTAAATGATCATCATGGTCACCTGATTTGACTTATTTGGATTATAATTAAGTATAGGCAACGAAGCCCAATTCTTTGGAACAGGTTATCAGCAAATTACCGCGGAGATGCTCCGCAAAATTCGAGAACCGTCTCTATTATTGTATCTCAGCATTTACGGACACACTTCCAGCATTTACGTACCTGAAACATTTGGAAGAAATATCGTAATTATGTATGTAAGTTCAAAAAACTGCTCATCCGAATTAAAAAAATTAGATGTCAGTGTAGAGGTAATTTAATCTGAAAACGAAGAAACGCACAACCCCCTTAGTATTAAAAGCCGTCTTCGTTTAGGGGTGGAAGTTGAGATGAAAATACCCTAGAAATATCCCCCCCCCCCCGAAAACGTAAATTGACAACGAGCGATTGTGTGTATATATTTGTAACCACATTACTTTCGAATTTCAATGTTATTTTTTTTAGGAAAATTTTGCATCTTTGGACGATTATGTGACGTATGAATACGTGAGTAAGTGTGCCACACCCACCGACGAACGAGGTCCTCCTAGTATGGTAAGACCTCTAAGATATGAAGTAACAATTCCTGATGTTCCGAGTAGATGTAGAGGGAATTATTGCCTTCTGTACTTCAGCCAAACTGAGGACAAGGTTAGTATTATAAAAGGTGGCTCAAAGTTCTGAATTTGGTATTTCTTATGAATACTACTATGTAAATGCCCATAATCTAAAAATAACTTGCATTACACAGAGAGCTCTACAAAGTCGGGGCACCCTGAATATTATAACATTTTTGAAATCCCTTTATTGTGGACATTCAGAAAATACCAGTGTTTAATATTTTATATAGAGTGGTTTAAAATTTTGCCCAGTTTTGTTGTTAAGTATTTTAATTCGGTTGCGATTCATCCTTATCTGATAAAGTTATTTTAAAGCATTTCTGTTTTTTATACAGGGTGAGTCAAATCGTGAAAAGGGTTTATAAGTATTTTTTTAATTGGGAATCCTGTATTTTATATCATAATTGAAATGCACATTTTAATTATGGGTTATTGCTATATTATATAGATTGAATAGTTATAGCCAGTAGTGTTCTGTTGTCGCATGCTATACTCGGAAATTTTGAAAATTATTTAAATTCAAATTTTTATTATTTGAATTATTTCTAGCAAAAATGGCAATCTGGTAAGCTTTCCCCACAAAGGATGCCATATTCTGACGTGGGATGGTTTAGAGTTGAAGCGTTGTGAATATTTTTATTTTTTAAATTTGAAAGATTGTGTTTTTGAGAAATATGGTTCATATTAAACAGAAGGCCGTTAGAAGCCGAATAAGTTTCGGGGTTGGGGGAATCCATGTCTCTGGGTCACCTGTGAACGCAGACAAAGAAGTGTTAATATTGTTGGTTAAATTATTTAAATTAATTAGGTTAGTTTTTATTAAAGGTACGGTTTTATGTAATTGTACCTGCTGATGGTGATAATCCTAACTGAAACGTCGGTTTTAACGGCGTTTTGGGTATGTTTTATTTATTTGCCCTGTAGTCTTATTTTTATTTGTCTGATTGAACTCAAACTTTCAGAAACAGTGTATTTTAACTTTGTCTTTCATATTCTGAAGGAATTTTGAAAATATCTCTATAAACAAAAACTTTCATTTTTGAGAATGATTTGGTGCTCTCGTATCGCCCTTATATAAGCTTCTAAATTTTGCAAATGAGGTTTTTTTTTGTATCATCTGTTATTCTCGCACCTGAATACAAACAATGAACTCCTAAGTTGTCCATTAGCTTATATTTTATCAATTTATAGTTGCAGTGTTTTGAAAAAAGTCGGTTCAACTTGACTCTTGATTATTTGTCTGATAAGTTTATGATGTCTGGGTAAATTATTTATTTTAACAACAAAATAGTATAATACAGTTGTAAAGGAGTTTATTGGCCTTAGAATCTTTATTTATTTTGATACAGAGATATTTCTGCGCCAGTTGAAAATTGTATTCCGGCCGTGTATACCACGCTATTTAGGATCTCTTATGTTTTGTTTTAGATTTATGTGGATAACATTAGATTAAGGTCTGTCGTTTGAAAGTTATTATTTAGCAAAAACTTTTAAAATTGGGACTGAACGTATTTTATATTGAGGTTTTATTAGTCGAAGCTATTTCCTTGTACGTTTTTATGTTAGAATGATATATAGTTTGTGAAATTATCAAAATTTTACAATTTTTAATAATTAGTAATATAGATTAAAAATTAAAAAGCAAAAGAAGTAATCTTTTATTGAAATTATGTTACATTTACTTAATGCTAGGATTAAATAATTCAAAATATACACCTAAAAAGGTACAATACCTTCGTTTTAGAGGTGTTTTTGTCTCTTAAATCACTACCAAATTAGTTTTTTACTTCCCTGGTAAGAGGGAAGTATTGTAACCGTGAAAAAATCATCATACGAGATTTTTGCATATCTTTGCGTTCTCCCATTTCCGACAGTCTTCGGCCTGTCTGTTTGCCTGTACGGGGCATAGCTAAAAAAATACTTACCCGATTGACTTCAAATTTTGGTTCAAAATCAAGGGTCATAAGGGGATGAAATGGTTATATTTTGGCGGAACAAAATAGCGGCTTAGTGGAGTGTCAGTCCGAAAATTAATTATCTAATGAATTTTGCACAAAAATCAAGTGTTAAACAGGCATAGACTGGTACATTTTTAGCGCGAATACTCTATAGCAAAACAAAATGGCGGCCTAATAAAATGTTTAAATATTCGGTAAAATAATAAAGGGACATCGTTTATTTTTTGTAGATTCCGTAAATAATTATGTGTTATGAAAAATAATAATTATAATAAATAAATTGAAGTCAAACAACAGAAGTTAGACAAAGGTCATGTTTTAGTAGTTTTGTTACTTTTGTATTTTGCGATTTTTCCCTTATTAAATATTTTTTATTTTATAAATATAAATTATTCAAAAGAAGAGTTTTTGATACTCAAGATGCTGTTGGCATCTCGAGTATATGTTGAGGTATGCAGATAGGCGACACCCTTTGGAATTCTCATTAAGAAAACTTTACGAAAGATTTTGTGATAAGGTGAAAAGTTGAATATACAACTCATTCTGCCCCAAAAAGTATTTTAACGAGGAAAATGCATTTTTGCCGATAGTGGAAAATCCATCCACGACTGACAAAAAGATTAGTGAGGAACTTGACTTAAGTCTCGATACAGTAGAAAGAATTAGGTACAAATATAGTACAAACATAAGTTTTATCCATACAAAGTGCCGCTTATTTGTAACGATATTATTAATTTTAGTTTTTATTTTCGGAGTTTATTAGTTAAATATTATATTAACGTTCGTGAATATTTATAGACTTCTCTAACATAGAATGGAAGTTTTTACGGCTGTGGTCGATCAAGAAATTATGGTTTTTGGGATTAGACCATGTCAAAAATGTGGAAAGTGATTCCATTTAGACACGGTCAAATCTTAGGCCCAAGGACTATGATTTTGCTAGACTTATTCCTTTCTGGGTTATTTTACATATGAATTCAGTAAGTTTTTCGGTATTTAATAGAACAAATTAGATTTCATTGGTTATTTAATTACGCCTACGGCACTATATTCTATATTCATTTTTAATTTTCGGGATTAATTAGGTTGATGTCCTCTCATACTTATAGGTTTATTTATTAGTCGGTAATTTGACATACGATTTAAGTGATTCTTTTGGGGATTTTGTAGAAATAAATATTTTAGAATTAAATGGATGTTTAATAACGTTGCTGGCATTCTGCAAATAGCGTTTATGTGTGTTTTATGTCTAGGTACTGTTATTTTACTTTATACTCTTCCTCTTATAAGACTGGACAAACTTTAATACTTTTTACGTTATAGAGAAGTGACTCCGCAGACATAGTGGTCCCTTTACCATTGAAAATAGCTAAGGGTGACGTTGTAGAATCATAAAATAACGATGGTTTCCCGGTACCCTGCGGAAAGATCCTTACATATTATTGTATGTTATGCTTTCTGATGAATCAACCTTCTATCGAAATGGAGAGTAACTATGTTTTAATAAGGACAGTTTATCAAAATAGATAACCCTCAATGTGGGAATTTGAACTCCCAGTATTTGTATTTTCTTAATAATGAATTGAATAGTTTTATTAGAAAATATGGAGCACATTCGATGGAATATACTTATCCTGTTGAAAACATATATTCACTTTTAAGTGTTACAAGGGAAATGTTAGACTTTGGTTGGATGAGCATCACAAAGACAGATAAATTGGTGATGGGGGGTGGGTCTATTTCTTGACCTTTAAAGTCCCCAGATCGTACCTCCATTTTTTATGGGGATGCATAAAAGAGATGTGTTTTATCCTGAGGAACCTACCACCGCTGAAACCATGAAAGTAAGAATCAGATATCCATTTTCAAATATTACTCCTATAATATTGAACAGAGTGAGAGACTTATTTGTAAAGACTTGAAAAATGTTTTGAACATTTATTTCACTGTCATGTAGCTATAATTTAACTTGGATTTAGTTGTTTTTATTTCGCTTTCAAGTGTTTCAGTTCACATATATATTTAATGTTTAATAGTTATCTGCCTTTTTTGTAAAAATTTCATATTTATTAAAGTAATGCGAATTGCAAAAAAAATATTTTAATGTAAGTGTATAGCTAAATCAATATTAATAATTAAAATGTGTAATTATTCTAAATTAACTAACTTTGCAAAACTGCGTTTTGTCTCACTCCGTATAAGAAATCATGAAATAGTATCCAAATTAAAATAAGTTATATCAAAATTGTAATGATGTTATCATTATATAGAGTGCTAAAGTGATACTGGTTTTTAACTTTTAAAGCACTTTGTATAATATATTAAACCCTGATATTTTCCGAATGCCTGCATTAAAGGGGTTCCAGAAATGTTATAATACACAGGTTTTTCTATTTAAAAAGTAGAATTTTTGCTGTACATTGACTTTGTGGAGTACCCTGTACAATGCTAAATAATATTAAATAATGTACATTTACTATAGTAATGTAACGCATATTAAAGAATATCAGCTACTTTTATAGTATATATAAGAAAAATCAAACTCAGAACTTTGGGCCACCTTATAGCTGACACTAGCATTTTTGTTTCTTTTGCGCTTCTAGGGTCGCCAGGTAATCTATAGTATTGGTACCCCATATAATAAATAAAGATTTCCAGAATAGTAATGTGTTCTATAATTACTGCAACTCCACACTATTGATCAATCACAATGCAATTTTTATTCACACGCAGATTTATATATATTGTACGAGGTAGTTGCATCAGCTAACATTACATAACTGCTAATATGAAAGTGGTGTCACCCGAAAAGTGTTTAAAAGTTTTTTAAGATATTTTAAGCTTTCACATTGCTACCAATTATATTTATCAAATCCTAAAGAAGAAATGCATTATTGCAAAAATTCTTGCAATTTATACCTATTTGAAGCATTACATTTTAACAAATCATGGTTCTTGGGATTAGACCGTGTCAAATTGGAATTACTTCTATTCTATTAACTTCAGGGATCTTTACTCCACGAGATCTCAACACTGAATGAGCCCTTTTTTTATATATCGTTCATGTTCCTTAAATCTAGTTGATATTGAGCGTCCTGTTTCTCCCACATACACTTCTCCACAGAACAAAGTAATTTTATACACTCCTTCTGTTTGGAAAGGTACAATATCTTTCGGGGATCGCAAGCATTGTCCAATCTTCTTACGTGTATTAAGATTGTACGTATGTTGGACCGCCGAAGTAATCGTCCTATTTTGTCTGTAGTGTCATGAATGTAAGGAAGAACAACACTACCTAACGGTTATCATTCTTCTTTGGCGGAGTAATAATCTTCAGTGCAATAGCCATTCCCTCTGAGAGCTTCGGTCAGTTTCGATTTTTCTGATGTTAGAGAATCTTGATCAGAAATTGAAATAACTCTATCGCATGTATGCATCGGCTTTCTATACACAGAATGTCCTAATGTACCATTTTCTTATTTTCTTTCCTTTGAACATATACGTCTAGAAAGGGAATCGTTCCATTAGATTCAATTTCCATTGTGAACTTGATATTATGATGTTGTTGATTAAGGTGATCAAGAAATATGAGGAATTTATCCTGTCCATGAACCAAACAACAAAAGTATCATCTACATATCTACCACCAGCGGAGAAGAAATCATTAAAACCATGTTATTTGTGGCCCTCTTATTTTTTTTATTTTTAATTTAAAAGTTAAGGCTAGAATATGTAGGACCTAGAAAAAGGGGGTTCTACCCTCTCTCTAGACTACCTATCTCGTATTCTGAGTTTTAAACATTAAATGCAAATCATTATTATATATTTTTGGTGAAAAATTGAAATTTATAAATCCCATATACCACAATATAATATTATTTGCTATTTAGAGATTTAATTTTGACTATATCGTGGATTCGGTCTTTTCAAACCGAGCATGCTCAGTTCTCTGAAAATTAATTTAGGATCGTAACTTCATTATATTTGGATGGAATTATGTTATGTGGTGGTATTATTGTTATGCGGTGGTTTGTCTTCGTATCGAGTACTTGCATGGAACGCCCAAGATACATAATACAATAAATTCGGATTAAGCTTGCTTAAAAGTAGTGTTATGATAGTGTTGAGTAAGTCCTATGGAAATGGAAAATTTTACATTAAATCAATATGTTTAAAAAATTGTCTTTAAGATAAGATAGAGATAAGATATTTACTACTTAACTCATAAGTTCTTTTATTCCCATATATAACTTTATTAGCGTCTACATAAACACTACCTTAAACATGTTTTTCCTTGAAAATTTTATTAAATAAGATAACTTCTAAAAAATTTTATACCAAGGCATTTATGTTTTATTATTTATGTGTCATATTCTCATAAATATCTCAAGACTTAGGATATCATGCCTTGTAAATACACTTCTTTAATATTTTATTAATAATGGGATTTATGTTGCATAGATAAACTTTCAAAATCTCATTAATAAAACTTGTGTATTTAATTACATTTTAGTTCAATGTTTTATACAGTCCGGTCGGCTAAATAAATTAATTAAGTGATCTGTCGCCAAAATTTTACATCTCAAATGACAGTAATACGTTTTAAGTCGGATTTATCATTACGAGGAGTTCCGACGGGCAAATTGTAATACAAATGGTCCCTTCCGTCGTTAGTATCACTTAGAGCATTTTTATAGTAAGTTTTATCTAGCATTTTTCTTTCGTTAAAACAGTTATATCCAACATTCGCATAATCTTTACTACACACAAAGATTAGGCAATGGTTAATGATAAAAGATGTAATTCCTTTGCAGTCAGAAGTAGTTTATAAAATTCTTTGTTCCTGCGGTAAAGTGTATATAGTTGAAACTGAACAGCCTGTGTCTACTAGACTTAAGGAAGTTGAAAGATGTATAAGTAAGAAACAAATTACAGGACACATGATCGATGTAAAAGATACCAAGATCTAATTTGACACAGTCTAAATTCAAGAATCATGATTTCTTAATTGACTCCTGCCATGAAAGCTTTCATACTACGTGTTAAAGTTGTCATTTTGAAAAATTCCGCTATAAGTTTGATGTCGATTTTAAAACATCAGTATGACAAAATATTTTTAAAATTAGGTGTATGGTACACAAAAAATACGTTTAGACTTTAATACAGAATCTCAAATTATTATTAAATTTTTTTTATGTTGAGATATGAAGTTATCGCCTAGAATTATTTGTAATAATTAGCCTATTTTTGATTTTGTGTTTTCATTAAATACCTATATTTTTACTGATTTTTATTATTTAATATGAATATGATTGTGTTTTAGGTTATGAGTGTATTGGGCGTAAGTCATCCATTCCCAATTGTTAAGACCGAGAGTGATTGACTTAAGAAGGCTGTGTACCTGCGACATTAAACTTGGAGAGAACTAAGCTGTGAAAAGTATTTTTAGGATATGTTTATTAATTAAACCACATCAGTACAATATTATAATTAACTATGCGAAATATTGTACAAGATCTACTCAGTGAATAATGTTTAATAGTTTTTACTGTATTTCTGTAAAGTTTAGCTGAAATTTATTTTGTTTATTATAATATTAAAGAGCCGAATGTATCTAAACTTGCGCCTATAATTAAATCTTTACATTGTTATATTTTTTTATTGTTTTTGCATTCAGTGTGATAGCAAATATTGTTTGACGTTACATTTTTTATCTTTTGATTAAGTGGTTTCCTTAGACATATTTTTAAATATTAGCAGTTAATGTAAGAAAAAAATTGTTATTAGAAATAATGTCTAGGTAAAAAGTTTTTCAATATAATGTTTTTTTATATTTCTCATTTTTGGTTTTATATTGAGATTCGTTAAGATTTTGTACTTTTTATACATTTTGTTGTCCTGAATATTTGGGGTTTAAATGTAATAAAAAAACGTCTTAAAAAATTTATTATTGTAATGGATAGATTAAAATTGCTTGATTATTGGTAAAATAAGTCTAAATGGCAATAGTACCTTAAGAAATTTGGAAGCTTTGTTTTAGATATAGAAATGGTATATTATTAGATACATTTATCTATTAAAGTAAGGTTCTTTGTGCAAAAAATATACAAACTTTCATTTTAAAAACTTGATATCGACTATTTCAATTATTATTTAAAAATTATGTAATAAATTGTTTATGTGCTATGTAGTATATAGAAATATTGAAATAAATGCATCACTAATTATAGTTAAATTTAAGACAGTTAACTTTGTTGATATTTGATTTTATTTAAAATTGCACAATATTTATTTGGCGATATATTTGAAGCAATGAACTACAGGATTGCATCTAGCACCCAAAAATATAGAATTCCAGAAAGGTGTATTTATCAAAATACTGCTAATATTTGTAATCACAAACGTTTAACTAAAGTATCCCTTTTCTCCATCTTCCTTTATCTTTTCTAGATAAGTTTATCTTGCTTTTTAATATTGCTCTAAGAATATTAAGGTTATTGTGACTAGGATATGCAACGGAATAACTCTACATCACAGCTACATCACCAATTATGTGTTATTCTTCTTTTCTTTGGTCCCACACAGCTAATCCCATCTACCTATCCATATGACCAGTTATGTCGAATTCTCTCAAGCCCACAAATTTTTTTACTAGAACAAGGGCAAATAATGTGTTTTTTCAGTGTCTCGAACGTTGAAGAATTTCTGATCGTTTACTACGTACTTGTTACTATTTAATATTTTCAATATTAGGACATATACCTACTAATACTACTACTCTATTTTATACATACAGTTTTCTAAATCTCATTTATATTCTAGCAAATTAAACAGAATTTAAATAAAAGCTTAAAAGGGATCAAGAAAACATTATTGGCATAACATGACAGTAACATTTAGAAACAAATAATATGCTGGAGTAAAAAAAAAAGTTAAAAACTAAGTTTTTTCATATGAATATATACACGAATATACACAATATTACACGAACTTTACTTTTTTATAATTGTACATATATTTTTAGATACGTTAAAGATCATATGTAGCTATATTTGTTGTGTTTATTACTTAAGAAAGTGTGCATATAAAACAGATAAGTATTAAATTGTATTTACATAAATTGTTTTGTAACTATTAACTGCAGTGTATTTACTTACTTGTTGGAGCAGCAATATTTTACGTGCCCTATGTATATTTTGTAAATTTTTGTTTATTGTTTTCTGTAATTTTGATTTTATACAGTTCTAATAAATAAAAAGAATTGCATTTCAGAAATATTTTAATTAAATCGAGTAACAGTTTCGAAACTGGTCCCTAAAAACTCTACAAATCCAAACTACCAGGAAAAGATGTTTTCGTTTCTTTCTCTTAATATGCATAAAGCAGAAATATTTTATTTTACAATTTCAGTAAAATTATATAGTGATTTTAAATAAATTATTGGATTTTTTGAACTGTAAAACTTGGAATCTTCAAAGAATCCTAAATGCTTATTTATAGAAGACCTTATTAATATTGTATCTTCCTAACCGCGGACGGTTATAAGTAGTGGTTTAGACGTTTTCTAAAGGATCTGCTCCGCGTTCATGATTTGCTAACAAATTTTTTTCAATTTTTCACACCCTTTGGGAAGTGTAAAAGATAATCCGAGATCTTGGAATTTGGCTCGGCTGAGCCAATCTAAAAAGAAAAAATATAAAATGCTTAGCAACTCGACGATAGAAAGTGAAATGGTTTACGTTTTGGCGGTAAATGCCGTTGTTAAAACCTAACAAAAATCTTGAAATATCTGAAAATTAAGTTAAAATTAATAATCGAAATCAAATGAATAGTTAATTATAAAATGAATATTTTTAATTGAAATTAAATTTTGTCAGCTTTTGACATGTCGACAGAGAAGATTTTCCCGAGTTAATTTTAGTGGCGGATCCTTCCGAGAGGTGGCAAACAATCCAAAATTTTGCTGACAAAATGGTAGTGGTTTGTATCATTTGTTAATGTATTAACTCTAATTTACTTCAATAGAGCCTATATGGTTTTTGGAATATAATATTTTCTGAAACTGTTGGCCTCAGAGTGCAATCTTAAAATTGTCTTGATTGGTTCAAAAAGTAAAAGGATGTGGAAGAGTTTTTTTATTCTTTAAAAAAGAAATACAGCTTTGGAAATCGCTATTGTGCTAGTAAAACGTAGTTTATTCACAAACTGCTAAGTAATTCAAATACCTTATCAGTACTTAAAGTACTTACATACTTCATTTACTTTTGTTTCTTTCAAATAAAATTTATAAATTCTTCAAATACTTAACAGAGAACGGACTGTGGCCAATTAAGAAATTATGGTTCTTGGGGTTAGATCGTGCTAAAATGGAATCACTCCAACCTTTCGCCTTCGATTGCATGTGGCATCTTTAGGGTTCTTTACTCCACAAGATCGGACCACTGAATGTGTTCCGATCTCATGAAGGAAAGTCCCTGGAACGTACCTCGTGCAATTGAAATCGAAAAGTCGGAAAGTATTCCATTTTGAAGGGGTCTAATTTCCAGAACTATGAAGACAAATGCTTCTTCGGAAATCGAGTAACAACTAAAAAAAATCTTTTTGGGAAGCAGCTGAATTTAAAAGTATATACCGAAATATATTTGAATTACATTTTTCTTTACTTTAATTGAAATACTGACAGCTCTGGTATAACACCAGAAAAGATCCCAGGAAACCCGCCAAAGTATATGCCAGCCGAGTGGACGTGAACAGCAAATTCAAAATGGATATGGAAGTAATAGTAGTCACTGCTTTGTTCATATCATAGAAAATAAAATAAGAAAAAGGGGCCAATGGCAGCGGTGTGTAGATCCGTCCCACTAGGCTAGCACTAGGTTTGTTAATAAATCTGATAATAAACATAAGACAATCTTTTGTGGACGGTGCAGAAATTTTTATTAGTACATGATCCATGTGGTCTGTTGGTTAGACACTTAGACTTTGTATTTTAATACATACATTAAATTGGTCTTCATAAACACATATATTGCTTTCTGCAGATACATCTTTGGGATAAAGTTTTTCCACTTTCGGCTAAATGTTTCGCTTTTTATCCTCTATCGACACTCTGATAAATGTTTTTTTTCCTGCGTCGATATGATGGAACTTTTACAGTTAGGTACCATGCAGGCTAGGTATGCCATTTTCCGTAGGAGTTTAGTTTTTCACAATAACATTCACAGCGAATACACACACTAAATTTAATAAAACTGTAAAACAAACTAGCAAAGACTGCAGAATACATATAATACCGTACCTGCCACCATCCTTACAAAGTAATACTTCGGGACGTCATGAATGAGCCTTTTAAATGCCTAGTCGTTTTGGCAGGCGCAGGTTGCGTTCAAAATTGATGCCATATAACATTGGTATGAAATATTGTATTAAAAAAATATTTTCTAGAAGTGTTAATTGGCTATAAAGGATGCTTTTTAGCCAATAAAGGATATTTTTCAAGATCCCTATTGTCTTTCGCACCTTCTTGTGGCGATGATGACGGATATATATGAGTTAATCATCTGCGTATAGCCGATATTTATAGGTATGAGTTCGTGAGGGTATAAGGGTAGAATGTCTCGAGACGTCGGAATTATTTATTGATCCAGATTTTATTATAACTTTTGAGTAAGTGACTTAAACGATTAGAAAGGAAGAAGATTTTTTTTTATGATATGAATAAGTAAACCATCGGATCCGTAAGCACTGTTCCAGTTAAGGGCTAAATTATTTTTTATTTCTTTCACGGTTACGGGAAAATTATAAAGAGTAGTTTTCACAAAAATCAAAGTTGATGTGTAAAGAGTCCTTCTAAAGTTTTGGAAGTACTCATTTTATCTGTGTTCCATTCATTATTGTCTAGAAGACCAGGTATCCAGTATGTAACTAAGGATCTTTCTTTCATGCGTACATTCTTCTTCCAAACTTTTTTACTAGATGTATTAAGTTAAAAATTTCCTCTAGGAGTCCTATTTTGCTTGTTTAAATACTTTTTCGGATGCAGCTCCCATTTTAACAAAAAAATTAATTGGTCAGGAAAAGGATTGTGTCAGAAAAGAAGTGCAGATTTTCTTTGTCTGATAGCTTCCCTACATGCCTGTAATGATCATGGACTAGATATGGGAATATTTGTCGAAATTGTACTAGATGCTGCTTTTGTATGGATTAACTAAGTCTTCTACTGATACATGTAATGTCACTTGAAAGATAGGAGGGAGCAGGATAGTTAATTTGAGAAATATTCCAGTCAGCTTTGGCGATGTTCTAGTGCACTATTAACACTTTAACTTTATCCTTTGGAAACCTACATGTAAGTAATATGGGGAAATGCTCACTGCCATACTTGTCCTCCAAAACTTTTCATTTTAAAATTGTAGGTAGGTCGGGGCTGCACAAAGAGAGATCCAGAGAGGGCAAAATACCAGGAAAGGAAGAGAAGGTCGTGTGCTCCCGAGAGTTTAGAATGTTGATGTTATTATTGTATTGTACGTTCTCTAACATTGTGTCTAGTATTTGTCGACAACCTCACAGATGATCACATTGGCATTGAAATCTATTAAGAATGGGATTTGCAGTTGATTTGTGATGCTTATAATTTGATTTGAATCAATGTTTAAAGATAATGAGATGTAAAGATTAGAGATTGTAATTTGCTCATAAAAGTAAATTTGTATTCCATACAGTTCAAAGTAATGTCAATTTGTTTATAACTAAAACCTTTATTGATAAGAATTGCGACTCCAGCGGTTTTATTGGAATTTGTTTTATTCTCCCTGATAATATTCTATCTTTTGCTATGAATTAAGTGTCAAGTTAGTTGGATGTAAGGGTATTTTATATTCTTTGTTGACTTTAGTATAGCCTTTTAAGTTACATCGTTAAATACAGAAGGTCGTTTTGTGTTGGTTTTCTTCTTGTTTGTAATTTGATGAGTTTTGTGTTGTGCACATGCAATATGACGGAACAAAATGGCGGCCTAGAACTACTAATCCAATTTACCTCAAATTTTGCCTAAAAATAAAGTGTAAGCTAGGAATAAACTGGTAAAATTTTGGTGAGGAGCCTTTATGGCTAAACAAAATAGGGGCCTAACTAAATGTTTAAAATATCAGTATTAAAAAACTATTTATCCAATTAAGTTGAAATCTTACACAACAATCAAGTGGGAAAATGCGATCAACCTGTAAAATTTGGTATATCCTATATGGCGAAACTAAATGATAATAATAATTTAATGTTTAAAAGGTCAGTAAAACTCCATTTCCTACAAAAATCTTTTTTTATGGAGGAAAATAATAAATATCATACTTAATTGATTTTTATATAGATAAACAGAACCTTCTTCGTAATAAAAAAACTGACACATATTGACTTTTATATAATGTGTTAATTTATTACAAACTACCTATATGGATATGTATATATATTGTATATATATTTATATATATATATATATATATATATATATATATATATATATATATATAAATATATATATATATATATACATACAGGGTGGTGCAACCAAGATGGGGTGGACGATTGTGGGCAAACGGAGAGGAATTTGAAAAAACATTTTTGGGATATGATTGATAGTCAAGAACGCTGTGTTTTAAAATTATACCCATTATACAGGGTGGTCTGAAAAGTTCGTGGTGAACCAAACTTGTGTTTTTTTAAATGGGACACCCGGTATATTATTATTTTAGTTGATTCTCCTATTCGTTACGATCATTTTGATATGAGGTTTGTTGGGTCTAAAATTTATACCAAAGGAATGGGACGAGGTTAAAGTGGAAAAAAGGGTTATACTCCGGCCATTTTTTGAAAACAATTGAAGCAGGTATGGAAAAACCAAATATTCTGTAAAATGTATTGTATCTAGGATTACAATAATCGCATGTAAGTCGTTCAAAATTATTCACTGTTATACAGGGTGGTCAAGTTTTGCAAATTTACCTTGGATTGAATTTTTTTAAATGGAACACCCCATATATTTTACTGTCATATTAAAGATAACATCGCCAGCTTTCAGAAAATACCCTATATGATATCTTTCTAACCAACAGTTTTTTAGTAAATTAACCATGAAACCAAAATTTACTCATTCTAACAGAAACGGTATTATTTACGTTGCTTAAATTGACTACCTATAATATAAGGAGGCCATGATATAATCATAAATGAAAAGAAAGATTGACATTCTTGTCAAAACCGCAAAGTGTCAGAGAATTGGCATCAATTACCATTGTTTTTGACGATAAGCCGAGAAATTGCTAAGTAACAATGAGTTTGAGTACTCCAGAGTTGATAAACATGACTTTTATGTTGGGCGAGTGTCAAAAAAACCCTTTACTAGCAAGGAGGGTTTATGCGGTACGATATCCCGATGCCGAAAAAAAACCAAGACCTGAAGCTTTTGCAAGTTTATTAGAGAGGTTTCAAGAAACAGGCAATGTTGCTTTTAAGAAACGTAAAGTAATTAATAAACCAGTTACCAATGAAGATAATGCTTTGACAGTGTTATTAACAGTGCAAGAAAATCCACACACAAGTACCAGGGAAATTGAGAGAGCTACTGATATTAAACGCACTAGTATTAAACGGATTCTGAAACAACATAAATATCATGCCTATCACATTGAATTACACCAAGAACTGTATGATCGCGATTACGTCCAACGACAAGAGTTTTCAATTTGGTTTTTAAATACAATTTGGGATAATCCAGGTTTTGTAGATAGGGTGCTGTTTTCAGATGAAGCAACTTTTAAAAGCAACGGCTTGGTTAACAAACATAATATGCACTATTATTCAACCGAAAATCCACATTGGATTCGTCAGGTGGACCATCAATGGTCAATTAATGTTTGGGGAGGTATAATTGGCTCTCATGTTATAGGACCATATTTCTTTGAAGAGCATTTAACGGGAGAAGTCTATTTAAATTTTTTGAGAAATAAGTTGCCCGTATTGCTCGAAGACTTACCTTTAATGTTAAGAAATTCCTTATGGTTCCAACATGATGGAGCACCCCGCATTACCATAGGCATGTAAGACATTTTCTCAATAATTGGAAAGGAGAGCATTGGATTGGGCGAGGCGGACCAGTTAAGTGGCCTGCGAGGTCACCCGATTTAACGCCACTAGATTTCTTTTTATGGGGACATGTTAAAGAAGAAGTTTATAAAGAGGTTCCAACCACAGTGGAAGATATGAAGTTGAGAATAATAAGCAGTTTTGGCAACATTTCAGACCTGACTTTGAGAAAAGTGAAACTTTCATTTATGGATAGACTCGAAATGTGCCTTCAGCAAAACGGTGGTTTAGTTGAACATCTTTTATAAGTTTTAATTACATTGTTTTTGTTGATTTATATTAAATTTATTTTTTTTGTAAAAAAAGATCTGTTATTAATACTGTCAAAGCATTATCTTCATTGGTAACTGGTTTATTAATTACTTTACGTTTTTTTGAAAGCAACATTTCCTGTTTCTTGAAATCTCTATGATAAACTTGCAAAAGCTTGTATCTTGTTTTTATTTCGGCATCGCATCATCAAAGAACAATATTTATTTATTTACTGATGACAATATTCTAACACTTTGCTGTTTTGACAGGACTATCAATCTTTTATTTAATTTATGATGATATCATGGCTTCCTAATATTAAATTGTCAATTTTAACAACGTGAATTCAGAGTAATTCGTGTTAAAATGAAGAAATTTTGATTTCACAGCTAATTTACCGAAAAACTGTTGGTCAGAAAGGTATCAAATATGGTATTTTCTGAAAGCTAGTAATGTTATCTTTAACATGAAAGTAAAATATACAGGGTGTTCCGTTTAAAAAAATTCAATCCAAGGTAAATTTGCAAAACTTGACCACCACGTATAACAGTGAATAATTTTGAACGACTTACAAGCGATTATTGTAGTCCTAGATACAATACATTTTATAGAATATTTGGTTTTTCCATACCTGCTTCAATTGTTTTCAAAAAATGGCCGGAGTATAACCCTTTTTTCCACTTTAACCTAGTCCCATTCCCTTGGTATAAATTTTAGACCCAACTAACCTTATATCAAAATGATCGCAACGAATAGGAGAATCAACTAAAATAATAATATACCGGGTATCCCATTTAAAAAAACACAAGTTTGGTTCACCACGAACTTTTCAGACCACCCTGTATAATGGGTATAATTTTAAAACACAGCGTTCTTGACTATCAGTCATATCCCAATTTTTTTTTTCAAATTCCTCTCCGTTTGCCCACAATCGTCCACCGCATCTTGGTTGCACCACCCAGTATATAGTATGCCTGTTGGGCTAATAAACAAATAAATATATTTCTAACTGTTTTTAATTTCATCTTCTTTAAAAGTGTTTCGTTACATCCTTCAGTCTATAGTGTCAATAGTATATACTCGTAGTATACGTACTTATTCAGTTCCTAGTAAAACTATTATTATTCTTTTACTTAAATCAACAACTGCTTGCAATATTTTAATTAAACTAATTAAAAATTCATGAAAGAATTAAAAAACCTTTTAACATTTTGCAGTATAATTTAAAAGAACGGTAAATTTCCTTTATATATATATATATATATATATATATATATATATATATATATATATATATAACTATATATATATATATATATATATATATATATATATATATATATATAATATATATATATATCAAAAAGAAATCCTATATGACCTAATATTTTTTTCGAGCTGTTGTAAAATAGAAATGTTAAAATTTAAAAATTATTGACTCTACCATCTTTTGCTCCTGATGGAGCTAATAAACATTGGCGAAATATTGAGCATTTAAGATAAAAAGACTTTCTTCTTTGTTTTTTTCCCACGGACCGCTAGACCCGAAATAAAATATATATATATATATATATATATATATATATATATATATATATATATATATATATATATATATATATATATATATATATATATATATATATATATATATATATATATATATATATATATATATATATATATATATATATATATATATATATATATATATATATATATATATATATATATATATATATATATATATATATATATATATATATATATATATATATATATATATATATATATATATATATATATATATATATATATATATATATATATATATATATATATATATATATATATATATATATATATATATATATATACAAATACATGTATATTTTTGTCGTATTCCTGCCTAAACCCATACTACTCATAATGTTTACTAACTAAAATGAAACTAACTTCCCGAAATAGATCATACATTCAAATAATTCAAAATTCAATTGAAGATGGCAAGTATTTCATAATATTAAAACGTATCTAAATTATTGATGTATTTATTAAAAATAGTATAGTTTTATGGAATAACCTAAAAAACTTCTAAGCTGCTGTACATGTCTCAATATCTATTTTATTAACTTTAATTTGAATATATTAGGCATTTATTGTAGATCTACTAGAAAGTTCGATAACAATTTGATATATTTGTTATTGTGTTCTCGCCTCGGTTATTTCCAAACACCTGAGTTACTTATAGATATACATACTTTGTATTGTCTATATATTATTTATGAGAAATTTTAAAACAAAAAATATATCAGTAATACATTCCATTGAATATTGAACTTTTGAATATTAACAGTATTGATTTATAACAAAATTTAAAGGACTCATAAAATATTTTTTATAAGCTTTTATATACTAAAAAGGTTAGGTTTTATACTATTTTAATTATATATTAGTTATAACCCGAGGAACTAAGTAGTTTGGAATTTGGTATGTGGAGGAATAACGTGAGTTAATATAATAATAGATATAATAATAATAGTAAAGGACTTTTATTTTAAAATATACATAAATAATACAAATAAATTACAGAAAGGGCGAGATTCAGTTCATTTATTCTGGAAGGAATAAATGCCTGTTCTTACACCTAACCCTAATCTAGTATCCCCGCATCCCAAAAAACGTATAATAAACAAGAGAAAGCGGCAACAAACATTACATAGTAACACAAAAGAGAAAATTAAATGCAATTCAAGTTACACTAAAGCATTGGTTATTCATACAGAATATGTCAGTCATAAACATTGTACAAATTGTGAAATATAGAGGTTAACATCAATTCGTAATTATTTATATAAGTATTATTGTTCAGAAAATAACTTTTTAAACACATATTGTTTCAATGCTGCTTTGGACTTTATATTTTTAAAATTATTAGTGAGCTTATTCATTACATTTGCAATTTGATACGAAAATGATCTCTTATACATTCCTGTTGAGTGGAGAGGAGAGGTTAGTGTACCTTTAAATCGAATATTCAAGTTATGAATATCCGTTGGATATCGAATTTTATTATATAAGAAGGTATTTTACTTGTTAAAATGGAATAGAAAAGCGTTGCAGAATGAAGTTGCCTCCTTTTTTTCATATTAAGCCAATTGTTGAGGTTAAAATTGTGGCTAATATGGTCGTACTTTCTTATGCCGTAAATCAGGCGCAAACAACTATTTTGAAGTCTTTGTATTCTTCTTATATCTGTGCTTTTTAGACAGGAATCAAATACGGTGTCACAAAAATTAAGATGGGATAGGACCAACAATTCACAAAACATAGATTTAGTTTTTCTATTTAATACGGCTCTGTGTTGATATATTAATTTTAAATTAATGTAACTTTTTTGTAAGCATTTACTAATGTGCTGAGAAAATCGCAGGTCTTAGTCCATAATGAGGCCAAGATTTTTATAATGTTCATAAAATGTGATAGGTTTGTCTGTAATTACAATTTTGTCTTTAAAGGATGCCACAAAATTTCTCCTATCCATGTCCCTACCGAACACCATCACGGCCGATTTTGCCGAATTTAACTGCAAACAATGTTTGTTAGAGAACGCATACAAGTTTTCCAAATCATAGTTTATTGCAGACACCTCCTGCTGACTTTCTTGAAAATAAAATGACATATATATTTGAGTGTCGTCGGCATAATAATGCTGGGCACAAGAGAGAAACACTGAAGGAAAATTGGAAACATACACAGAAAAGAGAAGAGGGCCCAGGATAGAGCCTTGTGGAACTCCTGTCGAAATTTCTAAAAAATTAGATGTAAGCCCAGCGCATTTCACAGCCTGTACTCTATTTTGGAGGTAGTCAGCAACCAGACAGCGGGCTGTCGGTGACAATCTAATGAAATTTAGAATGGAGTTAAGAATTTCATGGCTCAGAGTGTCAAAGGCTTTGGTGTAGTCCAGCCATATCAAAACTGTCAGCTTGCTTTTATCTATAGCGCTAAAAATATTATCTGTGATTTCTGACAATGCTGTAACACAGCCATGCCCCGACCTAAAACCAGATTGAGTAGTTGGAAGAATATTGTTAATATTCAAATGCTTTTGCAATTGCATTTCCATTACTTTTTCCAGTAATTTCGAAAACGTCGGTAAAATGCTGATTGGCCTGAGATTATTATACGTTGAGGGATTAGAAGTCTTGGGCAGGGGAATGACGCAGGCTTTTTTCCACTCCGATGGGAAAACCGAGTGTCTTAAACAAAAGTTGATAATATGCGTTATATGTGGCAACAAATATGGTAGACATAAATTTATTGTTAATATGTTTATACCATCTTCTCCCGTAGCTTTAGTTTTAATATTAGATATAATCTTTAAAACTTCAATTTCAGAGACCTCAGAAAAGCTGAAGATGCTTTTTACTGATTCTTTTTTGTTATTTTTATAATATAAAAGTAATTCCTGGTCAACAGGAAGTTTTTGAATACAATTAAGAAAGTAATCATTTATTCGATTGACATCAATTAGTTCATCAGGTATTTGGTTATTTTGTTTTTTAGTAAAATTCAATAACTTTAAAGAAGACCAGATATCTTTTTGGGTTTTCATTGCCTGCTGATCAAAATATACTTTTTTTCCCTGCGAACGGCATTAGTAATCATATTTCTCATCTGTTTATATAGATTCCAATCAGCTGCATTATGATATTTTTTATATTTAGCTAATATTTTATCCCTATCCTTTATCATTTCACGAATAGTGTCGGTGAGCCAAGGCGCATATGGTTTCGAGATGCGATAACTTTTGAACGGAGCGTAAATATCTAATAAAGTGTATTAAGAAATTCAACCTTTCGGTCCGCATTCTGTAAATGATAAATATTATCCCAAGGAATAGACTTAAGGCCACAGTCAAACTGTTCAAAATTGAGATTTTTAAAATCACGAGCGGTTCTAAAAGCTGGCACGCTGTAGGTTTCAATGTTACTTATAAAGTACACTAATTCATGGTCGCTTGCCTCTTCTACGTGGAATGTTCCTGCTGCTATAATTGTCTCCTCGTCCGTTGTTAAGATGTACTCAATTAAGGTCGATGTAGTATGTGAGATACGAGTTGGTCCATTTAAAAGCCCTCGAAAAGTTCTGTAGCACATTTAGAGTCAGCGTTTTCGAAATTAAATAAATTTATATTGAAATCTCCAATGCAATAAAATAAACAGATAATACAAAGCTTTCAAAATTATTTAAAAAATCGGTATATGATAAGTTTGGGGGTTTGTAAACAACACCAATTATGATTTCCCTATGATACATTTGTAACTTCAACCCAAGTTGCTCTATATTTTTGGGTGAATTAATTTTCGTAAACTTAATGTTTTCTCTGATGAAGAAACCAACTCCTCCTCCCCTGCTAGCTCTATCGCAACGGACAAAGACATAACCTAGTATATGAACTATTTCATTTGATATGAATGAAAATGAAATGAAATGAAATATATATTACCTAAATTACATATTACAATAATATAAGTATAACCCAAAACTTATTTTGTAATTTTCAAAACTGTATTATTTCAAACGTATAACTATTACAATAATTATTTAAACAAGCTTGAGGAAGGTGATCAGGCCTAAATTTGACAATTTGTATGCCGAGGTCACGCTCAGACTAAAAATACAATACAGCACACGCATAAGGTATCTGGGTACAGCGAGCCGATGGAACACAGAGGGACGATGGAGACCAGTAGCTTGTTGAAGGAGCATACATTTTTCACAAACTAAACCTATTCAAGTGGAAAATACGTTAACAAACATTTCATTGTTTTCTTGTATATATTTTTTTATGGGTTTTCTACTCCTTCCGTTTCCTACTATTTTTCTTATAGAGCATGGCAGCATGTTATAGATTTTAGGTATAAAATAAGTGACAAATCTGCAGGAAAAACTGTTATCAAATTTGGGTACATAAAAATGTTCATTTACATTTATCCTTGTAGAATAATTATGTGATATAATTGGAAATGACTTATTTATTTTTGGTAAGTAAGTTAAACATGCTAATATATACAAATTTCTTATATTTAGGATATTTGTTTCTTTATATAATTTTGTTGTAGAGAATCTACGGGGTTTACGTGATAAAATTTTTAGAACGCTATTCTGACATATTGACAAGACTTTCAGGTTTGCATCGTAAAGACCGCCCCAAACGACAATGCCGTACCTTAAAATTGACTCTACCAGCGAATCGTATAACATAAGAACTATTTTTTTATTTAGTATATCCCTGAGTTGAAAAAATTTATAATACATTTTTCGAATTTTTGAGGTCAAATAGAGGGCATGTTCATTCCACTTTAAATTTTGATCTACAATTATTCCTAAGTATTTTATTTTACTAATTTTTTTGATTTTTATACAGCTACAATTTATAGTTTTAGTGCAGGATGACAGATGAATTGTTAAAAAATCTTCTCTAGGTTGATCGGCATTGGTTGGTGAAAATGTCATAAAATTTGTTTTTTGGAAGTTTAAGCTTAATTTGCTCATACCTAACCACCGATAAACAGTGCCAATCCCAGCTCTGCCCGACTATATACCTCATTCCATGTTTTTGCTGAAAATAGCAGAGCTGTGTCATCAGCATATGACGCCACTCTGCAATCTGGAAATATGTTACCAATTTGGTTTATATAAGCCAGAAAGAGTATAGGACCCAACACTGTTCCCTGTGGAACGCCTGTATTGATAGTAGCATATTCACTAAAGGTATTGTTTACTTTGACTTTTTGTCTTCGATCTGTTAAATAATTTTTCAAAAGAAGCAGGGGGCTTCCTCGTACACACCCATTTTGTCCAACCTCTCAAAAAGAATATTATGTGCCACCGTGTCGAACGCTTTAGACAGGTCCAAAAAGATTGCCAGAGCCTTTTTATTATTATAATTATGGGTATAAATATTTTTAATTAGTTCAAATACAGCATCTTCCGTAGATCTGTCCTTCCGAAATCCGAACTGATTTATAAACAATATTTTATTTTTTTCAAAAAAATCTACAAGTCTCTGTTTAATACACTTCTCAAATAACTTAGCAAAGTTACTTATAACTGAAATAGGTCTATAGTTTGTTGGATGACTTTGATCTCCTTGTTTTAAAATTGGCGTGACAATAGAGATTTTCCATGCACTCGGCACCATACTAAATTCTAGACACTTATTAAATATATACAACAAAGGCTTTATAAAAAATTTATGATTATCTTGAATTAACTTAGCTGTAATTCCATCTTCACCAGGTGAAGAGTGAGTTTTTAATGATTTAATATGCAAGTATAGCTCGTTTTCTGTTATAGGATTTAAAAATATTGAATTATTTTGTCTAGTAGATTGATTATCTAAAGATGGCAGGAGTAAATTTTGATCAATATTATTTTGAATTTCTCTACCCATGTTTATAAAGAAATTATTAAATACATTAGCAATATCCTTTTCGTTTTCAAAATATGTATTGTTTTGGAAGATACAAAATTTTTTGGCTGTAGGCTTATTTTTGTTTGAATCAGTTATTTCATTTATAGTTTTCCAAAGATTTTTATAGTCCTTCCTACATTCAGTTATTTTATTGTTATAATATATATTTTTAGTTGATTTTATTAGTTTATTTAAGAAGTTTCTATATTTCTTATATTCAGTCGACAGTTCTAAAGAGTAATTTTTATTTAAATTTTTCTTGAGATGGTCTCTATGTTTTATAGAGTTAACGATACCCTGTGTAACCCACGGTTTTCTTTTTTTATTTTTGTTATTGTAATGCTTTTCAAAAGTGCATCGATCCACTATTAACAAAAGTTTATTGATAAAAACTTGATATATTGTTTCAACAGAATCATAAGCTTCGTATACCTCTTGCCATGTTTCAGTTTCAAGTATTTTTAACAGTTTATTATGGTTAATTTCTTTTTTCATTTGTAATATATCTTTTTTTCCCGGTATTTTTACATTTTGAATGCTTAAACCAATACAATAATGATCTGTTATTGAACTCTGTATGATAAAAGGTTTGATATTATTTATTTTACTCTGAAAATCTGGAATTTTAAGAAATAAATGATCTATTATAGTGGAGGAGGTTTCATTTTTCCTGGTTGGTTTATTAATACATGAGAAATAACCATTTTCAGCTTGAATGTTTAAGTATGAATTTACGTGAAAGTCTTTGTACTCTTTTATATTAATATTTAAATCTCCAACAAAAACTTCAATCGTCTGAACATCGAAATTATCAAAGCAAGTTTGGAGGTCCTCCAAGAAAATGTTTAGATTTGAATTTGGTGATCTATAGCATGCTGTTAGACCATAGGTCTCTTTATTAGTTTTTAAAAGACATCTTAATATATTTGTTTCATGCATTTTATAAGTTTTACTTTCTATAGTAACAGTGTTTTTTACATATAAGACCAATCCGTCATTTTTGTTATTTACAGATTCATTATAAAAAGCATTAAATCCTCTGATCGAAAAATTAGACAAATTTTCTATCCTAAAGGTTTCAGATAGCACAATAGCATCTATGTTATCTTATTCTATTTGATTTAAGTATATTGTTAATTCCTCAAAATTCTTTTGAATGCTACGTATGTTAAAGTGCAATATATTGAAGTTATTCTCACATAAAATGTACTTTACCTTTTGAATCTCCCTAAAAATCTCTGTGTCCAGCCTACCATATCCATCCACCTCGTTAAAATAATCTAGTATCATAATTACTAACAAATAAAAAAATCGAATTTTCTAATATGGAAAAAGAAGAAAAAAAAAAAAGAAAAGACAAAATAATTATTTGACGGAGTCCGCCCCGTCATATAAAACAATAAAATATCATTTACTACCATTATTCAGCAATCAGCAACGCTATTTATTTTTTTAAATGTATTGTCTATTTTTATAAACACATTACCAAAACGAGTAAAAACGGATTTTTTTTCATATTTCTTGGTGGCTTCTTTATAAAGTTGAATTTGTTTCTTCTGTAAGTCCTCAGCAATTCCAATTCGTGTTCCCTTTAAATACTTGCAATTTTTAAAAACCTGGGTTTTATAATGGTATTTCTCGAACTTAACAATAATTGGTCTGGCTCTTTCCTTTTTTTCGCCAACTCTGTGCGCCTTCACTATGTCTTCTTTCTTAATGTTAAGTTTCATTTTAGTGTTAAAGAGCTTCAACAATTTCTCGGGTATTCTTTCACCAATCTCCTCGTCTAAATTGTAAACGCAGATATGGTTTATTTTGCCTGCTTGCTGTAAGTTCTCGATACGATCCTCCAATTTATGTATGTATATTTCTTGCTCGTTCACAGTTTTTTGCAAGGCATGAATTTTGTCTGTGACCTTGGATAACAATTTATCAATGAAGTCGTCGTCACTAAGAAGTTCTCTAAGTGCTTCTTTAATTGTTGTTTTTATGTCACTAGTAACCTTTGGTCCCATGCTAAAGGATTTAAACTTTTACACTAACTTAAGAGGTAATTTCTGTAAAAAAATCCCGACTTGGTATTATGCTTTTACTGCTTAAAAACGTTAATTTTACGGAGCGCAAATAAACACGTCTACTCGGCGCGCACCATATTATATAAATATAGAACTATTAAGCCAAGTTTCGCTCACTCCAATAATATCATAGTTGTTACATAAAACTACATTCCTAAAGGCATCAAAATGAGCTACCAGAGACCGAACATTATCATGTGCTATTTTAAGCTGTTTTTTCATGTTTTTTTTTATTATATCTGAAGATTAAAAATCACAATATGATTTAAACAAAACGTTTTATAACCAAGAGGCATTTTAAAAATCCGCAAAAAATACGTTTGTTTATAAATAGGAGCATTTAGCCATAGAAATATAAAACTTATTCACATCCTAAATAGTATATTTGTATTGTAAAAAACGCATTTAAGTATTTGGAGAGCTAGTATGTATTTTAATGTTTACGTTATGTGAAACCCAACCCAAGATTGGCAAAAAATATTTGTTTTTGTTCAATTAGTATCAATTTTTTTCTTGCTTTCCATGACAAGTAATATACTCGAATGGCTTAAATATCAAATTAATGTGTATAAATGCTAAGGCCTTACGATTCGGACACCACTGATATCTAACCTTAATTACGTCAAGACTTACTTGTGATATGATACTTCTGGATTTAACTAGCCTGTATTTCCACAAACACTTCCTCACAACAGTTTTTCATTTATTTAAGTACTACAACACACAGAACTTACAAAATCATCAAAAAACAAAAGAATATATAAACAACAACCATCGAACGCGGTTACAAAAATGAAAACAATGCAGCGTCTGTTTTGTAATTAGACTATAAACAAGAGTGCTATGATGATTGCTATGAATGAATAGTTGTAAAACTACTCTTAAGGGACGTAAATTTGGCGTAGCGTCGTTACCAGTTCTATTTGGTAATATTTTGATTATTATATTTTTGTAATTTTTTAAAGACCTTAGTTAATTACTTAGAAAAAAAATAATGTTTTATAGTCAAAGATTAATTATTGTGTGTAGTTTTTTGCTATACATATAACTGACTTATGAAAATATGTAAACATATTGGAGAAATTCAATAAAGTTTGGCTTAGAATATTTGACAATTTTTAAAACGTGACAACAACAGACACCTATCGATGTAATGGGGAGGGAAGAAAATCAATCCATGTTCCCGTGTTAAATGTAAATAGTTGGGTCTCTCTTGTCTTCATATTCTAAGCACCATACTATACATTTTATTTTTATTAATAATTAATTTGAAATACCTTCGAAAGTCCTATTAAAAAGGTTAAATTCTTGGATATGGACAACCTGCAGTTAAAACGTTCTCCCAGACTGCTGACATCTTAAGGACAATTTATAAAATTAAAAATATTTTTGTTAAAATTAATTATCCAGCCAACTTTTTCAATGTTCCTTTTCAAATCTGTAGGATGAAGAGCTATCGATCTGTGGTCTTTTTGGGTCTATTATAAGAGCATCCTGTATGTTACAAACAAATGAAAGTAATCTGAACAAATATGAGATATATAAAATTATATTAAAATTTAATTAGAAAAATAATATACAGGTGTCCCATTTAGAAAAACATAACTTTGGATGGCTACGATTTCTGTCGCACTCTGAATCCAAACAGTTTCTAAACAAGAAACATTGTGCTTAATATCTACAACTTTTATATAAGATATTTTGATCTAATATCAGTTTTACAAAAATTAATAGGGTGGTGCGTTTATAACCCATACAAACCTTGTACTGACCACAACTATATTTTTGACAATAATAGAAGCTACTGCAGTTGGAAATTGTTCTTTTTAACTTAATATGGTTAACTACAGTGTGTAGTATTTTATTAGAAATTAACACTTCCAATTCATGTAAAAATTAAAATATACCTATTCTTAAAGTGTAGGGTCCAACATATGGTTTAATATAAAAGCAAATTGTTTTTGTCCAAGTAATGATATAATACTTAGTATATTACAAGAATAGCTAAGAGATATCTTAAGCCACCAAGAATATTCCAGTTTTTGCCCATGGTATGGTTAATTTTATTAACGATAACGATTATGGATATCGTTTAAAAAAATCTTAAAGACTTAACGTTCGTGATGTCGAGTGCGTTTCAAAGTTCATTTGATTTGTCATAAACAGATATTTCTAAAACTGCGTGGGCAAAATAATATAATAAACAAATATGTTTAATTAATTAAATCTGAACTACCAGAAATAAAACTAAAGCTTGGCTTGTGGAAATTATATTAATGTTAATGCTGCCTTCACAGCCAAACTCGATGACCTAAAAGCCCACATGAGCAAGTTATTTTATTTGCACATTATTACAAGAATAATTAAAAAACTGAAATAGTGCAGGCTGTAGACACAATTTTTTGGTATAAAAATGGCATTTTTTGGCAGAAAGCAAATCACTTCTTACGCGTTTCCTTAAGTTCATTTTTTTTTTCGAAGCACCCTGATTTTCTTTTATGTAGATCTTTTATAACAGGTGTTTTATGAAAATTTTACGTCTTTGTTAAAACTGTTGCATACGAAGTAGTTTATGTTCTGCAAATAAATGTCACTTTAGGGTGTAAATTAATAATATAGAACAAAAACTTTCAAAACTGTGTTCAATTAAGAAATTATGGTTTTTGGACCGTAGGCTGTCTCAAAATGACGCGGTCTAGTCCCAAGAACCATGATTTCGAATTAATACTTTTTAGGTAAATATTTTGTATTTTCTATATTTTTCACAATGGTAATAATAATTCAAATTACGTAAAAATACATTCTGGCAAAACCGCATATCAGGTATTTATTTTGTCTGAATATTTTGTGTTATTTTTAGATTATTGTGCATCAGTTATTTTAATTTCATTATTTACTTTTTTTCTAGGAATGAGTTTGGATAGTGTGTATAAAAATTATATATAGTTATATAAACTTATATAAACTCCTCATCTCATTATTCATAATTTTGGTTAAAACGTTTTTTACTCTTGTTCTTATACTGGGTGAAAAAACAATTGCCCTGTTTTTTTTTCTTACATTCTGGGCTTTAAAGAAGTCGGGCTTTAAAGAAGTCGGTGTGAAGGGTATCACAAAAAGTATAGAAAAAGAGCTGCTTTATTTTTTTATTTAAACTTTGTTCTATACAATTATTGACCATTCCAAAAAATTGTAAAAAAACGAATTCACGTTTTTTACATTTTTCAGGGTGATGGCTTGGGGCTATAGAATTTCAGTAGGCGGGAAAAACATACCAGAAGTCTTTTACTTGTGGGAACATTTTTCTCAAATGCTAGGCTATAGCAAAACCCATAATTATGCCTGTGTTCTCTCTAATCTAATGATTGACAAATCAATACAAGCAAAAGCTCTATGATGATAAATCATACTTTTACATAACATTTCTGTCAAGGATTAAAAAGCTAATTTCTTCAGTTTTGAATATCCGAAATTATCTTATATATAGTATCAGTCTTCAGCGTGCAAGAATTTGTATGACACTGGATAAATTCAAATATGTTTCTAAAATAAATACTTATGATTAAGGACAACAATAAATTAGTTATTTTTTATAAACAACTAAACCTAACATAACTTCTAGCGCTACATATAATTTTATTTTATCAAAACAAATTAAAAATACATCTTATGAGTACGAAAAAAATAGGCAAGCGTCATTTTGGAAATGAGCATATGAGTTTTCCCTAAATTTCGAGAAATCTTTTAACTGATGAAATATCATATGCCCATTAATAGAGTACTTTATATATAGCAACTTCTGGCGTAACATCTAAAACTTCAAAATAAATCAACAACAAACAATTCGTAATAAAGTTTGAAATTTTAATCCATACAAAAGTCGGTGATTGAACTATAAATATAAATGGAAACAATGTACAAGAAAACATTAGCAACCGTATTAACTAAAGAAGTTTAAACTTAGACCAGCTCTAATTTGATAGTTATTGGTTTAAGATGACATTTACAACAATTAAATAAGTATTTTTTATGAAATGTCACAATTGGAAAATGACAGTGAGCAAAGCAAAACATAACTGGCGAACTAACCGTTTTAATTGCTATGGCAACTACATCTGGTCTAATTGTTAAACCTTGTTAGGGAATAGGGGGTAAATTTTTGTTTTAAAACATTTGGAATACATTTTGTTTATAAGGGAAGTAATATTTGAAAACGTTAGTATTGGTATATTAGCTTTGTTATTTTAAATAAAAAGCACGTAATTACCAAAAAAAAAAAATTCAGTAATAAACATGTAAATAAATCAGCTGCATCAGTGCTCATTAAGACCTAGTTAAAGTTGTCTCGTACCTTAAAAATAATAACAAACTCCGCAACCTAAGCAACGTTTTGAAGAGCATTGTGTTGGAAATTGGCTTAGTATGAAAGAATAAAAATTACTTTATTGTTATTTTTGAGACACATAACAATTAAGTTACAAAGTTTATAAAACCTCAGCTACATGACATTTTTCAATAAAAATACTTTAAAACTTATGAATATGCATGCTACACGCAAAGAAAATTACTATAAAATTTAGCAAACTTTTCTTCACCATTTTAGTTCACATTATATCCGCATTAGAAAACTAAACGTTTGTGCAACACTGCAACTATGTTTGATATTAACAGTTTTACGTATTTCTATCAAATTTACCTCTTATTTTGAAATTGTGTATCAACATGTAAGAGTCGTGAGTCCCTCTTCTTTGTCCAGATTTTTGATCTTGTACCCTGAACATTATTATAGTCCAAAGTCTAGTAGGGCTACTGTTCTTGCTAAGCGGTTATAGTTATAGATTAAATGACAATAGTTGCCATAATTTATCAATTTACCTAGCGTAGATTACTTTAGCGATATGTCACCTGTCAATAATGAATCTATGCTACACATTCATTGTTTAAAACCACTTTCAAGTTATACTATACCTACATTGGTTACAAAGTAACATACTATAGTATCGATAATACTTTGGCCGTGAAGTCCTTACTGTAAAAAAAATACTGACTTAGTAAACATTAAATGCGTCAAATCACATTAAGCCATCTTATAAGTTCTCACACCTTTAAATAATCCTTAAATAAAGGTCAAAAACTCTACATCAAGTAAATACAACCTAAATCTATTTGTTAGGATTATTCGCAGCATTGGTTACATCTTCACATCACCCAGTGTTCAAATTTCTATTATCCCGGAAAGTAGTAAAATTATTAGAATGCCTAACTAATGGGTCAACTTCAAGAGGAGTTTCAGGTGTTGGAATCCCATTTAATCCTAGTCCTTCCTCCGTTACGGTGTTGGTCTTCTTTTTGACAAACTTCTGCTTTATTTCTGCTCTTGTATATTTGTTTCCCACAAAACCAATAAACGTGACCACTCCTAAAATACGCATATATATGTAATTACCTCTTAGCTGCTATTCATTTTGGTTGATTTATTAGTTCTCTAAATATTAGTATTAATAGGTACGGTAGACTGCAAAAATTTGGGGCTCCAGCCGAAGAAGCCAATGCGAAATACGGAAAATAAAATTATTATTGCGTGTATAGAAACAAGAGAAGTGCTTTTCTTGAATTTAATTATTTTTGTTTACGTATAGCAATGTTTTTTAATCAACGCTTGTGTCATTAGAAGTCTATAATGTATAATATGTGATTGTGTTAGGTACTTAATTCCCAGAATAAAACTAAACCATTAAATTTGTGTTACAGTTATTTAAATGCTGTAAATAAATTTTGTTAGCACCAGTAGCTAGAATAGGCTAGTAGCAGCAACGTTATTATATCTGAAGGCTATCACTAAGCAATGTTAACACTTTTTGAAAAAAACATCTAGATAAATAGTGGGGTTTTGGCTTCGTTTTTTTTACTACCATGAGCCCATTTTTAAGAAATTTCAAAAATAATTTCATTTATTCCAAACCAAAAGACAAGTATTTTTTTAATACTATTTTTAAGTAAGTGTGGGTTTAGGTTTTCTGGATTCTTTATTTCTCAACAAAACAAATAATTATTATAAAAGGGTTATTAACTAATATCTTTTTTATTCCATTTAACATCTCCTTCCCGCAACGAGGCCTCACTGGACGGAAACTAGAGCTTCGAACCACGGTCCTCGGGTCACATTTTTAACAGCCCGGCCCACACCCTATCTTCTAGCTCTTAACTCACTAGTTAGGACTCCAGCACTAACCTATCATTAGGACTTTTCATACAGTCTGGTATTGCCGAGGTTGAAAACAGTTTAGACGATATGATATTTTAGGAGAAAATATCGAAAGAACAAAAATATCAGGCAATACTGGGTACATCCCCTATTGACTGTGAAATACTTAAAAGATGTTTTTACACGCTTTTTGATAAACTCAATGACCATAACACTTGCAAGCACTAAACTAATAATTACGCCTTGATTTGTTAACATTGCATCCAATGCCGGTGCCAGCACAGGCTCCGGTTTTGCCGATGTGTGTGAAAACGCCCTTACGGTGCAGCTTTTGGTATCTAATAAGTGACGTATCGACTAGCAACTGTGTATTTGCACCAACTCCTCTTACCGAGATATCCAACCTCATGCAGCCTCTAACCGACGTAAATATTTTGGCGCATGTGAATACATTTTTCATTTCCATGTGTGGATTTTACCTTTTCACCAAAGTTGCTCGATCACCTAACCCGCTCAAGGGAGTTAAATTTTACTTTTCATATATTACAAGAGTCCTGGCCAAAATTTTATACAACTTAAGAAGTATATTAACAAGATCAAACGAACTTACCTAAGTGATGTTCGATCTTGATTATATGAGGCCTCGTCGAAGTAGATAAAGTTGTGTAGTACCTCCCTTCTTGCTCGGATCGACCACAAATTTTAAAGCTGTAAAAACAAAAAACTCCGCCCCCAACCCCTGCCCTATACAACCGTCCACCATGCATAATATTTAGTCAATTTTAAAGCTGTTGTTGCATTCTTTTGGGAAAATTATCTCTGATAATTAGGGTGAGTATAGGGACTTTATCTACTTCGACGAGGCCTCATATAATCAAGATCGAACATCACTTAGGTAAGTTCGTTTGATCTTGTTATTATATATCGGCCTCGTCTTCATAGATAAAGTTGTGTAGATGTTTAAAGTCCATTGCAACAACATGTTCTAACAAGAGAAATAAATGGTATATTTAGATATAATACATTCTTTTATTGTCAAAATTAGGTATTAAACAAATCCAATACTAAGATATAACACTAAAAAGAAACAAGTTATTATATAATATGTATATCCGCATAATATATAATGTTGTCTTAAATATAAACGAAAAAACGAAAAGGAGTAATTAATAATTCTTAAACCATAACAAAATATTCAAAAAACAGGTGTTTACAACTTATTAGCACCTAATACAGCATTGGCAAATTGTTCACTATTAATTAAAGGTCTGTTATAAAACAGAGCAAATGTTTTTGATTGCTTGGACCAACCTGCAGCTGATCTAATAGAGTCCATGTTAACACCTACTCGAGCTGCTGTCGATGTGGCAGCATGGCGAATACTATATGGTGTAAACTTATCTGAATCCACACCACTTGCTTTTAGTATGTCTTTAATACATCTACTGATGGTTTTGGGATGAGGCTTTGTTGTGTGGTTTTTTAAACGTAATAAAAAGGTATTGACAGAAGCCTCTTAAATCTTTAGTTTTTTCTACATATTTTAATAATACTGTGGCTACACAAATTTCGTGATCATTATCAAAAAATGGTAAAATGAGCTGAGGTTGAGGTCTGTTTATTGCACTGGTTTTTAGTGTATCTACTATTTTAATCTCAATTCTTTCATTGGGATTAATAACAATATTTCGAATATCTATTAGGCTTAAGGTCTGGATTCTTTGTCCAGTTGCCAATGCTAGCAAGGTTGCAAGTTTTTTTGAAAGCATTTCGAGGGATATAATGTCAGTGATTAAGGTTTTTATATAAGTTAAAACTATGTGAGGGTCCCAGGTGTTCTCGTACCTTGGTCTAGGTGGCTTTTTACCAAACACACCTTTAAAAAACCGTTTTAGTCTAAAATCAGTAGCTAACTCAGGTCCCGCAATCTGGGCGAGTGCAGAACGGTGGGAGTTTAAAGTACCATAGGAGGCGCCGTTATCAAATTGGTTAGTAAGGAATTCTATCACCTGAGGTACTGTGATAACAAAAGGATTAAGATGTTTTGTGCTACAGAAGTGCCACCAAAGCTTAAGCCCCACTGAATGCTGTTTTAGGGTGGAGGGAGTGATGGATGCCAGGCATAGCTCTAGGGATTGTTCTGGCACTTCCTTACGTAGTAATGCCTGCCGGATAGCCTCCCTGCAACCAGGGAAAGATTCTGTGACAAGGGGTGAGGAATCCCACTAAAAGAAAGAAGATTAGTATTAGGTTCAAAAATTAGAGGTTGAGTGACCAAAAGATTTTGAAAAAGAGGGAACCAGAGTTGGGATGTCCAGAGCGGTACCACGACGATACCCTCTGCCTTATCCGTAATGATTTTTTATAATACTCGTAAGATCATTGAAAAAGGTGGAAAGGCATAAAAATAAAAAGGATTCCAATTTAGAGTAAAAGCGTCAATTTTATAGGCTTCTGGATCCCTTGTCCAAGAAACGAATTTCAAACATTTCGTATTAATTCGGCTAGCAAAAAGGTCTATGTTTGGGGCACCAAACTTGTTGGTAATTTTTTCATAAGCATAATTTGCGAGACTCCATTCCGTCTCTTTATGAATTGTTCTTGAAGCCTTGTCAGCATGAATATTACACTCTGAAGCGATATATGAAGCAAAAATGTACACGTTTCGTTCTTGACACCAAGTCCATATTTTTCTTGCCAAGTAATTTAAATTTTCATATTTAACACTGCCCATGCGGTTAATTGTACAAACTGCTGTTGTATTGTCTATTCGACATAAAATGTTAGAATTTGAAATTTTACTTGCAAAGCTTTTTAAGGCAAAAAATACAGCCAAAAGTTCTAATTCATTTATATGACGATTTTTTTCCCCTTCAGACCAAAATCCATAAGTAGTGCGATGATTACAATAAGCCCCCCAACCCGTCTTAGAGGCATCTGTGTAAATTTTCAATTGAAAACTATCAGCACGTATTGCGTTCTCTGCCTGTGGAAACTTGACTAACCACCAGGAAAAATCATGAGCTAAATGAGACGGTAAAAACATTTTTGCTTCATAATTGCCTCCAGATCTTGACAAGGCTAAACCCTTTTCACGCTCAAAAAGTTTGGTGTATAAAAACGCATATTTGATAGCCGGTGCAGCCGAAACTAGTGAGCCTATAAACCTGGAAAAGTCTCTTATTGTACATATTTTGGTTGTAGAGAATCTTTTTACTAACTCTGATAACTTAGTGCGCTTCTCAAGTGGCAAAGAGATTGTCATAGTTCTTGAATTATATAAAAAACCTAGATATTTGCATATTTGAGTCGGATAAAAACAACTTTTTTCAAAATTTATTAAAAAACCTAAATGTTCCAAAAGTTTAACCGTCTCTCTAACGTTATTCTGACAATCCTCTCTAGATTTCCCAAATAGGAGGATGTCATCTAAATAAATTACTGATAGAAACCCTTTCTTCCTCGATAAAGCCATTACCGGCTTAAGGATTTTGGTAAAAACCCATGGGGCACAACTTAACCCGAAAGGCAAACAGTTATACTCGTAAATACAACTATTAAACATAAATCGTAAGTATTTTTTGTGAGATTTTTTTATTGGGACCAAATAGTAAGCGTTTTATAAGTCTATTGTTGCCATAAAACAATTTGGTGTAAGAAGACCTGCTACTGTTTTATGGTCTTCGATCTTAAAATGTGACGTTGTAACAAATTCATTAAATTTTTTTAGGTTAATGATCAGCCGAAAAGAATTGTCAGGTTTAGGAACAATAAAAATATTGGAAATAAATTGATTTTTGTTAGGCCGAACTAGTGAAATTGTCTTATCTTTCAATGCTTCTCTTATTAATGACCAGATGATTTCCTTTTCTTTATTAGTATGCTTTGGTTCCACGGGTATAACTGTTTGCCTCGGTTGTTTGGTTAAAGGAATAGTAAAACCTTGAATGTAGGACAATATTTTTTTATGACATGAGAGGTCACGCCATCTCTGGAAGAAATATTTTAGTCTGCCACTAACCTCTACATTTGACGACGTCTCCTGTCGCTCTGATAGTACATTGGCTTCTTCTGTGAAAACTGGGGATTTTGGTGTTTCTGGTGGTTGTGGTATGTTCGTCCACTCTGACGAGCTCCCCTTCTTGTGTAGAGTGGACGTCTCAAGTTTCCCGAACCGCTAGTGGTGGGACGCGCGACTTTCTTTTTGGCCTTCAGCTGTTCTCCTGATTTTTCCAATTCTTTAGCAGACTTAATGGTGCTGTCAAGTTCATTTCCAAAAAGATAATTGCTAATAGGTGTCGTCCTTAGGGTGTCTTGTATGTCTCTATTTAAATTAATCAACAGTAATTCTCTTCTGGAGATGGACTCCGAATGGTGAATGTTGCATAGAATTCGGCCTATGTCATTGAGGCATTCAATGTTATCTTTATTAGCCTCCCCTCCTTCCTTGATCATATTACTAATCAACAAGGCGACTGCTGAAGATGCAGCACCTATTTGGCTTTGCAAATGACTAAGCCTTTCATCCCTTTTTGTTGTGTTTTCAGATAGAGCTATTTTAACTTCAGGGTTAATTTTTGGAGGGTAAAGCCCTTTACAGTTTTCGGGGGGTAAGTACTTCTTGGTCAAGTCTTTTTTAAGCTCTTCTGACAATCCTGAAATAAGAATTTTTCCCCAACCAGAAGCTAGATCTGACTGAATGGGCTCAGAAAATTCTTTGTCTTTATTCTCATTCTCCCCCAAGATAGTCGAAATATCAAATTGTTGACCCCCACCTGGAAGCAAGAAAAAAAAAGAGCTAAGTAAAACACACAAAGAACTTTTTGCCACCCTAGGCATTTGCATGTACTATCGTTCTCCCTCGAACGATTTAAAAAAATGTATATACCACGCTAAGTATCTAAACCATTTTTGAACAGTGACATAACATTATTAACCACCCTAGGCATAGTAGTTAAAAAATGTCTGCACCATTTAAATGCATATTACACCACTCTAGGCGTTTGATAAGCAGAAAGAAAATTAATAGCATACACCACTCTAGGTATATCTATATGCAAGCAAAAGAAAACGTCTCTGTTTTTAAAAACCCACAAATACACCATCAGTAATAAACCAAAAAAAAAAAAAAAACAATACAAGGTTACATTTTTATAGTTTACTTACTGTCATCGTTGTTTTCCCTATTTTCTCTAACTGCGGATCCTAATCCGGCGCCTTCGCCATCCGTTGCATGGCCGTCCGAAAAATCCGATTGCGGCAGCGGCGAATGATATCGGTGACGTCGTCGACTATGGCGTGTACGTGTGCGCGCACTGCTATCACTGGAGACCGAGGAATTCGAGGAACTACCTGACGAACTATTTGACCCTGAACGGCGTCGATATTTTCGTTGGAATTTTTCAACACTTTTCAACCGTTTTTCCAATCTTTGTAGGATCGCCCCAACACTACGTATTTGACTATTTGATCGGACACGACTTCCACTCGAACTTCTACGTCTTTTTCGAGAGTAATTAGGCATTTTAGACAAGAAAGCTAGCAAAACAAAATTGGTATACGCGGAGGTGACAGACGGGCGACGTGATCGACCGGCACAAGAAAGAAGACTAAATATTATGCATGGTGGACGGTTGTATAGGGCAGGGGTTGGGGGCGGAGTTTTTTGTTTTTACAGCTTTAAAATTTGTGGTCGATCCGAGCAAGAAGGGAGGTACTACACAACTTTATCTATGAAGACGAGGCCGATATATAATGGACTCTCTTTGGGCTATATTACTAGAAATGAGATTCAATTCCAAAAGTATTTAGAACTGAACCTTTTTTTCTCAACCATAAATGGCTGTAATATGAACCGCAGCATTAGATATTATAAATTCCTAACAAAGAATGAAAATTATTTTTCCTACAACCACATATAAAACACTGTTAATATGTCTAGAAAGTGAGTTGAAAAAATTTTAACACGAATTTTCAAATAGTACTTATGTTATTTTTTCTATTTTGTACTCTATCTTTAGCTCTAGTTTTGAAAAATAAGTCTAATAACGATGAAGTTGCCACATTACAAAAAAAAATCGAAAATTGCGAGTTTATATTTTTGTTGGAATTTGACGGTCAGGTTTTTGAAAATGTTAATATGGTTTCCAAATATTTACAGCGATGTAACGTTGATATAAACCAAGCGACTAATTTAATTGAAATTCCTGTAACCTAAGATCAATCGGAAAGATCATTTTCAAAGTTGAAATTAATTAAAAATGTCCTTATGTCGACCATGACTCAAAGTCATCTTAGTTCTCTAGCTTTTACTTAATAGAGCACGAAAGGGCTAGACAAGTAAATATTGACGAACTAGTTGATAAGTATTTATCTAGTCGATACAACAACAAAAACGTTTAGTCCTGTTTTTTATTATTTTTTAGTTTTGCTTGAACCAGGATATATTTATTATTTTTTAATGTTTAGTTAGTTTTTATTTTGTGATTATTAGTTTACCTATACCTATTAATCTCAAATGTATACCGTTCGTTCGTTTTTTTTTTAAATATTTTATTCTTTTATTTTATATTATGGTTAATTAAATTTTTTTATGAATTTTTTTTGTTGAGTTATTATTTTGAAGCAATTATGCAGGGGGGTGTGTTGCGGGGGGGGGGGGAGCAAGAAACTTGGCACGCCTGTGTCGTTAGCGTTGCAAGAGATAGTTCGTAGATAGATTTTTCAGATTTCACTTAACCTGGCTTACACAAGAATTATCAGAAATAAATTTTGTAATAGAAAATATTTCATGTCCCTTTTGATTTTGTGATAGGGGCTCTAAAAAATCATTTACAATATTAAAACTGATGAAGCTATCTCGTGGTCACCCAAAGGTTTTTCAGTATTTGTTAAAGGTTTGTGTCTGAAGAAGAAGCTTCTCAAAACTTAATCTTAAAAAGAACAATCAACAATGGTCGACAACATATTATAATAACCTGGTGAGTTTATCAACACATAACACAAAAGAGCTTCTAAATTAGATTATGATGTTACGGCTTTGAAAGGCATTATTTGCAAAAACTAATGGAATTAATAATAAAGCAGTAGCAGAAAGTTTGTATTAATTACTAAATATAGCTTTTTAAATATAAAAGTATTACTCTTGGGTTCAGACCGTGTTAAATTGAAATTACTCTCTGACGTTTCGTCTGCGATTGCACGAGGCATCTTCAGGGATATTTATGGCACGAGAGTGATTTAAGAACAATTTATGATTTAAGAGCCTAGAATAAGTACAGCTCAAGTTTTTGTTGCATATGCATATTTTAATATTTATAGCAGAAACTTTAAAAATAGCCGACAGAAATCAAACTTCGGTACCCTACATAAAAAATTCGAAAGCCAGTTTAGTTGGTTTAGCTATGGAAACTTTAGTTATGAGTTATGTTAAAATATAAATTAATAGTACCAAGAAAAGGTAACTAAAGTGACTTTCCGAAAAATGGTATCCTTAGTAGTACTTGCTAAGATTAGCCGTTTTTAAAAAAAGAACAGTAATAAATACACCGGAATTAAATCAAAAACTAGGTACAAGTTCACATTATTTGCCAGTAAAATAACTTACCTAAAGAGGCCTTTATTACGTCGAGAGCCAGTTGAGTTTTTCCACTTTCTATTTGATGAGCGTAGAAAAAGATGTTTAGTAACCAAAAACAAGCAACTATAATAATCATGATATAAGTCCTGGAGCTGAAAAATAAAACAAATTGTCACATTTGTGTATAATCCTGTAACGTTTGAGCGTTGATGTTATTTTATTGTTTGGATTTACCTGTAAAATAATAAATGGATAGTTTCCTTGAGATTGTATCAACATTTTTTGTTCATGAAAAGAACGCAGTTCCTTCCAAATGAAACTGTAACTATTGTTATACAGTTATAGATTAGAAAATATTTTTTTGGGAAGACTAGAAAATCTCATTTTCTAGGGTCGAAAGAACCTGGCAATAATTTTCCCAGAATTGCTAGAGTTGTAAATTATAATTATTCTCCACCACGGTATTCTTAAAAGTGGATAGGTGTATTCAGAAATCTGGGCTAGAGTCAGACCAGCTGCTAGCAGTGAAAACACAGGAGTAATTAAAAGCAAGGTGATTCAGATATCTTGAAAGAAGCTTATTTGTAGAGGTATGAACAAACTGAAAATACGAATTTTTTGGAGATTTTTGTGATGTTGTGATGAAAAAAATGTAAAATGTAAAATTTTGGGCCAACTGATACTATATGTCTGTTTTCAATTATAATTAATTATTGGCGATATTCACGTTTGAAAATTGACAATAATTTCGACCTGTATGGTTGAAAAAAAAAACCTGGGGCAAAACAAACTGCACATTCATATCTTAGTTATTAATGGGTTTTCCTATAGTGATTTAAAATTTAACATGATATTATTTTTTTTCTTATTTGCTTAAAAAGATAGGAATGTGTAACTTGTTTTAACCCAGGTCGAATCATTAAACTGCACAACCTGTAAAAGCCCTAAACTGTCAATTTTCATATCTGAATATAATATATATATTTTCATATCTGAATGTGTGAATATATAATATATATATATATATATATATATATATATATATAGGTAAGTACTTACAAATATATTTGTTTTCTGACTTATTATAAATAATATGTAAATTGTAGAGTAGCTTACTTAATAATTTAATAAATTAATATTTAGTCGAAATGCAAAATTAAAATTACAAATAAAATAGAAAGTATTATTTAACTTCATAGTCACACACGTTATACAAAATATAAACATTTGAAAAACTTTAAACATTCAGTGCAATTAATGTAGGTTAATTTCATCGCAACCCAAAACTGTTGGTACAGGCAAAATATTCAGTGACTGAAGAAAATGGGTGTTTACCAACCCTTTTATGCTCTGTTTAAATTTTTTGGAATTTAAATTTTTTATCTCTGCAAGCAGTCTGTTATAAAGTGTTAGATCCAAACTGTTTTTTTTTATTTGGATAGTCTGCAAGCATAAATTTTTAAGTTCATTGCAGCCTCTGGTGTTATAGCTGTGACTATGACAGTTTTTCTAAAGTGACAAAGAAATTGAATTTATTTCCAAAAGTGAATAATAATTTAAAATCAAAGGTAAGGTTATTATACCCAACACAATAAAAATTGGTTTACAGTGTTCTGTAGACCCAGCACTCATAAACAACCTGATTGTTCTATTTGGTAGTGAAAGAATCTTTAAAGAGTAACGTGTAGTTTCTCTACATAGTATCACCCTAGGTAAGTTTAGAATTGAGCAGTGCAAAATAGACTGGCCTGAGAACTTCATGTTCCACTGAGAACGAAAGCTGTCTCATTAAATTCGCCACACAATATCTTTCTTGATATAGATATAGGGTATGTCATATCGTTCACACATGAATATAACATAGTAATTTAAAATGTAATATAATAAGGGTTGTTGCATTTAATATAACGGTGTTTATAAATTATGTTTCAAAACATTTTAATTCGATAGTTCTTAGTTTCTTAATAACTTTTGTAGAAACATCACAAAAACTCCACAAGTTTCGTATTTAAAAGTTTTTCATTATCTTTAGAAATAACGGAGGTATAAAGTATTCAAATATATCTCGATCCACCAAACAAAACGTACAAAATATTACAAGCTGTGGACTGACTAAGCTTTCTTTTAGTTATTTTTAACCACGATATTTACGGGTATTCATAACTGTTTTAGATGTTGGCTTTTCTAAACAAAGTCCTAAACAAACAATTTAAAGTGAAAATAATGAGAAATGAAGATATTCATAATCGCACTACCCTCTATATTTCAATAAATGAAAACTGGCTAATTAGTATTTTATAATTAGAAACATCCTCAAGAATAAAGAATTTAGTATTAGTTGGAGTGATTTTATAACATTTGGATGCTAAACTATGAAAGTATTAAATATTCAAATACATACATATGGTTAGCTTACATAATTTATACTTACAGAAATTTGTAGCTATTGCGATGCGTCAACCAGTCATAATGGTTTTTAATATTTTTATTTTCCTCATTTTTATTTATATATGTCTGCAATGCAATAAGACTTGCTATGGAGCCCAATACTGATATTATGATCGGAACAAACGTAATAAATGCTCTGTCAAACGAAGCTAAAACATTAGAAAAGATAATTTTTATTTTGTGTTTAAAACCGCACAATTAATTAATACTGCACTTAATTTATAAAATTTGTAAAAAATCTCGAAAATTAATTTCATAGCTACGATTTTTTCTAAACAAAATTGATTGTATGTCGTATAATGCCACAAAGTATGAACAGTTTTAATGGAAATAACCACAATTTCTGAAATATACCGTGTTTTCTCCTTAATTTTTCTGAAACTGAAGTTAGAATGAAACGAATCAGCAGCATTTGCAATTAACGTTCTACTAGGTCTGAAAAGGCAATTTAAAAAAAAAATATATATATATATATATATATATATATATATATATATATATATATATATATATAAAACCAATCACATATGCCCTAAAAGAAAAATCAATTGATAGTTAAATTAAGAAAATATAGGTATGTTTTTTAAACTAAATGGTTCAAAATGTTTTTATCAAGGACTCTTATGTTTTTTTTAATAATAATCTCGGAAAGCTATGTAGAATTCCTCATCCAAATATTGGAACAAAATTCCGGACAGGCTTATAACCTGATAAAATTGGTATCATATGCCAAATAAGTAGATAAAATGGAGATGTAATTGAAAATATCATGTGCGTTATTGCACAACTATCTGAAGAAGTCCTCGAAGCCAGGTACAAAGAATACCATAAACTTCTAAAAAATCACACTTGAAAAATATCTCGAACAAAGACAAATAAATATTTCATGTATAACTTATGTTATGTTCCTTATTTATTCTGATCTTATAATCAGCAGCCTTTACCGTAAAAAAAATAAATCGATATTTCAAGGAATGTCTCCGAGACTCAAGGCCAATCAAGGACGGTTTTAAGGTGAGGGGCTAATGAGGTAATTACCCCCCCCCTCGTCACAGACCGGTCAAATATCATATTTACATATTTTTACGCGACAATTACGATTAGAAACTTGGCTAGGAAACACTATAACACAAGAGCGACCTGTTGGATTGGGTCTCTTGCATGTCCATAGATAGAGTATTGATGTAAATATAAACAATGTAATTAATATATTTGCTACAGGAAAAAAATAAGACGTTATTCTATAACTATTTATTAGAGGCTGTTTTTTTTCACTTATTTTTTATCACACTTGTGGGAACAAGTATGATAAAAAATATGGGAATTTATGTTGTTTTCATACCATTTACAATTAAATATATTAACAACCCCCCCCCCCCCCCCCCCCCGGAAAGTTTTCCTAAACAATGTAATTAATAAATTTGCTGCAGGAAAAAATAAGACGTTATGCTATAACTATTTATTAGAGGCTGTTTTTTTCTCACATATTTTATCATATTTGTGGGAACAAGTATGATAAAAAATATGGGTAATTATGTTGTTTTCATACCATTTACAATAAAATATATTAACAAACTTTTTTTAAAAATTAAGCAACCCCCCCCCGGAAAGGTTTCCTGAAATCGCTCTTGAGGCCAATGTGGTGTTAATTGGTGCTGCGTCCAAATATGGTCGAATAATAATCTTATTATTTTCCGTTTACTTCTTCAATCATAATTAGGTAGGCATCAACCTATATATAGCAGATCTAGGCTAGAGTATAAATTAAAGAAATAAGAAAAAAATGTTAGGAAAATAAAATAGATGCCAAAGTGAAAGCTACATACACAACCAAAAAAGCATATTGTCCAGCAAGAACCACGGCGGCCGGCTTACTTATAAAACAAATTGCAAATGATATTTTAAAATATTCACTTCACATTTCGTCATCACATTTAAACATGTAACAAGGAGTGAAAATTACTAATATAATATATTAATCATCATTAGTCATGACTAATGTAAAGAACTAACAAATTAATTTAAACATAAGTTTTATAATAATTTCAATACCTGAAAAATGCTAGTATTGAATTGGGAAAAATTCCGTGGATACGGGCCGGTGTTGGGTAATATAAGCTAAGACGCATAGCATGGGGATGTATGCGAACGTACCGCGTGAATTAGTAGCTGAAGTCTAGCATGTGAGATGATGGAATCGGCTGGCCGAGGCACAGTTATATATATATATATATATATATATATATATATATAATATATATATATATATATATATATATATATATATATATATATATATATATAAATATGTACTATCTGTCGATGGTGGCTCATGAACTACATTTTGGTTTTGTGAGTTTTTAGGATATATACTGCATATATACATTGTCATCGTACTTTTAAAAAATCGGTCAATTTCCTTTACCCGAAACTTCCCTCGTATTGATTTTTTTCCATTTGTTGGTAATAGTGAAGTGTGACCTAATTTAGTTCAGTACATAGTTCTAGTATAAATGTGTTTTATATATTTTCTTTTCATTTTGATCGGGCTCCATTTTGTTCCAACATATTGGATTCCTACCAATATTTTATCCTAAATAATACACTCTAACATAAAAACAAGAGGATCGTTAACGAAAACCATTTAGAAACATAATATCTGGGAAATATCTGCGAACCAACGTAGTAGGTAAAGATAATATGGGTTTCATGTAGGATATAGAATCTATATAAGTGACCTGAGGATGCAACGATATAGTTGCGAAACGTCGACAATTTAAAAAATCCTAATCTCAAACAATACATCACTCTAACATAACAAAAAGAGGATCGCTAATAAAACCCATTTAGAAACTGGGAAATATCTACGGACCAACGGTATAGGCAAAGACTGATAATATGAGTTTCATGCAGGATATAGAATCAAATATGTGTCCTGAGGACAAAACGGAGACTTTTTAAAAATAGACTTTTGTTTTTTTTTACTGCATCCTAACCCTAAATAATACACCACCCTAAAATGATAACCAGAGGATTGTTAACAAAAACCATTTAGAAACTTAATATGTGAGAAATATATGCGGACCAATGGAGTAGGTAAAGACTGATCACTGGCCAAAAAACAAAATTTTTTTTGTTGTAACACAAATGAGAATAGCATAATCTAATAGAATGGACCTATCCAAATAGGAAAATGACAAATAGAAAGTTGTAGCACGTAGGGTTTTCTTGTTAGAGTTGTAGAACCATATCAAATGTTACGATACTTAATATCTATAGAAAAAATGAATTCAGAAAATTCTTAACCCTGTTTATTGACTATGTTTACAGTTTTCGCCTATTCAACATACCATACATCTAAGAGAAAAGCAAACGAGAAAAATATTAACTTAAAATCCTAATTAACTAACTAATTTTTTTCCGTTTATAAGGTGTCCTATCCAACAGTAGTCACCCATCATGGCTGGATCCCATCGTCCTTGGTACCGAATTTCCATTGTTTTGATATCTTGGTGAAACCTTTCACCCTGCTCGTCACTAACAGCTCCCAAATTTTTAGGAAAAAATGACAAATGGGAATGGAGGAAGTGAATTTTTAATGACATTCTGACAACAAGCGCTTTTTAGGCATCTAAGAGTTTATTAACTAATTGTTCATAATTTTCATCCATATTGTTGCCTAAAAATCCTCTACTACATTAACAAATAAATTCCATGCTCTGAGTTCCTGCCTGGTAAGCTTTTCCGTAAAATTGACATCGTCCAGCAATTTTCTGATTTGTGGCCCAAAAAAAAAATGCCTTCTTTTAATTTGATATCACTTAACTGGGGAAAGACTTGTCTTAGGTATTTAAATCCTCCACCATCTTTATTCAAAGCCTTCACAAAGTTTTTCATCAGCCCAAGTTTAATGTGAAGAGGAGGCAAAAGGACATTTTTGGGATCACCAAGAGGTATAAATTTAACATTTTGAGATCCCGGTTGAAATTCGCTTCTTTCTGGCCAAATAATTTGTTACATAATGCTGATTTATTGCACGACTGTCCCATAAACAAAGAAAACAGCAATATTTTGTAAATACCCCCTGAAGTTCCACTAAAATCGCCATAACTTTTAAGTCCCCACATATCTGCCATTTATCTATTGTAGCTTATTTTATCCAAAATCGTGCGCATATTTTCATAATTTTCTTTCATTGCAACTGAATGGGCAACTGGTATAATAGAGGGTTTTAAATTTCTATTATGCAATAACACAGTTTTTAAGCTATATTTAGATGAGTCTATGAATAAGCGCCACTCACGGGGAGAATGTTCAATATCAAGTTCCTGCATTAAACTATCTATATCAGTACACGCGCACAACGAATTTTCCATACTGTAGAATTCAGAAAACATAGCATTTCTTTTTCTGAAATTCGTAATTTTTGTTTCTTTGGCCAATAGGTCCCATTCCTTAAGACGGGAACCCAGAAGTTCTGAATGTTGCTTGGATAACCCCAAATCACGTACTAAATCATTTAATTAGATAACCCCAAGTCACGTACTAAATCATTTAATTCACTTTGAACAATCAAATGTGGCTCATTTAAATTGCAATATGGAACTGGGACCTGTGGTAAAAGTGGGATTGGTGCACTGTTCTTCTGAGCTGCCTGATGAGCCCAAATCAATAGCTTGCCAATTTAAAGGCGCAATCGGCACTGGTAAATGTGCATTATGAAGAACAGGTCGTGTGGCAGATTGCAAATTTGGATATTCTATATTGTGCTTTCCCTTTTCGGAATAACAGTCTTTGACAGACAAAAATAACAATCGCCATAATGATTAGTGGGTTCTCGCCATACTCTTGGAACTGCAAAAGGCATACTTTTTCTCTTTCCCTTCATCCACTGCACCAATGACACACTACAACTAACACAGCACACATGGAGAGCCCACCGCTTATCTTGAGCCCCAATTAACACACCAAAATATTTAAAGTAGGCTTTTTTTTAACATTTTCGGAAAACGGCCTGGCTTGTGATTTCACCAGAAATTCTCCACAAATATAACAAAATTTGTCAAGAGAAATTTTGCAACTTCGGCGCGTTTGACTCGACATTCTCGTCTTCACATATACTTGCTTATCGATACACAGAGAACCACTCAATTTGAAACGCAACAGAAGAGTGATGTTTAACGTTTATTTTATGTCTAATTTTGTAAACAACCCAGTCTAGGTAATTTTTTCGTTGTAAAATGGACCTTTTAGCCGCTCCACAATAAAATTGTTTACCTGCCAATATAAAAGGTTCTAATTAGGCTATTAAAAAATGCTACTTATTAGGGCTGTCCGAATATTTTTTTTTATTATTGGGAGGGTATTTCCATTGTGGAAATAATGAGCTGGCCTGTGTTAGAAAAATCTTGTCGGCCAGTTTAATATGAGTTTCATGCAGGATATAGGATCTTTGTGGCCTGAGGATGCAACAGTTAAGTTTCAAAAAGTCGACAACTTAAAAAAAGACTTGTTTTTTTTATTGGATCTTAACTCCAAATATTACACCACTCTAACAAATTTGTTTTAACATTGTTCCGCCATATTGGATTTTACCAAAATATTATCAGGTCATCCCCTTAATTTTTGGTCAAAATGTGAAGTCAATCAGGTAAGTTTTGTTTAAGCTACGTCGCGAACTGACAGATAGACAGACAGACCGACAGACGGACCGACACAATTGATAAAACATATTTTTTGGCATCTAGGGACGCTAAAACGTAAAGATGTATAAAACCAGAGAGGTGATTTTTCACGATTATAACAAATTTTTTTGCCGCTATTTTGATCGGCCATCTTGAATTAGTAGCATTATTTTACTAGTTGATACCTTGCCACAATTAGTTATGGCACACAATTTGAAATCAAACCATTAAGCAGTTTTTTCAGGCTGAATTTTTAAATATTTTATTAAGCCGCCATTTTGTTCCGTCATCTTGGATTCGTACCAAAATGTTACCAGTTGATTCTAACATAATATACGAGGTTTTTGCAAAATTTGAGATCAATTGGATGAGTAGGTTTTAATTTTTTTTAACACCTCCTGGGCAGCCATGTTGTTTCGCCATATTGGATTTTTGCCATAATGTTACCAGGTTATCACTATATGACCCTTAATTTTGACTAAAATTTGAAATGAATCAAGTAAGTAGTCTTTAAGCTATGCCGCGAACTGACAGACAGACAGACCGACAGACGGATCGACGGAGTTGATAAAACATATTTTTTGGCATCTAGCGACGCTAAAACGTAAATATCTGTAAAAGCTGAGTGTGTGATTTTTTCATGATTATAAACATTTTATTTGGCCGCCATTTTGTTTAACCATCTTAAATTAGTACCACTATTTTACTAGTTCATCCCTATACCACAAATTAGTTATGGCACACAATTTGAAATTAAACCAATAAGGAGTTCTTTCAGGCTAAATTTTTAAATATTTTATTCAGCAGTCATTTTGTTCCGCCATATTAGATTAGTACCAAAATGTTGCCAGGTGATTCTAACATAACACTAGATGTTTTTTCAAAATTTGAGACAAATTGGGTGAGTTTTTAAATTTCACTAGGCCGCCACTTTGTTTAGCAATACTGGATTTTTACCAAAATGTTACCAGGTCATCTCCATATAATCCTTAATTTTTGATCAAAATTTGAAGTCAATCGGATAAGCAGTTTTTTAGCTACGTAGCGAACAGAGAGACACACAGACAGGCTGACGGAATTGAGAAAACATGTTTTTCGCCATCTAGAGACCCTAAAACGTGACGATCTGAAAAAATCTCACAGAGTGATTTTTTCACGATTACAATACGAGGGAAGTAAAATTTGATCACTCTGCGATGATGTGACATTGATGTCTCTCATCGATATCGCATGACTACTCACTACTTACCCGATTGACTTCAAAATTTAAGTCAAAATCTAGGGCAATAACGCAAAAACTTGATTATCAGAGAATTTCTTAACGATTTGGGAACTGCAAGTGATCACAAAACACCTTGCATCAAAGGATAAAAAAAAATCCTTTGAAGATATGCGAGATTTAGCGGAATTGCAAAGTTATAACATTATGCAAAAATGTACTTACTTTCGAAACGACATCTGGTATTGCCATAGTTCATAATAAATGAGTTGGGTACATCGGGAATCCATAGCTGGCCAGAAAATAAAGATATAATAAATATCAACAAAGAAACTCCTAGAGAAATACCCACATACCAACACCATCTCGGATCATATCGCTTTTCTTCTATCGGGTATCTGGAAATCAAGTAAGAAAATATCTCTATACATGGTAGGCCAAAAACTATTTTAGAAATGAATCGCCGTTTTAAAAATTAAAAGTATACTAAGTAGTAACTGGGAAGTCTACAAAGATGTAAAGCAGCTTATATGTGGCCTTAAGCTGACATTACTTTTCAAGATATATGTTTTTTTCTTCTGAGATATGTTAGGTGTTATAAAAGTAATAATTGTTATAAAATAAATATAATATGAATATCCCCTTTACGTATTATGCTGCTCCTCAGCCCCTCAATTTAGTGTTGTTAGATAAAATCTCATTCCATATTAAGCACTTCAAAATTAACTCTAATCAGTTTATAAATAATTACCGTGATATTAAACGTGTCAAAGTGTTAAATTTAAACGCAATTTTAGCGTATACCAATATATGATATGAGTTCCATCACAACAATAAAATGTACTTACATAACTAAATACAGCAATTCTAGGCATAGAATTAGTAACCAGAGGAATGATAACACAACAGTGAAAATGAAAACAGATCCTGAAAAAACAAACATATTTTAATAGATAGTCATAAAAACTAAAGTTAATACTTTATACTACTATTATCACGTATGTGAGAAGTCTAGCTGCTCTTTACATATTTTTACAGATGTTTCTTGGCAAGAAAATATGACTCATTTTACTAATAAATAATTAATCTAAAATCTGTAAAGATCAACCTAAAAAAATATCAGAATATCTTTGCAATAAACATGATTTAATGCATTTTTTATTACTCAGTTATTATTATTATTATTAAATTAGTTTATAACACAAACGAAAGATATTTTTGTTAGATTTAAATGTGTAAGAAGTGATACCATGTCTAGTATTTGCCGGTTTGTTTTCAGGGCCGTCAAGTCAAACTTAGAGCGGGCAATATGTTTTTGGACTAAAATATGCCAGCTAAAGATCGTGTCTATACAAAGGAGGAAGTAGAAGTAACACAATAGTCTTTTTAATTTTTAACCAATTTTTTTATATAACTTTAAATAAGTTCAGTATTTCGGAAATTAACATAACCTATAAGTATAAAAAAAACAAAACAAAGTTCACTAAAATCCAAAAATGCTGCAATAACAAAGAATCACGTTAGAATAATTCGAGACCATAAAGAAATTAGAATAATAAAATAATGGGTAAATAAACTAGTTGCGTAACACTGAGTATTATTGCTGCGGACTAATAGATGTTTATTTAAAAAAAACTCGATTAAGAAACTGTAGTACTTAAATATCGCAACTGACGCTAAAGGGATTCCTGAAAAGCTCTTTTCTGACTACATATGTTATCCTAAATTGGAGTCTTATTATTAGACTCGGAACTATACCTACGAAATAAGTTAAATAGGGGCAATTTAGGGACAATTAATATGCCCTCGATTAAAAATTCAAAAGTTCCTAACATTTTCGGAGTTATCCGAAAAAACTCTGGAATGTTGTTGATTTATTATTTATGGAGATTTTAAAGAATTTAATGTACTTTCTAGAAGCACATTTTTATAAGAAAATTTCAAAACTGTTTTTTAATTTTTGAGTTGTATTTTATGTTTTTTATTGCGGTCTTCGTAAGTAAGAAAAAATTGATATTGATAAAATATTAAATAATAATCTTTAGGACGGTTTAATTAAATAGTTTTTTTGATTGTATTTATGGGTAACAAATAACAGTTTACGATTAAAACTTCCCATACATTGTTTATCATCAATAATAAGTATTTGAACTGACTTTTGAGGTCATATTCCGATACAAACGATTTTAAAGAAATACCGAAAGTCTAGATTCTAGGCTCCTCGGTGGAAATAAATTCTTGGTGTCCAATTGATTTATTTGGAAATATTTAATTTAATAATTCTATGATATTTCTGCAGCAGAATGCTTATATTACTGCTACCATAACCATCTGGTTAAAATGATTTTCGCTCTTGGCTTAGTTTATTTATATATTTTCTTATTTGAAATAATAAATTAAAGGTCTCCATTTAAACCTAAAGACGGTCGTGGTGGGATATTCTAACGTTATAAAAAAATTTCCGAGTTCAATTAGTAATATTCAATTAAGTTTTTATAAAAAATACAGCATTATTTATTTTAAAAGTCTACCCCTTTATGGAGTCGATTTTCTAGGCCGGGTAAAATAAACTTGAGGTTTGGAGCTTCCGTCCTCTAGCTTCAGCCCTGTCTTTTTGTACTGATGAAAATAGATGAGTTAACAATTAATTCTTTTAGCCTTTTCACTCTGCCTATCTGGAACTACCTACTATACAGCCTGGTAATGTTTTCTTCCACATTTTAATCTACTATAAGTTCCACAATTTTTCAAAATATTAAATGATCCAAGAAACAAAATGTATAACTAGTTACTAAGTTTTATATAATGATTCTAAATTGTCATATATATGAATATAAATTACTCCTTTTTAAATGAAACAACCTGTAAATTTTACTTTTGATAAATAGGAACTTTTGTAGAGATTTAAAATATATCGGGTTTGTTACCTCTAACTTTAAAAATTAACGAGATAATTGGAAAGAACTTTGCTTTAAGAGAAATTCGTCACATCCAATAGTCCTAGATTTTCATCATTTTGTCGACATAGAACGGAAGCTTACACGGCATTGGTCAATTAAGAAATCATGGTTCTTGGGACTAGACCGTGTCAAATTGGAGTTACTATCCGACGTTTCGCCTTTGTTAGCACGAGGCATTTTCAGGGATCTTAACTCCATAAGATCTGAATATTGAAAGAGCTTCGAGAGATACAGGCGGGTTTTTATACCCTAATTGTGCTCGCCAATCCTCAAAGATCCCTCGTGCAATCTAAAAGTAAAAGTCGCATAGTATTCAGTTTTTATTTTTTGGTCCAATTTTGCGTTTTTGTTTTTTGATTATTTTAATACATGTTCATTAAATCTTCTACATGCTATATTCTATTACATTCTCCATAAATAATAAAGATATTCAGAATATCAAATATGAATAATTGGTGAAGAAATTAAGGGCAGACACAAAATATTCTCAGGGTGGACACTTACGCCCAAGGCAAATACAGATAAGTAGGTATTACATTAAAAAATGTAAAATTACGAATTCCAAATATTTATTTTTTAAATAAATAGTAAATAGCATGTGGGAGTATTATAATTCTTGCTAATATTTAACTTAAAAAGCTCTAAAAATAAATTATATTAAAAACAGTGGGCTTTGTGTTACAAGAGGTAGGTAATGAGAGTTGATTTTCTTGAAGCGGACGTAGACAATGCCATTCAAGTGGAAGGTTATCTGTAAAACTCTTTATTAAATTACATTACGATTAACAATTATTTCCAGTTATTTTTTACCGTTCCAGTCGCCTACCAGATTCAGTAATAATGTAGACGCATAAAAAGTTCATTATCCTGGTTTACAGACAGATTTTCTTTACACAAAATTACGAAGATTTTTCCCCCAGTAGAACCGCTTATACATTTACTTAACACATGTCTTTTATTTAAAAATTAATTGCCTTAATTCAGTGTTTACTTCTATTACGCAAGCATTTATAGTAGCAACTGTATACACTTTCAGTAAGACTACTGCTAATGCTGTCTGATTCATCTGAAAAGTTTCTTGTGGACACCGCGACGCAAAGGAATTCTTTCAAAAAGAGGCAATTTCTTAGGATTGGCAAAGTTTTTTAAAAATTACAGATACACTATTAAGGATTACAAATCGATTTCTCAGTTACTCGTATTCTTTTAATATATTCAAATCAAATATGTATCACAATATGAGAGCCTTTAACTCAATAGACAACAGGAAAGAGCCCCATGCACTATTTTAAATTAGCAGGCTTTTGACGGTTATTTTTGGGACCTTACGTTTCTGATGTTTACGTTTTGGTTTGTTTACGTGTATTACCAAACCGTTGCTTTTGCAATTTGAATTTTAGGCTTAAGTTTTAGCGGTTTATAAATAATATTCACATCGTATTAATATAAAAGTTGATTGATAACTTGTGTTTTGTGTTATAAAACGTAACAAATGCATTTTTGGAGGTTTGTGTAGTCATGAATAAAAAAATTATCAGTTGTGTGGCACGCGCCATTCTCGTGTTAAAAGTACAAGAGAGAAAGGTATTTCGTTCCATCGGTAAAATCATTTGTAGTTTAGTAGCTAAAGAAATTAACTAGACACTTTTAAATCCGATTTAAAGGCAAAAATAATTATTTTTATAACGAAAATCATAATTCTTAAAGTGTTAAACAGTTCGGTTAGGAACCAAGTGGTATATAAAAAACACAATAGCGTAACATTCCATGTGATATTTTGTTAGGCCAAAACATTTAAATTAACTGAAGAATGTTTAAAAAAAAAAAAAAAGTTACGAGTTTCTAGAAACAATTTTATGGGGCAAAGTAAGTTTTAATATCTAACATTCTCCTTTTTTTGGGTCTGATACTGTGCTGAAGGGGAAACAGTTTGATTATATTTCTCAACAAATGTTATTTGTTTAAAAATTAGTAAAAGGAAACAAAAAATATTAAATCCTTTTTTGGAGATATATGATCTTAATTCAATTTTTAGACGTTTTGTAGGAAAAACAGAATAAGCCTATAGGAAAATATATATTTTTTGAACTTCTATAAACACTTAAGACATGTTTTCTGCAAAAATATAATATTTTTCTTCTTTTTATTAATGTTTTTATTAAACTAACCATAAGTAGTCCAACTATTCTTGAACTATTGTTAGTGTAATTATATATTTTTTTAAAGTCTAACCCAAAATTAATATAAATCAATTAAAAAAACTGACCTAACCTAACCTTACATCGTTTAAGATATATGATATAGAGTAAACTAACTTAACCAGACCTAACCTAACCCTAACTATCCTTCTTTAGCTTTAACTAAACAATTGCCAAGGAAGTGAAGGGGTTTCTGCTTCTTCAAAAAAAAACTAACACTATAGTATGTAGTTATGTTTGAAGTTTTTTATAAAACGTAATTTAGACTGTATTAATAAAATTATTTATATGTAATTATGCATGGCCTGATGTGTCTTGGATGCGTTGATATTTTTTAACTACTTAAATTTTCTAAAAATTTTAGCTAGCTGTTGTCATTTTGATGGGCCACTGCTTTGACTCTTGGGACCTTCCCGGTCTCGTCAAGATCACGGCTAGGCTCTTTCCTGTAAGTTTATTTATTCAATGATCAGAGCATATATTTTCCATGCGAAAATGACAAATCTAGATTTCTTTTATCTATTTATGTTGGTTTCATGTTTTATGAAGCTACTTCAGACATTCTATTTGTTTTTAAAAATAAAACAATATATTTATTTTGACTGAATGGAGTTATGATAACTACAGTATGCCTTTTTGAATATTCTGTGATATATATTTCATAAAATAGAAGTTTTGTTATACATAGCGACAACGTAATTTGCAACTGAACTATTTGTTTCTATCATACCTATTAGTGATACTTACCAAACACATTACAAGCCGCTTCATTGCTTTGGACTTGCATTACTATGAGAGACACAAAATTCAAACACATTGACGTTGAAAATATTATAAAACATTTCTTGTAGATATCTTTCGCCCTTAATATAATTCCATATGCGGCAGCGGATAGCGCAAAACATATTGCTGATATTATTAATACTGAAATAAAATGAAGTAATGTACAGAGTCATTCAGCATAATGTAAACACCCCCATTTTTTTTACCTAAATAATAATTTTTTCATCAATCATCAATTCAAGATAGATATGTTTGTATATTTTCTGAAGAATTTGAAAAAAAATTTTTTAATGCAATAACCGTAAATACATTTCAAAAAGATTTCATTTTTCCCATTCCAAATATATGGATATAATTTGTTATCTTTATTTTAGCCGTTTGTGACATATTGCTAATTTTATGCTATAATCTGATTATTCGATTTCTTTTTTTCATTATTATATTTTTATGTACCCTGTATAATATATCTTAATATAAACCTTTACATTTAATTTTAAAAATGAGCTTAAAATGACCCCCCACATTATGAGGTTTGATGACGTACATGTTTTTTCGCCTTCTGGGTCGAGCATGATCGATTATTCAAACACCGTATTTTTTTTCGAATTTAGCTCAGCCTTGCGAACCTCCAGAAATCGAAAATATCCGATTTTTTAAAAAATTTTAGCTATTTGAATGCTGCAATTTTCGAAAAAAAAATGAACAATCGATTTCTCGACCCCGAAAACCTATAAGAAGAGTGTTAAAGGTATTAGTCATATAATCTTGGCCACGATTTTATTAGAATAACATTAAATGACATCTTTACAATGTTGGATCAAAATATTCCGTGCCTTTTAAATATGAAACTGTATTTAGAAGAAAGTTTAGAATTTATCACTCCCTTTTATAAGTGCGCTGAAAGCGCAGTAAACAGGAATATATAAGTAGCTAAAATTAAGATAGATGAGATTTATATACATATTTGGAATGGAAAAAAATAAGGTCTTTAAAAAGCATAGGTTGCTCCATAAAAAAAAATAAAGTTTCCGTCGAAGCGCTCATTTTAAAGTCAAATTGATTTTGAAACAGCATTTTCAAATTCTTCAGAAAAAAATATGCCAAGACGATTTTTTTAAATAGTTGTTTAAGCTAAAAAAACGGGGCGGGTGCTCACTTTATGTTTAACGACCCTGGACGTTAGTAGAATTAAATATTATAAAAATTAGATATTTTATAATGACCTAACCAAGCTACTAAAGTTTTATAAATTATATATGAAAATGTATAAGTCTAGTAACAGCGTTACCTGGTAAATAAAAATCTGGATCTGAAGTTACAGCATTCTGATAAAAGCAGTAAAGAGTGGCAGTTTCGGTGGTTCCATTCTCGTAAGCAAGAACATCGACACAGTAGTCTCGGTGTGTCATTATTCCTGTACCTTGAATAATTAAAGACGAATTGTATATAAGCCCATGTAATTCTTCGACTCTCACCCTAAAACGATCAACATTAATTGTATACAAAGATTTGATTTTGAAAAAATGATTCTACTAATTAATTTCAGAAAAAAGATCAGTTTTCAGCTCACCGCTTATTTACCTACCACATTTATAAAATCAGGATCACAGTATGTACGAATAATCTTCAAGCGACCGAATTAGGATTAATCAATTAAATGTTACTAGAAGCTAATGATTTCGTAAAAATCAGTGAAATCACCGTAGAAATCAGTGGTAAAATGTACTAAAGAACTCTGTGACTTTTAACTAGGAAGGGGTCTAGCTAAAGTTACAAAGCATCCTTTATTAATTAGTTTTAAAGTTTTAAAGTTTTTATAATTTTAGCATCTGTTTCACTACAGGCCATTGCACTATGCAAGATTAGTCTGAAATCTGAATTGATATTTTCAGTCACACCACACGACAATTTTACTCATAAACATACCTAGTATAGGAAAATTAGGCATTAATTTGGTTCCAGACGAAAACACTTTTTGAAAAGCTAATTTTTATTTAAATAACTTCATTCCTAAATTTAAAAAAAAGTAAGCTGCCGTAAGGAAATTTCGACAAATTGGCATATAAATGGTCTTCTATAAGAAATACTGAGGGCACTTATTAATTTTAATATTTTATGTAAATAATACAAGTATTACTTTTTATTTTTTTGTTAGTGTAAAAAGCAGTAAAAGCCCAGTGATTATAAGATAATTTAATAACCACCAACAAAAATCAAAATATCTCTGTCACTAAGAGCTTAAAGCACAAACAAGTCTGCTTGATTTATTAGGGTCTAAAAACTTTTAAACAATTTGTTTAAGTGATAAATCATTTTTGGGTTTAAATTTATCAAATTGGAATTACTATCCGACGTTTCGTCTTCGATTGTAAGAGGAATCTTCAACGAGCTTTACTTCAGACGAGCCCTGTGCTCAATGAACTGTGACCTGGTCAGTTACCAGGTGTAATATAGATCGTAACCTATATCTCTATTGACATATTTTGGATGTTTAAAATTTTGAATTGATTCTTTAGATTTGTCTGCAACTGACGTTAAAAACTTGGTCTTTTACATTTGTCATATGTCCAGGTGTATTATACAGCTACAGCACATTAAACAATTTTTATCTGCGCGGTTTCTCCAACATATACAGAAACAAGAAAGTTTATATACTTTTTCTATGTAGGAGTTCGCAAGAATTGTTCAATCTTCTTGTCTGTGTTGAAGAGCTTCACTACTTTACGCCAACTCGTAACTTCACTTTCCTATCGCCATTCTTAGAGCTTCAAAGAGTTTTTCTATTTCCAATAATACAGTATCTTGATAAGCTCTAAACACTAACAGCCGGTTGAACAAAACTTAATTGCTGTTTAGAATATTCAACCGAACTTTCGGATTTGACAAGCTGCTTATAGAAATCTAGTAATTCACTGTTAAATTTGACATTCCGTTAAACATTCTAAACTTTAACTAAGCTTTCTGAAACCGGCCGAAAGAGTAAATAACCGATTGCTTCTATGCTGGATGATCATGGGAATTTGCATTTAAGTATCTATGAGTATGCTTTGGTTTCTTATACAATGAATGCCTTAAGAAAATCGTTCCTTTTGATTCATTCATTTCCTTTCTAAGTTTAATATTATAGTGCTTTTGATTTAGGTGATCTATAAATATACAGAGATTTTCCTGTCCATGAGTCCATTCAATTTCCATTATTTAAGAGATATTTTAACGTGATAATCTTGGTGCTACTCTTGTAGACTCAGTGGAGGCTTATCTTACATCAACTTTTTTCATTTTTCAAGGAACGTTTTATGTACAAACCTCAGGGACAGCCATGCCTGCCTCCTTTAATACCTTCAATCCAAACTATTGGTTCAGATATGTGGTTGATACTTTTGTCATTTGGCCTCATGGCAGTATAATATTTAAATTAAAATGGAAATTAAAGGATGTTTTCAAAATGTACTTATTCACAGAACATTCAGTGATTCAGTTACAAGAAAATCACCTACCTAATGAGCTTTCCAAAAATGTATCCGTCTCAAAGCCTACCTTTTCCATACTACATAAGAAAAGAAAGACACTTATTAGCGCATACCTAAATCTGGACATTATACATTACTTACTTGAATTCATTTTCCTGACATTGTAAATCTCGATAATAGGGAACCAACTGGTAATCCGAAGAATTTAGAGTTACAGCAGGATCAAGTCCAGTCTCATTGCTTTCAAAGATGTTTATATCTATATTTACTTTTGTTTGAGCCTCCGAGCAGTCTCTTAAAGTGTCGTTTAAATAAAAATTTGGCAAACAACATTTTGGAATTCTGAATATTGTATCTGCCTAGAACAAATGTGACAAATATTATCTTTTAGGATCTAATTTAAATCGATGTTTTAAAGTTAGTTTGATGTCAATTTGAATCACGTTTTAAAAACAAAATTACTTAAATCTTCAAATATTCTTCGGTTGATTTGGAATGCTTATTCTAGCATTTCTTTTTAACAAAGCGAAAAAGTTTTTAGTGTTGTATTATTTGTATTTATTTTGTTATTATTAATATAATTAAATAATTTCAATATGATTTAAAGTTAAAGCTAAACCAATTTCAATTTGAGTAAACACGTCCGTTTTTTTTGGACTGACAAGCATCTTCACTAGAAGCCAAGACTTTAAATATATTTCATTTCTATCTTAATGTATTTTTGGTGATAATAGTAAGCAATAACACTATCATGGAAGTGAATAAAAAAGATGGATTATTATCAGCTCCTTTATTTCCGTTTAAAATCGAGGCTGCTTTTTATAACAATGCTTGTATTTGTCTGATGTCAATAATAAAACAGGTAATGGTGTCACAATATTTTCCTAGTGGGTTATCTGATTACTAAGATGGGAGTAAACATTATCACGTTTAGTATTCTTGCAAATTCTATAAAAGAAATGACGCTTAGCTTTAAATTGTCAAGAGTGTTTTTTAGTTTTCAGTTCACTTCACAGCTTAAATTAAATAATTTAATTTCATGGTGTTTTATTTAATGATTTGTACCACTGCTGCAACTAAGAAACAGAAGTTTAGCGAGACTAGCTTCAAAAATATTTAGACGGGATGACCGCAGTCCTGCCTTTTTGGTCAGCTTTTTGTTGCCTCTGTACTGCGAATCTCCTATAACCCTACAAATAAAAACTATATCCTTTTGGGCTAAGCACGCCTTATAAATTTGAGGTCGACAAAACGCAGAATGAGGCCAATCTTATGCCAGCACCCAGTTATAACCCCAGAAAGGGTAAGTTACCCACTGTGGAATTACTGAAGACAAAGTCTCAGAAAAGCTGTAGTTCCTATAATTCCTAATCCAGTTTGCGAGAGTTGAAGGAGTTATTCCAAGAGCAGGTTTCAACCAAGTGAAAACAGTGTTACTAGCTTCCCAAGCCAGCTGACTCGTTCCTCCATTACTCCCAATACTCTGATGGCAATCAAGTACCCATATATTACTAATCCCAGTGGTTTGATAGTAGATAGTTAAGAATATAGTATTTGGTTTAAACCCTTAAATTTTCGAGACAGTGTCTCAATTGGTACTGATTGATTTTCGACTTACCGAATTTTTTTTATCATAGGCTTTGATCAAACTTCTATTTACTTTTTCAAAAATTACATAATCCAACGATTCATTTCTCGACATTGCCTCAAAAAAATCAACAACATCCAAGGTGAGATTTTCTGGTAATATTACATATAAGTTTGTGGGCCTTGCTAAAATAGAAAAACAACATGTTAACGAAAAATCGCAAACTGTAAGAATATGGTTATATAAATAAAACTGCGTTAAATATAGACACTATAAATAAGAAGGCAGAGGGTAGATATTAGCTAGACTTTTATTTAAATCATTTTTTGGTCAGAAAACTATTTTTTTTTTGTAAAATTTCGTTAATCTAATAAAAAAGATAATATATATATGTTTTTACGTATTTGGCTATTTGCTCAAAATCTAGATTAAAATGTTATAGATATAGCATCTGTGATCGACAATAATAGGAGACTTTGTGGTAGCTTTACGGAAGTCGCGAATTTCGTTCAATGCTAGCACTAAGCAAAACCACTTCGTTTTTTTTTATATTGATCCTTCAGATATTTCATATTCAATGTTTTGACATAAAACAATTATTTTGTCCCAATGCTTGGACTACTGATAACTTTTTAGGATTCGATGTTAGAGTGTATGTTTGCTATCATGTTCTATTAGTCTAAGAAAGGTACGGCAGCTTAGATAACATAACATAACAAGGTTGGCGTTTACTACTTTTGTAATTCAAACAATTATATTTATTACTGCTACAGCTTAGTTTCATGATAGCTAGACCACTTTTAACATAATTTTGCCTCACCACATACACATATATTTACTTAAAAACCGCTAGATTTTTAAATACGTTACTATTTTGTGATTGCAATCAACTCTAATACAATATAATATTTTTTTCTATCCCACAATTTGCGCTTTTCAAAGTCAGACCTTGCTTCTTGTTTATCTTGGCCTCGGCATCTCATCATAACTTCACCCTCTTAGGCTTGCTTGATTTCCGCAATGCCTAACCCCAATTTTGTTGAGTCTAAGTTTTGTTTTAGTCGGTTTTCTTTGCTTTCACTTAATTTTTTGAATTGTCGTGCTGCCTCAGGCCTCTTGTCGATAGTTGAATTATTTTATCTGCCATATTTTGTTAATGTTTGTTTTTAAACTGTTGTGACAAACAACCCAAAACCACATACGGTTTTTACTCGCGACAAGCGATTTAGAAAATTAATCTTTAGTTTTTATGCACACCTTATGATATATCTCCCCACAATATGCACATTTAATATGTTTGTTGTTTACACCACAGTTATCCTAGTATACACTGCATGTCTCTAATCCTCCGTAACACTGTTTTCCAACAATAGCGATATTAATGCCTTCCCAGTCTCAAGTCATTTGTAACTGAACAATAATCACAATATTTTACTGATATATATATAGCTTGCAACATTCATTTCAAACGTACCATTATAATGATTAGTACTGATGTTGGCAAATCTCCGGTCTTCTTTATATTGGTCACTTATGACATTTTTGGCCCGGTCACTTACAGTCATTTATACGGTAATTTTTAAAAACTTTCTAAAATATGCCTAAAAGGTTGCCTTTATCTTAAGCTTTCAATTAATACCAAGCAAAATTGATGTATTAAATAAAGAATGCATTTTATTCAACAGTCATTTATAAATCGGTCACTTATAAAGGTAAATGACCGGTCATTTTAGGCTATTTATGTGGTTATTTTCCAAAATTGGCCACTTTTAAAAATGACCGGTCATTTTTGAAAGTGATCTGGTCATTTAAGGTCACTTATACGATCACTCTACTTAAATGATACCCAACATTGATTTTTACCGATATTCAACAAACATGCAACTTTGCAACACTCACATATATAGGTGAAACTGAACGATACTAATGATCTGATAATTTTCAAAAAGAATAAGAACTACTAATTTGTACTTGGTAACCGGTCAACACAGCGATTTTAACATGCATAATTTTTCTTTCCGCCTCCGGCGCTCGCGTATACTTGTAAAGCTTGTTAAAAATGTCGCTATTATGCCATTTTTAACATGTTTTTAATAGATATGCTTGCTATGGGACTACCCCAGCAATATCTAGAATATTCCCTGGGAAATTCATCCAACCATCGCGGAGTATAATCAATATACATACATAAAAAAATACATAGGGTCGAATTGATAACCTCTTCCTTTTTTGAAGTCGGTTCAAAAGTCGCTAATTTCACTAGACTTACAACAGGTATTGAGATCTGATGAAATGCTGTGCCGCCGTGTACCAAAAAAAAACAGATTTTAAATGTGAAATGTTTAGTTTTTATTTACCTCGTAAGATGAAAGTATTGTATCGTGAAGAAAACACCCCGAGATGCCGAACATAATGACATGTTTTCTAAATTTCGTCGGCCTGTCTGCCGCGGCAAATCTAAAAAACTACTTCCAGATTGAAATTTTGGTAAAAATCTTATATGGCGCTACAAAATGAAATGTTAAAAACTATCACTGACTTATACATTTAACCTCAAATTTTCTGCAAAAATCAAATGTGATATATTGATAAATTGATAAAACTTTGGTGGGGAGCCATTATGGAGGAATAAATTAACGGCCCAATAAAGTGTTTAAAATATCAGTATCCAGTAATACATTTTTTAAAGGCGGTATAATGGCATCAGAAAAAAACACAAAAATTAATTTTTTAAAGTGCGTACTAAAATATTCCTTTTCTTGGTCCTCACTTTTTGCCACGGGGGCGTTATCGAAAATAAACTCGCTGCTGATTTTTTTATAGAGTATGTAAATAGAGTTATAAAAATTAATAAAATAAAAATAGAGATAGATAGCGAATAAAAACAAAATTTTAAAAATTCTTTGTTGGAAAATCGAAGTGGTTTTATTTAAGTAGGTATATTGACGATAATAAAATTGTTATAGCCTACGTTGTTTCCGAGATATAATGTAAAATCAATGATGTATTTTCAATCTTGCTGCTTGTAGAATCCAGTGGCTTAGACTGATTGTTAATGTGTGCTGTCGTTTTTCAGATGTAACACAAAGTTATGTTTGTTAAAATGGGACAACCTGTATATTTTTATTTCATACGATTTAGTTCAAAATAAGCTTTACGAGAATGTATCATATTTCTTTTAAAATCGCTGAATAATTTTATTTTTTGAGAAATAGATTAATTTTTTTGTAGAAGGCTGAAATGCGTTACCACTGTCGCAAAGATTTAAATGTGCATAAAATGTGTAATAAATACTATTTATTTCTGTAGCTATAACTTTTTATTCTAATGAAAATAGTAAAATAAAATAAACAATAAACTACTTCTATCTAATTCTAAGAATAAAGATATTGTTCATTGGCTACAGCCCCATGTCCCGTCGTATGGGTTGAATTGCAGTAGAGCTCAGGGGGGCCAACAAGTAGAATAGCAGATTATCAGCGAAGTACAAGACAGCCTTTTCTTTAGGGTTATGTAAAGGGCGGCCTTACAATATCTCATGTGGCTGGGTGGCCCCCAAATACTTAATGCCCTAGAGTACAAGCTCACGGATATTTTTTTTAATCATCAGTAACCAGGCATGGCTCAGGGGCCCATAAATACTTAAAGCCCTATAAGTCCTTAAGCCGGCCCTGAAAGCATCTACTGTTTGATGTCTAAGAAATTTTGCTAAAGCTCGCGCAATATTCTTCGAGTACGAACGAGAATGTTCCTTTCGCTGCAGCACTAGATATCTTACCTTATATTTTATATTTTTAGTGTAACCTCATAAGGAACTGCCGAGGACCAAGAGATCTGGCGATCTAGTTGGTTATCTTAAATCGACTTTTTTAAATGCTAAATAAATAATTATAATTTGATAACTTAACTCATTTATTATAATTTTTTACTTTTAAAATGCACAAATATTACTTTGAGATTTGTACTTTTATAGAAAGTACCTGCACTTAGGACAAGTTGTCTTAGGAGGATAGCATTTTTCCCTATCCTATCAATTTTTCAGGAAAAATATTTTTTCAAATGTTACGTAAGTTTGCTACATAGACCTTATATAGAAATAGATGTCAATGGTTTGATAAAGGCACGTCATCACTTAGTAATTCCAGTAGTATAAGATGAGGTATTTCAAAATACTGATTTGTGGTCAAGCTTCCATGGTAAATATGAAACATTGTCTTTGAACCAAATACAAAGCAAGAAACATTGATCCCAAGCAAAAGCCCTATCATTCGTGGGGAAATATTCTATTCTGATTTTCTTGTGATCTGAATCTAGAATTATATCCATAAGAAATATTCCGTCACTGCTTATATATACCTCTTCAGATCAAATTATTTTCTATAAAAGTCAGGATGGTTGTTGCATTTGCCTAGATACCAGTTACAGACATTCATCGCCGCTGCGAGTCATCCCTATAAATTTTGGTTCCAATCTCAATCAATATAAATATTGATTCCTAAAAATGTATTAAACCTAACTCATATTTTGTTTAACTTTTTTGCAAGAAACACTAATTACGTTTTCTTTGTTATAAAATTTGCTTTACGGCCTAGTAAAAGATTCAAAATTAAGCAGGTTTCTTTTCAGTCAGCAATGCATTGTTATAAGGTTGTCTTCATTATGGATACCTACATTCAAAAATACTTCAAAATACTTTAGAAGTACTTCACAAGTAGCTTTATTAAAATATATTTTAGAAATCAAGAACGCTACACTGTCCTTAAAATTAAAGCTCTGTCGCCTCATTAACATTTTTGTTAGATTGTACAAAGCAAGTCATCATGTCGTATTTTTCTTGATTAGAAAACTTTAACAATGTAAAGTTGGGACTGATCGTTAAATCTAACTTAAAAACATCGCAATGGCTTTTGACAAGTATTTTTATATTTATTTGATATGATTCCTTTTGTTATGTGCGGTTCTCGCCTTCTACAAAAAAAAATGAATCTATTCCTCAAAAAATGCAAATTATTGGGTGATTTCAAATTTTCGAAAAGCTTATTTTGAACTGAATAATATGAAATAAAATACAGTATCCCATTAAATCGCAATAAAAACAGCTAACAATAAAAATTAAAATATGACCCTGGTCTCTACGTAGAAAACCGTATAAGAGCCAGTTTCACCTTTAAAATAAGTTAAACGATACTCGATATTCGAAGAGGGTTCAAAAGCGAAACATTTTGACCTCATAACTCAGAAACGAAGTGCAGCATGGTCAGTTTCCCGAAAAAATAGCAGCATGTCACGAAAAAGGCAATGCTGGTATCTTTACTATTAAGGACGTTAACCGATAAAAACAAGGTTAATTGTATAGTCTGTGTAATAAAAAAATCCATGTATAAATAATTAGTATACATTTTTTTTTGGATAATTTTACAGTTCATTTTACATTGTCTATAACATTTAAAAATAGAAAAAAATCGATTAAAGATCCTCTAGGATTTCATATTACCGGGTACCATTTTTTGTAATGTATTTTGTTTATATGAATTGAATTTATGTTTTCAACAAAAACAAATGGAAGCAAAATTTCACGATTTAGGCATTTTTTCTTAAGTGTCCGAAATTTCGTAAGGAATAATCTGGTAACCCTAGTAAAGATGCCTCGTACAACTGAAAGCACAACAAACATCTTAAAATAATTCCAATTAGACACAGGTTTCATATTTATTTGCAGGTTGACTGACTGAGATTGGACACATTTTACAAATTCATCTTATGATGATGTTGGGTACCTTTTAAAGGTAGGAACCTTTAACACTTTTATTCCAACCATATTATTAAAATATCGAAACACTATCAGATAAGAATTTTAAAAGAATCATTATTCAATATTTTCACTTCACAAGTCAAAAAGGCAAGTATAAATATTTATTTCTGAGTAGCATTTGTATTTCTGTTTCTAAATTCCTAAAATGTTCAAATATTTCTTTAAAATGTAGATATTATTTCTGAGGACAGGAAAAAGTAGATGGCTTAATGAATTCAAAATAAATGTACTTGTTATAATGTTTACCTAAAAATTCTTTATAAACAATTTCTTTTTTAGATCCATACGGGCTCCCGATTCCAGACCAAAATTCTACTTCATTTTCTGACTCTTCATACTGTAGATCCGCTATAAATAACGTTCTCTTATCGACAAGCACTATGGGTCCAGATGTCAGTTTTGTGCTGTTGAATCCTGTAATTTGGGGGTCGAATGAATCATTTGGTATATCCTGAAAAAAAAATCCAATTAACATTGTAAATTTATCTGGAGATACGTCAAAAAATAGGGTAAGTAATTCTAAAGTTTTGTTTTTTTTTTTTGAAATTGGTTTGTAGTTTTGTAAAAAAGAAAAATTCAAAAACATTATCTACTCAAAATATTCTTACAATTTGCAAAGTAGTCAATTTGTAATGCTATAGGTCAAATGACATATTTGTATGTACAAAATTTAGGAGTGCGATGGAGGCACGGGTGATATTTGCAGCATTGTCAAATTTACCGTTTTTCAGTTATTTATAGGAACTTTTATTTGGTAAATGGAATACCCTGCATTTAATTACATTTTCCGATTCTACTAATTATTCTAGAGACGTTTCCTAAGATATATTTGATTCTTAAATTCAACGGTATTTGAGTTTTGCCAACGTGAAATTTAAAATAATGGCTTAAGCCGTTAAGCGAAACTCAAAGAATAGAAATTCTGATGATACTGCGTTATGTGGACCGAAGAAGAACGTTGCGGCCAAATTTTGAAATATATAATGATAAATATCTTAATCGAAGTTCAATAGCAAATTCTACTATGTGCAAATTTCGACAAAATTCAATGCATCAGGACCTATGAAGAATGTTAGGAACTCTGGCCGTCCTAAAACAGCGACACATTGTAATAAGGTTTTAAATATATTAGTCAGTTTGGAGGAGAATCTGCATTTTTCCACAAGACAAATTAGTCTAAATCAACAGGTATCTTACATGTCCATGTATCGACTACTACATGCTGAAAAATAACTATAAAATAACACTAGTGCAAGTATATTCTGATGATGATTATGAGAGGCGTTTATAATTCTATGAGAAGATGATCGAACTTTGTAACGCCAATCCAAATTTCAATCGTCAAGTAATATTTTCCGATGATTTTAATGCCCTTTACCTTGTGAAAAAAATATTTGTAAAAACATGTAAAATAGCAGTGGATGAAAAGAAGGAAAAGGACGAATTGCGACTAAGAATATACGTTTTCTAATTACGACGTCCTAATTACATATCGCTTCACATAGATTTTTAATATGTGTGTTAATTCTATATACTTAGTCGAGTGCACTTCAAGATTATCTCTTTAATAGGCAACTTGGCATTTCAATACAAATACAATATTTCTTTTATCAGACGTATATTTACATTATTTTCTAATAAACTAATAAAAATATTAAGCTTATAACAATCGAAGTGTACAAATCATTATTGCTTATGTCGAGTTTTTGTCTTTTGTATCCACATGGAACAGAATCGTAATTGTCTAAGAATTTACGTTTCAAACAATTGGGACTCATCTTTGGTAACTACTTCCTGTTCTTTAGTCCTTTGAATATGTGTGCTATTGTATTCGTTTAAAACCAAATCTTTAATGTTCTCAAAGTTGATATATAGATATATAGATAATACTTTGAATACAACCTTTTCATTTCCATCCGCTGTAAAAAAAAATTGTAAGCGTAATTCTTAGGACCGTCGCGTCACTAGCAAATTGTTTAATATAACTTCCAGGACCGAATCCTTCAAGCTAATCAGTTATGTCTGCTATAACTGTAGTGTATGCAGCAATACATACATTTACATTGGAAAGAGGCTCGTAAACATATAATATAAAATATCTTAGTCTATGGTTCTTTAATTCTTATCAAACTCTAATCTTATGCTTCTATTGAAAAAGAACCGATATATTTTTCCTTCTGCTCTGATGCTGCACAATCTCGAGGTCAACCTGAATTTTGATTTTTAGAAATATCCATCATTTGAACAGAGAGCCACCCAGTTTTTTTGTCTACCTCTTATTGTTTTATCCTATATTTCTACACTTCGTAAATGTCCAGCATTTATAACCTTTTACAAATGCATTTCTTACCACGTCCATAACCCATGTTCCAATTAAAGCTCGTTCCTCATCGGAGTGAGAACAGTCCACTTTCTTTATATTTTCACTACATGTATGGCAAAGCATAACATATGTTTGTTATTCATCTTTTGATGTAAAGCATGAGGTAATACTTTGCATTTCCAACAAATACTTGTGGTTGTCCAACGGGGAATTTCCATATTTGCATACCCAAGGATAGATGCTGCATACGTCAAGATACTTGATTTTCTCCCCCTTCTTTATCTTATAATACTCTAGGGGTAAGAAGAACGGTAGAGAGTAAAGGATAATTCTTTAAAATATTACCGATTTCGAGATTTTCTTTCATTTCTTTTTATAATTAAATTCCCTCAACCGCTTCCCTTTAGACACTGTAGATTCGTATCTTAGGTTTAGCGATTCTAACAACGGGGACAGCCATGCCAGTAACAGCCGAGAAATGTCCCACTGGAAATTACACTTGGAATCATTATTTGCTTCATACCATTCTATAAACAACCCTCTATTTTCTGGTTTCATAGTATTTGGGCTGTAATATTCAATAGGAGGAAGGGGGCCGAAATAATTTTCTTTTTTTAATTAAAAAGATGCGGGAAATACCCTTTCCTGAATTTATCTGGCAAACCAAATGCGTTAGCCAATAGGAAAGTAGTTAAGTGAATCTAGAAACTTCACGTTTTTTTTCCTCTCATTATCAGCTCGGGTGTTAAATTGGTCTTTGTCAAAATATGATTTAGTATAAACTGAAGATCGAAAGCATGCCTTTTATGCGTAAAGGCAACTACATCTTTGAATTTCTTTCTAATTTCAAGAAGGTAAAAATGAACGACTACTCAGGATTTTCTCTTTTGATTTTCTTTAACTTAACACTTTTTACAAATATCTTTATCTGTGCTTATATATTCATCTCATCGCTGTTTAAATACACACAAGTTGACTTCATTCTTTAGAAATCCATCTTTCATCCATAGAATATATATAGCACAATTTTAGTTTTAGGCTTTCCGGTATCTCGTTCAATATAATAGTTATGATTCCCCGGTACATGCTTATTACAATTTTGCAACATATTTCACCGCAAGTGTGATTTATATCGCTTTTAATAGTTTTCAAACGGTTCTGACATAATTTAATTTGTTCACAAACAGATGATTGTCTCAACGAGTCAGATTTCTTATGGATATCATAACAACTCTGTCTTCTAAAGGATCTCAAACAGTCACCACATCTTATTTTAATTTTAGGCTGAAAAACTGTGGACTGTTGACATGCAAGATATGATTTTGAATATCACTGTTATTTTTACGATCGAAAGAGACATGATGTCATGACTAATGACCTTCGTGGCAAAGTAACTTTATTTTTTCTTTAGCATAGTGTCCCTCGTATATAACACCTCTCTTTTTTGTTCTATATTGATAAACTACTATTTTGTAGTCCTTTAGATAACGCTGAAACTGTTGCACCTCAGATATACCTGCTCCTTCTTTGGGAATCTGAACAGTTGCGCCGTCCATTAATTGAAGCGTTCTTTCCTTCTGAACTTTTTCATCTAATCTAATTTTATTATAAGCAGTATCTTTCATGATATTCAGCATTGCAACCACCAAAGCTCTTTGTTTTTTTATGGTAACAATTCCTCTCCATTGTATATATTCTTCTCCAAAGGTATTATAGTGTTTTCCTCTTCCCATTCGTACAGGTAAGCGAACAGATGTGATACCAAGATAGAACGTATCCGTATCCAAGCTTAAAGAGTTGGACTAGAAAACACCTTGTATAACTTTGAAAATACCATCTACGCACATTTTCGAAGCCTCCTGGAATCTCACCCAACCTTCGCTCCTCTCGAATGACTTGGAGCAGAATGTAAACCAAATCCAGATTTGAAGTTTCTAGGCTTTCGATGGCACACGAATATATCTTCGGCAATCTTCGGGTATACTCGACAGGTAATTTGGAAAAGAATGTAATATTATGGCTTAAAATGAAAACTCAAAGCTACACGAATATCTTCGGTAATCCTCGGCAATCTTCGGGCATTCCCGGACCAAAAGCAAAGTCTAGATAAAATTTGTTTTTAATAGTAGGTATTGAAGTCTGGAAGATAACAAAGACTAATTACATGTTTAACCAGCAGTCGGCATTTAAAGGTAGAATCCTACAAAATGCATTCATAAATGTGAAACATGTTGATGTTTTAGCATTTTTGGAGGACTGTGCTATCCTATTCAAACAAAATATCCAAGATATGGTAGTAAAAGACGAAGTTTTAAAAGTTAATACGGAGTTGTCGAGAATCTTATATAAGTGAACGTGGTAGAGTATTTGAAAAACTCAGGGAGACGAGCACGAGTACTCTAACATTTATCCAGAAACTGATATAAACGAATGGTTTTTAAAAGACATCCAACATCCTTTGATGGAAAAGTTTCAAGAGAGGTCTTTTACGTAGAATTGTAAATTTAGGTGTTAATATTAATACATTTAGTCGTAGGATGTTGATGTGAGACTATAATCTACAATTACTGTATATTTTCACATTTCAAGATTATTAATCCCACTGAATCGGATCAATTTATTATCTTAGAAAGTTTGAAAATGAAAAAGTGACTTTAGAGCTGCTTTTGGAATGAACCTGTATACAGTTTTACACTCGGTTGCACACTAATTTATAACAGATATTAGATAGATTAAAGGCTTTTGGAACAGATCTGTTTTAGGAGAAATAGCTTTAAACGGCTTTTAGAACAGATCTTAGGAAAAACAGCAGTTTTAAACGGATTTTGCAGCAAGTCTGTAAAGCAAATATTGGTTTTAGATGTACACAAGTAAATCCTGTAAATTTATTTATTTAATGATTAATTAAATTACATCAATATCCTTCTGCTTCTGGTAGTGGAGAAAATGATCCAATTCTAAAAAGTGAATTATGGCAATATAAAATACTAATTCGGAATCTAATGCCTTGCTAAATTTCTTCAGAGACTGGTAGAACATCAGAGAGTTCAAGTTTGGTTGTATCCTGCTTCAATATATCTTTGGGACTTGATGGTAAACATTTTCCTAATCCCGATGGGTAAAGTTTTTGATCGATAATTAACGTCCATGGATTGAGGCATTTAGTAATCTTAACACTGTTTCGGGTTCATGATTTTCCCAAAATATATCGTCTAGAACGATACCATCTATTTTAATGAATATTAAGCAAAGTCTTGTTTACCTGTAATAATAAGTGGATTTTTAAAATTGACCAATGCACAGCACGATATTCCAACTCAACTAGGCCCCAGAATGAGCCACGACTGTTGTCGACTACGAAACGTTAAAAAACCTCTGGTGAAGTGTTCAATGGGCTAGACATATAGACGAGGTGTAAAAAGTTCGGCAAGGTATGCTAGGATAGCTTTTTATTTTTAATAAATTTCCACTTATTTATCCCGTAAGCAGCATCTTCATAGGAAGGTTGTAATTCAGCAGCATTGATAACCGTATGCATAATGTAAGCTTTACATGTGATTTTGTTTTGATATTTCAAAGTTTGGTGTATCCGAAGAAGATGAATCCTGTTACGTAATCAATGACATTAACGAGGTTCTTAGCTTTTACACATTTTGTTCCTGGTAGCTTACGTCAATTACACAAAGACACTGCCAATAGTGAAGGCCATTGTCACTCACTTCTCTTTTGATTATCCAGTATTTGAACACTTCATGACATAACCCTTCTAGTTCCTCGATGAGTTTTTCTCCAGGACAAACAAATAAGAATAGATTATACTTAGCACACAGTATGTACTACTTAACTCTGTAAATACTATTGAAAAATAAAAGATTAAAATTGAGTGTCCTGTGCAACGAATCCCTTAATGTAGTGACGTGTGTAACGAAATTCTTACGTGTCAACAAAGAAGTAGTTCAAAGACATCTGGGAATTTTGATTCGTTGTTTAGTTATATACCACAATTAGTGATGACACACAATTTGAAATTAAACCATTAAGCAGTTTTTTCAGGCTGAATTTTTAAATATTTTATTATGCCGGCATTTTGTTCCGCCATCTTGAATCCGTACCGAAATTTTACCACTTGATTTCAACCTAATACTTGATGTTTTGGCCAAATTTGAGAAAAATTGGATGAGTACCTTCTTAATAATAATTTTTTTAACACTTCACTAGGCCGCCATTTTGTTTCGCCATATCGGATTTTGCCAAAATGTTACCCGGTCATCCCCATATGATCCTTAACTTTTGACCAAAATTTGAAGTCAGTCGAATAAGTAGTTTTTTAGCTACGCCGCGAAAAGAAAGAGAGACAGACAGACAGAAGTTCCTATCAATCATATGGATGAACGGATCTCGAGATATTTGGAGTCTCCAGACTTTTGTTTCACGCTGTATGTACAAAACTTCACCATCGTATATATTTTGTACAATTGCGTAATTATGTGGAATGAAAAAAAAAATTAGGTTTGGTTAGGTTGCTTTTCGGGTGCCCAAATCTTCAGATTTGGTTGTGTACCTTTCAGTGGCGTAATTACAGATTGTGGGCCACCCAACAGTTTTCTACGGAGAGCACCCTATACGCACGATACCCTGGTAAATTTAGGTTTTGGATTCTCGAGTTTCTCGCCATTCTTGCAATTTATTTACTTAAAAACTTAGACATTTTCTTTACTAGTGTTTGCTCTTGTTGCTATGGTTTATAGTTTACTTGTAAAACACTAAAAAATGTAAAAGCGACTACTTTAAGTTTCCATAACTCCTAACCCATTCCTTTTGTTCGTATTTATTGAGATAGTGAAATTTTCCCGCCAGATAGCTAAGTATGAATGAAAATGCTTGCAAAGAGGACTCTTCACCTCTGTTATGAATGGGGCTACAGTTTCTTGGAAAAGATTTTATTCGCGTTGGAAATTGGCTAAGCACAGGTTTTAAATATTTTAGTGGCTTATAGAATCAAGAAGCAAAATCTAAAAAACAAGTTGCTGTATCATTGGTACTTGTGCTCCGAAATATATGAACCACTCTTTTTAAGCAAAATAGTGTGGTGTTTAAAATAAGGTTTTATGTTTCTAATTTGCAACTCACCTATTTGGTTCACTGACCTAACCTAACCTAACTGGAAAAAACCATGGGTGAATTGGCGGAATTCTTTACAAAGCTCACCTAGTTTGTATGCTTTTCATAGACGCCCGGAAGGGGACCATGGGGGACGCCCTCCTCCCGTGGAAATTTGCATATATTTTTAAATTACATATTACCTTATATTAATAAAGTTAAAAATGTCTTATTTGTTTTTGCCCCCCCCCCCCCATGGACAAAATGCTATCGACGCCTATTATGCTTTCGTTTTTTTAAGCCTTTTTTAGCCTAAGACCTAAGTATAATGTTCCGTTCTTTTATAATATGATTGGCTTAATAACTCCCCATCCTATGTCAAGAAGCAAGGCGTCGTCGATCCCGATTTCGGGGTACCTCTACAGAAAACCCCGTAACTGCCACGTTTGTATACATGTATACTCCGCACCCGACATTGTCTAACTTTAAAATTCGCCCATAGTTCCTAAAGCTGGGGGAGCGTAGCAGTAATAACTCACGTTCAGTTCAGAAAGCAGGAACTACCTACCTACTAGTACATTGTTTGGATGTATGGAGAACCTAGAGCGAAAAGAACAATAGCAATAAAAAATCTGATTTAATTCACTCCTTTTATAATAATAAAATAATATATATATATATATATATATATATATATATATATATATATATTAGTTTGCCCTACGTACAACTTTTCACAGTCCTGGCACGGAATACTGTACACTCCGTGGTTTTCCAGTTTGATTTTATCTTTTGGGTTTCCGAGTAGTTTACCTATAGTTGTTTGTGGCTTGTGTATTGTTTGTATGTTGTGTTTCCTCAGAATTCTTCCGATTCTGTCTGTTGTGCCTTTTACATATGGTAAGACTATTCGTTGCTTTCCCGGTTCATATTTTTTGTTGTTCGTTGTTCGGGAAACCTGTCTGTCACAGACGAGTCAAAACGAACTTAAGGTAATATCTAGTGCTTTAAAGAAAAATGGCTACACAAATCGCACCATAGAGAAAGCTATTAATGCACAGGTTTCCCGAACAACGAACAACAAAAAATATGAACCGGGAAAGCAACGAGTAGTCTTACCACATGTAAAAGGCACAACAGACAGAATCGGAAGAATTCTGAGGAAACACAACATACAAACAATACACAAGCCACAAACAACTATAGGTAAACTACTCGGAAACTCAAAAGATAAAATCAAACTGGAAAACCACGGAGTGTACAGTATTCCGTGTCAGGACTGTGAAAAGTTGTACGTAGGGCAAACTAACAGGCGAATATCAGCAAGAGTGGAAGAGCATAAACTCAGCATCAGAAATAAACAAACAACCTCAGCTTTATTCCTACATCATCAGGAAACCGGCCATAAAATAAATTTCGATGGGTGTAGGGAGATTGCCAATATAGAACATTATAAGACCAGAATAATCCGAGAAGCCATAGAAATTGAAAAACAAGGTGATTTGAATAAAAGGGACGAATCATTAAAACTACCAACAGTATGGAAGACAATAATCGACAAATCTAAAATCGCAAAAACTCAAGCGCAATTAGCGCAACAACAACAGCACCATCCGGAAAACATAAATAACGACCAACGCCTGCACAGATATAACCTTCGGCCCCGAGTGGGGGTATAAAAGGAAGCGTTGCAGTCACCAACACTTCAGTCTCTATTCGGACGCGAGAAAGAAAGCTTTGAAAATGCCAAATGTGATTTTTGGCGAAACATCAGCAAAACTGTTCTTTTCAGAACGACAGTAGTGAACGGATGTACACCCGGAATGAAAACACATTGTATTTTTCCATCCGTGAAGGAGTAAAAATCAACACTATACACCTCTACTTTTACACGGTTGTCTTATCATACTAAAAATAGAAAAACTAACACCATACTTCAAAATGCTAGTAAGGCGTTATTAAAAGAACAAATCCATCAAACTAGAAAACAACTAGCCGAGACAGAGAAAGAACTTTTAAAGTTACATCTTAAACTAAGTAACATCATTCACCCTTTATTGTGGAATCGCATAGAAACTTTGGCTTTTTGGCGAACAGAATCAAATAAGAATATTAAGACAGATAAACTTTCGAAAAAGTATGACAATCTTCTAAGAAAGTCGAGTCAGCCACAAAGATCATCAGTAGACGTCGATAAATTAGTACATAATATATCATCCTACAGTCTCTCAGAAAATGAAAAATCCGTAGTGAGTAAGGGTTTTAATTTTGCGATATCTCCTAAGGAAATCCCTAAAGAAGAAATAATAGCTGGAGTGGAAGCTGTCCTTGACTCCTCTGAAGAAACAAAAGCAGAGGAGATTCGACAAGAGGTGGCAAGAATTTTAAGATCAAGCAAAACACCAAAACAAAACCGAAATGCCACTGAACAAAGGGCCCTAATAAACCTTCGAAAAAATAAAGACATCACAATTCTTCCAGCAGATAAAGGAAACGCAACTGTGGTTATGAATACTTAAGATTACGTACAAAAAATGCAGGATATCCTACAAGACAATTGTTATAGGCCTGTTCCAAGGGACCCGACAACGTACCTAGAAAAAACAACTAAAAATAAAATAAAATGTTCACCAATAAACCCCGAAATTCACCAAAAAATCATACCACGGGAAAAGTCGAGCAGATGTCCTAAACTCTATGGTTTACCAAAAATACACAAACCAGGGGCGCCTATCAGATCTATTGTTAGTGCTGTTAATTCGCCGCTACAAAAACTGTAGAAATACCTTTCTGAAATTATGCAACCAACTGTAGAAAAAGCTGATTCATTTGTAAAAAACTCGGAGCATTTTACTCGAATTATACGAGATATCGTCCTTGAAAAAAACGATATCATAGCAAGCCTAGATGTCAAATCGTTATATCCCAGTATTCCCATCGACGAAGCATTGGACAAGATTGCTATGAACGAGGATTTCCAGGCACATATAATAGAACTCTCGGAGCATTGCCTCAAAAATACTTATTTTTCTTTCAACGGGCAAATGTATAAACAAATGGATGGTGCTCCAATGGGGTCCTCACTATCACCAGTAGTCGCGAATTTATTTATGATATACTTCGAGAAAGAAGCTCTTGAGAAGGCAAGTTTAAAACCCAAATTATGGATTCGTTATGTGGATGACATATTCATTATATGGCAACATGGTCATGCAGAGCTCGAAAAATTTCTGACTCACGTAAATTCAATCCACCCCAGAATACAATTTACTCTAGAGTTAGAGGAAAACAACAAACTACCATTTTTAGATGTTTTGGTCACAAAACTACATAACGTCGAATACACCGTATATAGAAAACCAACACATACAGACAGATATTTAAATGCAAAATCACATCATCACCCAGCACAAATTCAAGCTGTGGCAAATGCTCTAATATCTAGATCCGTGCCACTAACTGAAACACAGACGAGACAAAACGAACTTAAGGTAATATCTAGTGCTTTAAAGAAAAATGGCTACACAAATCGCACCATAGAGAAAGCTATTAATGCACAGGTTTCCCGAATAACGAACAACAAAAAATATGAACCGGGAAAGCAACGAGTAGTCTTACCATATGTAAAAGGCACAACAGACAGAATCGGAAGAATTCTGAGGAAACACAACATACAAACAATACACAAGCCACAAACAACTATAGGTAAACTACTCGGAAACCCAAAAGATAAAATCAAACTGGAAAACCACGGAGTGTACAATATTCCGTGCCAGGACTGTGAAAAGTTGTACGTAGGGCAAACTAACAGGCGAATATCAGCAAGAGTGGAAGAGCATAAACTCAGCATCAGAAATGAACAAACAACCTTAGCTTTATTCCTACATCATCAGGAAACCGGCCATAAAATAAATTTCGATGAGTGTAGGGACATTGCCAATATAGAACATTATAAGACCAGAATAATCCGAGAAGCCATAGAAATTGAAAAACAAGGTGATTTGAATAAAAGGGACGAATCATTAAAACTACCAACAGTATGGAAGACAATAATCGACAAATCTAAAATCGCAAAAACTCAAGCGCAATTAGCGCAACAACAACAGCACCATCCGGAAAACATAAATAACGACCAACGCCTGCGCAGATATAACCTTCGGCCCCGAGTGGGGGTATAAAAGGAAGCGTCGCAGTCACCAACACTTCAGTCTCTATTCGGACGCGAGAAAGAAAGCTTCGAAAAGGCCAAATGTGATTTTGGCGTAACGTCAGCAAAACTGTTCTTTTCAGAACGACAGTAGTGAACGGATGTACACCCGGAATGAAAACACATTGTATTTTTCCATCCGTGAAACATATATATATATATATATATATATATATATATATATATATTTTTTTTTTTTCAGCAAAGTTTTCTTGGGAATTTTTGTTCAGTAAAATAAACTGCGAGGTAGTGGGCAGTTACATAATTTTATTTTTTTTTTCCAGGACGTTTCGTTGACCTTCTTACAACTTTTTCAACTGGTTTATAACGTGTTATCAGAAACATAGATCCAAAATGCATTAAATGCGATAACAAATTGTGTAACACATATGAGACACATAACACGAAGCTGACATTTTGTATATTACATTAAAAACAAACACAATGTGAAAATATAATACACCACACGAGTATTAAGGTCGACTTCACCTTATGTGTCTCATATGTGTTACACAATTTGTTATCGCATTTAATGCATTTTGTTTCTGATGACACGTTATAAACTAGTTGAAAAAGTTGTACGAAAGTCAACGAAACGTCCTGGAAAAAAAATAAAATTGTGTAACTGCCCACTACCTCGCAGTTTATTTTACTGAACCAAAATTCCCAAGAAAACTTTGCTGAAACTTATATATTTACAATGGTTCAAGAAACATTCAATGGTCATATATATATATATATATATATATATATATATATATATATATATATATATATATATATATATATATATATATGTATATATATGTTTATATATGTTTAGCGTTTCTTCATTCTTAAGCTATTTAGTTTGCAATAACATTATTGTTACTAAGTAATAAATGTTTCTTGCGGAATTGTCAGATATGCATTTTGTTTATGGTCGAAGTAATGGAAATGGTCGGCAAGCTCGACGATTGTATGTTGAGTTGTATCCAGGATGAAGGATACCCCATAAAACAATATTTGCTCGTCTTCACCAACGTTTGCGCGAAAATAGTATATTTAAGAAGGAAACGGCTGACTGCGGGCGCCCTCGAGATGTCACCTGAAACAAGTACCTACGCGAAAAAAAAACACAATGTGAAAATATAATACACCACACGAGTATTAAGGTCGACTTCACCTTATGTGTCTCATATGTGTTACACAATTTGTTATCGCATTTAATGCATTTTGTTTCTGATGACACGTTATAAACTAGTTGAAAAAGTTGTACGAAAGTCAACGAAACGTCCTGGAAAAAAAATAAAATTATGTAACTGCCCACTACCTCGCAGTTTATTTTACTGAACCAAAATTCCCAAGAAAACTTTGCTGAAACTTATATATTTACAATGGTTCAAGAAACATTCAATGTTCATATATATATATATATATATATATATATATATATATATATATATATATATATATATATATATATATATATATATATATATATATATATATATATATATATATATATATATATATATATATATATATATATATATATATATATATATATATATATATATATATATATATATATATATATATATATATATATATATATATATATATATATATATATATATATATATATATATATATATATATATATATATATATATATATATATATATATATATATATATATATATATATATATATATATATATATATATATATATATATATATATATATATATATATATATATATATGTATTTATATATATATATATCTATATATATATATATATATATATATATATATATATATATATATATATATATATATATATATATATATATATATATATATATATATATATATATATATATATATATATATATATATATATATATATATATATATATATATATATATATATATATATATATATATATATCTATATATATATATATATATATATATATATATATATATATATATATATATATATATATATATATATATATATATATATATATATATATATATATATATATATATATATATATATATATATATATATATATATATATATATATATATATATATATATATATATATATATATATATATATATATATATATATATATATGTATATATATATATAGATTGTTAGTAAATAAGTGCGACGAACTTCAGCGGGTGATTCTGCTTGAAAAAATAATGACAGTTTACTATATAAATTCGCTTATGTCCGCAAATGATACGTTTTCCGAGACAGGGGTGTAAAAGTTTTTGTAATTACTCTAAAACCGGTCGGGATATGCCAATGAAATCTGGTGGGTTCTCGGAGGTGGTTATTGCGCAGTTTTTGACATGCAATTAGGAATTTTATATTCATCATTGGCGCGCATACGGGTAATGATCTCAATTTTTTTAAAGAAAAAAACGGTATGCTACTGAGACATGTCAAATTAAAAATCATTTTTCAATTCCTCGTTCAATTTATGACAAAAAATCTCTCTTACCTTTTTTTCGTATGGTGCGCGGTTTTTATGCAAAAAAATAAAACATCTTAACGCGTATTTTTCATTTCGTTAATACATTATGTCATTATGTAGTAGGCGATTGTCAACATTTATTTGTTAAATACGAATATTTTAACGAAATTTCAAGTTAGCGTTTCTTCATTCTTAAGCTATTTAGTTTGCAATAACATTATTGTTACTAAGTAATAAATGTTTCTTGCGGAATTGTCAGATATGCATTTTGTTTACGGTTGAAGTAATGGAAATGGTCGGCAAGCTCGACGATTGTATGTTGAGTTGTATCCAGGATGAAGGGTACCCCATAAAACAATATTTGCTCGTCTTCACCAACGTTTGCGCGAAAATAGTATATTTAAGAAGCAAACGGCTGACTGCGGGCGCCCTCGAGATGTCACCTGAAACAAGTACGCGAAAAATTGCCAACATACAAGCAACTTCAGTGTATTCAAATTATTAAATTAAAGAACAACAATTGTATCCGTTTCATATTCAACATGTGCAGGCTCTACAACCTAGAGACTTTTTTCTGCCCCTATTTTTTTGCCAATGGATTCTTCATCAAATCCTTAACAATCACCTATGGGCTGAGAAAAATCCACATGGATTCTTTGAAGCTCATTTTCAGAATCAGTTTTCAATAAATGTATGGCTTGGGGTAATTGATAAATCATTTAATCGGTCCATATTTCCTCCCACAGCGACTAACAGGCGAATCTTGATTTCCTACAGGAAGAGTTAAATGCTCTTCTTAAAGAAATGGTTATGGTTTATGCATGATGGTGCACCAGTCCATTTTAGCATTAATGTACTTAATCACTGAGATACAGTATATCCAAATCGTTGGATAGGAAGGGGAGGTACGGAATATGGGCCTGCTCGATCGCTGGATTTAAATCATCTAGATTTTTGCATTTGAGGTTTTCTTAAGTCATTAGTTTATTCCACTCCCGTCGAAAATGTCGATGAGGAATAAAATTACAACCGGGTGTGAGACAATAAGAAATACACCAAGAATATTTGCGCGAATACGTCAATCAATGAGGCAAAGAGTTGAATCTTGTGTCACGTCTGAGGGAGGTCATTTTCAACATTTGTTGTAGCTTTACTCCTATTTAAAATTGTATTAGTGTTATTTTCTGTTATTGTTCTGATTTAATGTTATTATATTAGATAGTTCTTCTAGAGGTTTTATTTTTTTGCATGAAAACCGCGCCACATACGAAAAAAATGTAAAAAATCAGACTGAAAAACAATTTATTAGTTTAATTTCAAATTTTGTGCTAGCATTAAGCATAATGTAAAAATAAACAGGTAAAGTTGGGGTACGAATTCAAGATGGCGAAACAAAATGGAGGCCAAATAAAATGTTTAAAAAATCAACGTAAGAGAATCTTATTCAATTGACTTTAAATTTTGCAGAAAAATGAGATTTAGGAATAACCTGGTACGAATTCACCATGGCGGAAGATAATGGCGGTCTTAAAAAAATCAGTGTAAGAACTATTTATTCAGTTTATTTTAAATTGATTAAAAATCAAGTGTGATATGGGTAGCAACTGGTGAAATATTGATATGAATCCAATATAGCCCCCAATAAAATGATTGAAAAGACAGTATAGATCTGTTACTAAATGAATGTGTTCGGAACTAAACTGGGTCACACTTTAATATTCCTAATGAAAGAAAAGATTCATAATGACGGAAGTTCCAGGTAAAAGAAATTTACCGATTTTTTACCTCTTGTGAACACATATGCAAATACCAAATAAAACATAGATTTTCAGAAAATGCTCTAAAAGATTTCGTAACTAATACAAATTCTAAAATTAGTAGATACTAGCACACTATAATAAACTACAGTTAAGATATTTACCAAATGTCCATTACTTTAATTTTCTTTTTAGAAAATGTTTTACTACATTACGTACTAAAGCAGATCGCTGGTTTACCATTAAAAGAGATTTGAAAATTCTATATAATAATGAATAAAAACAGCTTTGTTTTTATGTAATAAAACGCGAAATAACATTCACAGAGAAATAAGACTGTAATATACCTGTAACAAAATACAGTTCGATTGCTGTGTAGTTCCCATGTGTAAAAATACATCGTTATAAATTCAAACTAAAATTAGATTTGAATATACATTGGTGAGGAAACATCATCCAATGATTAAATGGTTTGTGGATGGATTTTGGTCACAGAATCAAAAATTTTACTATAATATTACATAATGCATACTAGTCATCAAACACCTTTTGTATGGAACAACATACAAATAGCTAGTGATAACATCTATATAAAACGTTTTTTAATAAAACAAGAAATAGAATAATTGAAGATAAGTGTTACTAAATCTTCTTTATGGTTAAAAGAAAAACATAGCTTAAAATATCTTAAATTAAAGAATTAAAGGGCTTAAGATTTCTTAAGAAATCTTAAGCCCTATGAGAAGTACAGAATTTTCAACGGTTGCACTTAAAGGTAAAACATATTACCTTAGGTATTTCTACACAAAATTATTCATAATATTGTTGTGTCTGAAGAATTATTGTCAAAGTTAAATATTCGTGTTCCTACTTTGAACTTCCGTATCTTTGATACCTATTTACCTCCATTTAGGACAAGCATTTATACGTTTTAATTCTAACTTGAGCGCGAGCTATTTTTATCACTATTTTGCCTTTTGAAAGGGTAATGGTTATTTGATTAAGATTTGGTACAACCTCTTAGATATTTAAAGGCTACATTTTTACAGAATTCAGCAGCTTCCGTTTCAGTCATGGGCATAGGTATGGGTAAAGATCCCTGACTTTCTAAAAAAAAAATAGTACGCTACTCATTTAAAAAAAAACTACTAACTTTATCGTATAGAGCAAGTCAAAATACACAAAAAATAACTCTTAGTATTTTATGGGATGACAACTCGTTTTCAAAAAAAAAAAAATCTATTTTGATGCAGGCCAGTAGCACCTTTGGTCCAGAATTTGAATTGCTCAAAACTCTGCAAAAGTGATTCCTTGGATCATTTCAAGAAAAAAAGTTTTCTGTGCGCAAATGTCCTATTTTTGAGATATGGGATGTTAAAACTTATATTTTTCTTTATTTAGCCTCTTATATCTCGACAAAAATTCCTAGGCTTAAGCTTCGATCCCCTACTTAATTGGAAGTCTCACATCATGGATGTCAGAAAAGCTTGGGTATAATTCGAATGCTTTCCCATACTAGATGGGGATCTGACCGCAAGTCCCTCTTGAATATCTATCGTGTAACTACCCTATCTAAAATTGATTATGCCAGCTTAGTATATTCCTCAGCCCCACACTCCTACCTTAGAAAACTGGACACAATTCATAATACTGCTTTGAGATTGTGTATAGGAGCATTCTACACAAGCCCAGCTATAAGCTTGAACTGTGAGACAGAGTCCACAACTTTGTACTTAAGAAGACAACAACAATTATTGAACTATGGCAACTCCTTGAGATTCAGATCTCATATAAATCATCAGGGAAAATTCCTTTCTCCTCCTAGCACATATCCACCACAAGTAAGATACCAAATGGGAATCAAACTCCAATATCATAAGCTAAAATCTAATCTCTCTTTCCATATTCCTCCTTCCTTCACAACCAACCCTTATCTTTTTCCTCCTTGGAATCTCTCTTAGATATCTATTGACTACAGTCTCACTCCATTAAATAAAAAGGAAGTCATGCCCAGAATTATCCAAATTGAGTTTAATCAACTTATATCTACTAAATATTCCAACCACTGTCAAATCTTTACCGATGGATCAAAGAGCATCAATGCAGTCGGAGCATCCATTATCTCCACCCAACTTGAGAACTCATACTCTCTTCATAAGACTGCTTCTGTTCTTTCTGCTGAACTTTTTGCCATTCTCAAAGCTGTCAAACATATTTTAGACTATCCAGGGAACAAATGGCTAATAATATCAGACTCACTAAATTCCCTTCGATCCATATCTTCTTACTCCCCCTCACACCCCCTTGGTCAAGAAATAAAAATTCTACATGAATACGCGACCATTAAAAATAAGGTAATTAACTTTCTCTGGATCCCCAGTCACGTCGGCATAAAGGGAAATGAGAGAGCAGACCGACTTGCTAAAGGCCTATCAGACGCAACAATCCCTTATGATAAAATCCTCTCCCCTAAAGACCTCAAGACTGCCATTTCACACCACATAAAAAATCTAGCGCAACTCGAGTGGGATTTAAATGATCGACCAAATAAACTACAAAAAATAAAAGAAATCTTTTTTACAAAAGAACCAGCACATACACTTTCTAGACGAGACTCGGTCGTCATGAGCAGACTCAGAATAGGCCACACTAAGTTCACTCATGAGTACTTGTTGAAGGGAAGACCTCAACCATACTGCGATTCATGTAATCTACCCCTTACCATAAACCATATTCTACTAGATTGTAATAAATACGCTGATAATACCCACCTACAATCACACAGAGGTAACATCAAATTATTACTGTCAATGGACAACTCAGAACACGTATTAAATTTTTTAAGATCAGCAGATTTATATAATAAAATTTAAAACTAAATCAGCAATACAGTTACTTACTTCATTAAATTCTACCTACAATCTAGCCCGTTCACATAAATAAAATTATATAAACCTAAAACTACTTAATATCCATCATCCCAAACAGCAACCAACTTAAATCATATACTACTCAATCATCATTTAGCAATACTAAACTAATAATATATTATTCAACTTCAAACATAAAACTACAGAATGCTAGACGCTAAAAGGCCAAGGTGCCGATGCGTCTCTAATCCATGACTCTCTCTCTCTCTCTCTCTCTCTCTCTCTCTCTCTCTCTCTCTCTCTCTCTCTCTCTCTCTCTCTCTCTCTATATCTCGAAAATAGGGCATTTACGGACATATATTTAATAAAACTTTTTTTGATGAAATGATCCAAAGAATCACTTTTGTTTTGAGCAATTCTAAAACTAGATCAGAGGTGCCAGAAGCCTGGATCAAAATAGAATTTTTTTTTCTCGAAAACGACTTATCGATCACAAAATACTGAGAGACATTTTCTGTGTATTTTTACTCATCTTGAACGAAAAAGCTAGTAGTTTTTTAAAAAATAATTGGGGCACCATTTGTTTTAAGAAAGTTAAGCATGGTTACCCGCATGGTTAAAGTAAAAACTGCTAAATGCTTTAAAAATATAGCCCTTAGATACATAGGTAATGAGGTTGTTCCAAATCTTAATCAAATAGCTCTTATTGTTTCGGTATAATTAAATAAAGTCATATTTGTTTTTAAATTTTAAATATCTGGGGACCCATATTCATATGCCCCTTTGGTCTTTTTTTTTGTTACAGAGAATCTCCCTTTAAACGTTGGCGCATGTTTTTTTAAACACCCAGGTATAATATTTTATTTTTGTAATAAAGCAACAGAGAGTTTAAAAATTAAAAAGTTGGCTGGAAAACTTATCCGATTGACTTTAATTTCGTTAAAAGTTATGGTCATATTGGGGATTACCTGGTAATATTTTGATAAAAATCCCATATGGCGGAACAAAACGGTGGCCTAATGATTACACACAATTTATCTCAAATGGTTCTCAACAATCAAGTATTGGAATGAACTGGTAACATTTTGTTAGAAATCCAAGACGTCAAAATAAGATGACTCTTAACAAAAATTAAAAAATCAGCCTGAAAAAAACTACCTTTAGTTTTATTTCAAATTTCATCCAAGAATTAATGTGATATGGAAATAAACTGGTAAAAATTATAATACGAATGAAAGATGGAGGGAAAAAAGGCGGCGAACAGTGGCGCAACTAGGGGGGGGGGCTAGGAGGAGCTTAGCTCCCCCGACCCCAAAATTAGCCCCCCCGCCAGGTGATTGGCGAGGGCCAACCAAAACACTTAAACTTCATTTTGTTTGTAAAAATGGGTAAAAAGGTATTCTTCCGTAGCATAGTTTATTTTTCTCTTGCATCTTCCGTTTTTTAGTTAAGAAATAAACATAGGTTTATTTTCTAATTTAGCATCTTGTATACTTTTGACCAATTTAATTGGACACTATTTGGGCTTACGAAAACGTAAGGGCGAGCTTATTTTGAAGTTATGGATCATAAAAGTTTGAGAAATAGTAAAAAGTGTAAGCGATATTAGTCAAACTGAAAACAGAAATAGGTGGGGAAAATGTTCTGACATGAAAAATCATGGAAGTCATTGATGTAGATACTTAATCTTTCTCGACTATACATATTTAAAATAAAATTGAGGTGATATTCCAAAAAACGGCGAAATTTCTGTTATTTAATTTTTTGTATCAAAACCATGTTTGTCTCCCAAGTAGCACAAATTAGATGATGAGCTTTTTTGCCTAACAGTTATCCATAAAAAACACATAAAAACCAGAGATTTGTCAAATTTTGGCAAGTGATTCTTGGTTTGTTTTCTAGCCATGAAAGCTTGTTTTAAATTAGATTTTTTGTCTCCAAAAGTAGCAGTTTTTAATGTAGATAGGCTATAGCATAATTACTTGGCCAAAACATATCTTTTATAGGATAATTAAACCTCCAACTATTTTTTGTAATATTGAATGGCCAAAAAGTAGAAATATCTGTCAATTTTGTTGCCACAATATAACCACATATATTTTAGTAAGTATTGAAATTAAATTATAGTAAGCATAGCTGTTTAAAATGCCAGAATATGCCATTTTTAATTAATAGAAATCGAGGTTAGAATATAATCAATAAGCAGGCATTTTTCGCAAATGCCAACCAAACATATTTTAGTATGTAGGTTTAATTATAGTAATAATAGGTATATAAGAATGCCAGATGATGATATTTTAAGACAACAAAAATTGAGAGGAAAAAATATGGCGTTTATTATCAAATTTTTGTTTCAAAATTAAACTAAAAAATTGGGTAGTTTTATTTCGCTTATTTTTGCTTTAATATTGCCAAAAAATGACACATTTTCAAATTTACGTTTATAACCTATAAAACTATACTTAACCAAACTGAAGATTTATTTAGAAAAACGAAATATAAATTATTTACCATACAACATGTCTAATAAAAAGATTAAATATTATAGAAAAACGCCGACTTGGGGTAATCGCCGTTTAATTTTGTTACGCCGGCTGCTGTGTCTTAAATTAGCCATTTTTTAGCGAGTACTAAAGGCAAACCAAGTAGGCATTTTTATTGGCAAAATTTTAGTAAATGTTTTCTCATTTGAAAAGTATTGCCATTTAATAAATATTTGCTTACAAGGTGGCCAATTTCAAGGAATATTTGCTTATAAAATAACATAAAGCTTTTTATGATCCGCCATGATTGAAATTAAAATTAAACTAATTTCCTAGCAGCCATTACTTGACCACTTTAAACAAACATATTCTTTCTACCTATGAAAACGTATTTTCATGCATGTTTTTTTACGTTAGGGACTCTTTAATGAATTTTCTTAGTAAATTACATCTCGAAAAAAAAAATTGTAGAAAACGAAATTTTTAGTTTCAAGAAGGGGAGCGTGTTTTACGTGGCTATCTTAGATTATTTTAACAGTAAAAATACATACGCAAGTGTTTTTTGTCCCCACCAACTGTCAAATGAATATTTTACACAATAAGTCATAGTGTACGTATTTCTACGAAACCGTGATTTGTTATGTTTGCATTTCCTCTTGGCTCATAAATTCTTACACTGATTGGCTCTGTTAATACTATTTCTACATATTTTGAAACAATTGATGATTTATCATATAAATGAAGAAAAGGCAAAAAATGAGAAATTATTTCGGTAAATTTCGAAAAAAATGGTACTCAAATTTCGTCTAAAAACAAATCAGAATTCAGCTAAAAAGCTCGATTTTAAAGTCAGAAAGTAGCTAATAAACCCAACCATAAAATCAAAAGAGTGGGTCGTCCAATTGGCTATTTTCACCCCATTATGGCCTAATTATTATTCCCCACTTTAGCCATATTTCCGTGTTTATACTGTAATAGAACTGTTATTTTGGCTAGCAATTTTAACTAATTAGCCAGAGATATTAGCAAATATCACAGCATTTTAGCCCATATATGATTATATGTGCTACTTGGGCTGGTATACAGAGTAGACCAAAAAGGAGGAGGCCCTTTGGCAGTTTTCCTTTTAACATGTCCAGTACAACATATATTATGTTATACAGGAGAAGTTATAACTTTGAACTCCTTAAAATTTTTACATACGAGTTTCATCGTTCTATGTAACTTTAAGTGTCGTAATTTATTTAAAAAAATATATTTTTTTTTTGACAGCTACCATAGATATTAATCAAATCGTATATAGCCGAAACATAAAAACTTAGACAATATCGGGAGTTTATAATTAAATCATATCCGTACGAAAAAATGGTTACAATTGGTTTTATCCTATAGTCACTATTATGTTATAAGTGTCAGGTCTATTTAGAAGATGAAGTAAAAAAACCTCTTATTCAATGGACTTAATGTTTGCATACGAAATAGATATGATATATTGGTACATTGATAAAATTTCAGCATGAATTCAACATGACGGAACAAAATGGCATTCTAAGGAAATTTTTTAAAAATCTGAGTAAAAATATTGCTTATTTGATTTATTTTACATTATGTTCAAAAATTAAGTGAGGCTTAGGTAGAAACTGGTAAAATATTGAAACATAGCCAATATGGTGGAACAAAATGGCTCCCAATAAAAATATTGAAAGGACAGTGTGTGTGTGTGTGTGTTACTAAATGACTATATACCGAACTAAATTAAGTCACACTTCACTAATCCTAATAAAAGAAAAGATTCATAACGAGGGAAGTTCCGGGTAAAGGAGTTGATATTAATATTAAGGATAATAATTAATGTCTTAATTGATAATATGAAATCAATATTAGATGGATCGAATCTCGTTTTCTTCAGTAGAAAGTTTTTATTGTCTTGTTAGTTGCAAATCGTTTAAAAATTAAAAAGTTCGAATTGTATAAAAGTAAATGCTCTTTTTATTTTTTTCCAACGCAGGTTCAAACCACCTTTAAAGTGGCACCACCAGTATGCGTTGCACGCGCGCCTACAAGGGTTTGTTAAATTTTCTTAGAATTCATAGAACTTAAAAATTTAATTAAATATACAAGACCTTATTAAAAAAAAACTGCACCCACCTAAGATTTTTGACCAATTCTGTATTATGGTTGATATTTGTAAAACATAGCTTTGCCATAACTTGAATGATTTAAAAGATCAGAGACCTCAATAGGTTTGGAGAAAATAATGAGGGAGAAAGTAGAGTGTTAAATGCCTACAACAACATGTCCTCTATACATTGTTGTACATAATGGACAATACAGGAATAAAATCGATTTATTATTACAGATAAAAATAATATAATCCATGATTTGACAGTGTTAAATACATTCTGTACTGGCATCGATCATAGATTGGTTAGAACGAAAGTGGTCATCATTATAAAAACAGAATAAAGAAAATTAATATAAAAAATACAAGCAAAGGTTGGTCCAATCCTTAAAACCTGACAGTGTGTTAAAATAAAATAGAAAATCATCTGCATATAGAACAATATATAGAAATCAGCGTTGTTGATGTCGAAAAGTTTAATATGTATATTGTTAGGTGGGTCACAGAGGCTGAAAGAAAAAAATGTGGTAAAAGATCTAAAAAGGAGGAAAAACTGAATGGAAACACAAGGCTGCTAATTGAAAAGAGAAGAAAATTAAAATACAAATTACGAGAGATTAAGTAAAAACATATCTAAAGTAGTCAGAAAAGGCGTCAGAACATACAACTCAAATATGATTACTAGGGTAAAAGGGGAAAATAAAAGCCTAAAGGTTCTCAAACAGAAAATAGCACACGCTAAAAAAACATACGCCAATCAGTGACCAACAAAGAATGTCGATAAAGAATTCTTGATTTTGGACATTGTTTTTCTCTGATATTCCCTTGTTTAATAGGCATTTCACGCCTCCCGACTGGTGATTTATTTAGAGACGCAGTACGGTGAATTTTTGTACAAGATTGCGTTATGACCCTCTTTACCGCATTTAAGACGTATACCTGTTCGATCTGGACCGTTGCATTCGTGCTTGATGTGAGCACACTTCCAACATCTAAAACATCTTTTTTCTTTCAACGTTTCTGCACATAAGCCAGCCAGTTCTAATGATCCTTTTTTCATTCATTCATATCCCTAATATGTATGATCTTTTTGTTTTTAGTATAAATATCTGTTCTTCTGGAAGATTGTTTTCGATTTCTCCCTTAAGAACTTCTATTTTACGAACCATTTTGAACCGTGAGCCGTTTTGAATGACATTTGCGATGTCTATCTTTATTTCACTTGGATTTACAGCTTGCCGAACTGATCCAGTTGCGCATACGTCACATCCCTTATTTATATCACGTTTGGGTTGTTTTTTGTTTTCATCTGGCTTGTACTCATCTCATCCAGTTCAAGTAGCGCAAGTTTTGTTTTCCTTTTCTTAGTCACGAGGTTTTTATTTTTTGTCAGTGTTCGAAGCCGCGTACAGATTGACGGAAATTTTTCGAGATCCAGTAACTCAAAAACAGAAACGCAAAGATCTGCAAGACACTCCGAGGACAATTTTTCCACGATTACAATACTTCCCTCTTCAAGGGTAATACTAATTAATATACCAAAGTTTATAAAAATGAGAAAAAAACAAACAACAATATAACATCGAAAAAAGTTAACAATCTTAACAGTATATTCTAACATAAAAGGCCCCCGAGCCCTCATGGTTCCGGCGCGTATGTACATGCTGGTAAAATGTAATGCCTCAATAAGAGCTCTGAAACTTCAAACTTTAAACGACAAGCATTTTGTAGATATAACTGTCCAGTTTAAACCAATACTGATCGAAATAACTAGAAACGAATAAAATGCTATTATCTTTTTTATTATTTTATATCTAATGATTGATATATAAAAATATTTTTGAAATATACGATTGTTTATTACTGATAACCGAAAAAAGTCAACAGTAATAATTTGTTGTTATTGTTTGTATTACGACTTATAAAGTAAATATTATATGTTCAAATTCGTTTACTAAATGACACAATATTTGTCGATTTCATACTATTGGTGATCTTAACCAAATAAAGATTGTCTTGCATTTGTGTAACTCAAGTAAGGTCTATGATTATAACCATTCTAAAAATTAATTTATATCTTAATAAAGCTTAACTTCATTATCATTTTTTATGGGGATTATAAATTGAATACAATTTTCATATGGTCACTCTATAGAAAATGACTGATAAAAAAATATGTAATCGGTAATAAATAAAAATGGCAATAGTTTAATCCATTTAAGATATTTTTATCTACATCCATCACGATTAGAATGGGTACAGCCTACAGACTTCAGAAACAGTTAACACATTGAGAAGAAATGCTATCCCAACTAACCATGTATGCTTCCCTAAATCTGCCATAGTTATTCACGTACATCCTTCGATAACATATTCTTAACTTAGTCCCTTTGCAGTCGCAGTCTACACATACTCCGTCTACTTGTTGTAGCAAACAGAGAGTTTTGGTTTTGTACCACAAATAAGTTCTTTGTCTCCCTTCCCTTAGTGTAATTTTGCTATTCCCCAGTTAAGGTCTGACAGGCACAGCCGTTTAGGGCCGTCTTGACTTGCCTTGATATTCCTTGGATTGCTTCCGATCCTATGGACGGCATGTTGGCTTCAAGCTTACATAGCTCGTTTGCCATCTATCCCATGTGACTAAACTAGAAACAAGACACAAAGTCTCGGTCCCAGCCAAAAAGAATATAATACGGTTACACGTGTCTCGCTTTTTCAGGCATCATCAGACCTTGGACATTAAATAAAATCACAAGAACAAAACAAACAACTGTAACTTCACATGTTAAAATACACACTGATCTAACCCATAGTGACTAAGAACCTAGACGAATTTTACTCTTTCGCTTCCTTTCAGTCTTTTGGTGCGTGGGGCGCAGCAGATGCTGAATTACTTTCATTTATACCCAGATCCTAAATTTTCGATTCCTCTAAAGGCTTGCTCCGTCGGCCCTCTCACGGGACAACGCACATAATAGCTAGTCAAGTGTACTTTCGCTAATTCTAACCGTAGAGATTTGAGCTTAGGAAATACACATATGACATGCCAGGAGACACCGTTAGTTTTATTAAGGGATATAGGTTGCTACAGCTTATTCTTAAATACTTTTTTATATCTTATTTGTCATTTTTTCTTCATTAAGTCAGTGATAAAACCTTCTTAAAGCCTAGAAGGCCCACTGTTTAAGTTATTACAGCCTAATTTAAATGCCATCATAGATACCAATGAAAAGGTTGTAAGTCTGTTATAAAGAAGTAATAAAGTTTTTATTAAGCCAAACTTATAAATTTCTTAAAATGTATAGGTTTTATGCCATTCTTTGTCACTGCAATTTATTTATCTGCTTAAAGCAATTTACATCGAAATTAGAATTCAATAAAGTTGGATTTAAGATATATGGTAAAATTCCATTAATAATGGATATCAAAAGGAATGTAAAAATTAACGTATTTATCTAATAATCGTTTTCAAGTTTGGAAGCAAGGGGAAAATACAAACGGGGGTACTTTTAGGTAAATGTATTTGAGATAGGATTAAAAAATACGCGAGCCCTGGAATTAACGATTTTTAGTATATATCGAAATCAAAATTGGAAAAAATAAAAATGCATTTTTTATGTAAAAAAATAGCTTATTAATATTGTAAGTGTAGCAGATTACTAAAATATATTGAAAACTAAATTTTAATACAAAAACAAAACAAACGACAAACAAAATGGTGGAAAAAATCTTAAAACCATCTTGCATTCTCAAGTAGAGTTAAAACAATAGGTTTAATATAGTCTTCTTAAAATAAATGTAAAGACATTTGGTTTTAAGAATGTAAAAATGTTAAAAAAAAAACCAAAATGCTGTAAAACTGCTTAAACTCTAGCGTATTTATAAAAAATAATAATTATTATTACACTGTCTGTGTCAATGTTGATTTTATCTGTCTTTTATTAATGGGTTGGCGGCTTGGCGGGGTTCCAAAAAAGTTTGGTGATGTTACAACAAAATGTTTTAAAATTGTGCAAACAATCTAGGACCAAACATTGTGCGTAGCCATAATATCCAGAGCCTATGAAGATGGCAGCATGTTATGGTGGCCAAACCACAAAACCTATGTTGCAACCCTATATCGATTCCCTACAAAAAGCAATAGGAAAAAATTCACTCATTCATTCGTTCAGGCAGACATAGCATAAACAGCGAAAATAGAGGAGAGTTTTTGAGTTTATAATAATAATTTTTCTTTTGTCTTTTCATATGTCCGGGATTTTTAATTTTATTCCACTTTTGGTTTGTTTAATGAACTATTTTGATTCTGTTATTCTTCAAAAAAACGCTTTATACAAAACATTAACTAACTTTATTACAATCTTGACTTGTGATAACGATATAACCCATGGGTTTTAACACTGCTTTATTTTTTAGTTAAAATCACTAACAATTTTGTAGAAGAAAAATTTGTATCGTTATTTGAAAAAAAAAACAATTATTTCGTGCCTTAGAAATAATTGCCATTTTAAATATTCAATTTGAAAACCCATTTGATTTATGTTGGTTGTAAAGAATAAACTGTTTTAAGTAAGTTATATAATGACTGTCTTAAATCATTATTAAAACCAATTTGAACTAAAGGGCTAAAAGCTTTATTGCGTTCTTTTAATGCTACCATTAAAACCTGTTCTTAAAACCTTTCGCTCTTGTAGTCCTATTTGCATTTACATGACTTTTATTATACCATCTTAAAATGTGTTTGAGGTTCTCTTTCACACCAGTAGGCATTTAATGTTTTTTTTTTTGGGATAAGAAATCCTTCGGTAAAATTATTATCTAATATATAAATATGTAAAATAAAATATGTGTCCACTATAAAAAGGTTTGGAGTAAGTAAATATTTTTAAATACTTCAGACTGGCTCTAATTTCCTTTAATAATAATGCTAAATATTGTTGACAAATAATATGCCCTTAATTATGGGGGTTGCGGATATTGGCCTCAATCTTAAATACAATTTAAAACAATATAGATATGTCGAATATCGCTAATCGATACCTGATTTTAAATATCAGCTAAACTTAAGAAAAGTATAAATATATGAACAGAAGTGATTTGAGGATATATAAGATAAAATCGAAATGAACTTTATGACAGTATAGTATTTAAAAATTATAATAATAAATCAACGTTATATTAGACCCACTTGTTTTTGTTAAAAATAGACGTGTATAAGGTATATGCTCTGTTAATAATATTCTTACCTTATCTTATATAAAAATCTCTGACAATACAAATAACATACATAGAACTTTTAAAATCACCAAAACCTTGTCTATCAATGCTAATCATTACCGTAATCTTGGTGGTCGATTACATGTTCCTGTTTAAAATTTAAATACAGTAGCATTTAATGATTTAATTTCCTAAACAAATAAATCCGTGCCTGAGGCTAATAAATTTGGTTTAGTTGTTGAACGAATCGGTAATACGCAATCGAATACTTGAAATATTTGGTGTTTATAGTCAGCAACACCGTCGGGCATACAAAAACAAGTGAATAATTATTATTTATATTTTTACAAATCGAATAATGGACGACTATTCAAATTGTATTTGAGTTTGCATATTATACCAAGAACGAATTTTAAAATTATATTTTACGCTTGTACTTCCCTGGTAATAAGGAAGTATTGTAATCGTGAAAATATAACCCTAGGTGGTTTTTGCAAATGTTTGCATTTTCGAGACCCCGAAAAACATGTTCTCCCATTTCCGTCAGTTTATCGCTCTGTCGTACTGTCATTCTGACTGTACGCGGTCTGTCTAGCTTAAAAACTGCTTATCCGACTGAGTGTAAAAATTTTGGTTAAAAATCAAGTGTCATATGGGATGGGGATGAAATGTAAAAAAATCATTATTAAGAAACTACTAAACTTCAGAAAATTCAGTGCCAAAAAACTACTTATCCAATTGACTTGACATTTTGTACAAAAATCAAGTGTTAAACAAGGTTAGACTGGTAAATTTTTAGTCAGAATCCTGTATGGCAAATGAAAATAGCTACCTAATAAAATGTTTAAATTCGGTAAAATTCTATTTTCTGGAATAAAACTTTCTTTTTATAGAAGGAAATAATAAAGAATATAATTAATTTTTTGCAGATTACATAAATAATGGTATCAAAATAAATAATATTAATAATAATTTAAAAACTGAAAAACATTTAAATAATTTACATTTTATTGAATTTGTATGAAGTTATTACTAAATAATGATATGCATATATAGACTGTTTATTGTAAGTAGTTGAATTTTGTACGAAAGAGGTTGTGGATAAAAGTGATTTTTTTGTTCAACATGTTCAACATTTTTGCTTCCTTTGTCAGAGGAAAGTGTTGTGGTAGTGAAAAATCATCCTCAGGGATTCTTCAGATCTACATATTTTAGTTCCCTAGATGCTGACAAATATGTTTTTCCAATTCCGAAGTTGTTAAAGGAGTTGAGTCTATTTCCCTGCCTGATATGTGCAGCACCCCTGCACGAATAAACTGGTGAAGTATGTTGCTGCCCACTATTTGCTTATTCTCTCCGAACTTACCACATCTCCCTCTTCCCATAGAAACCAGTGCGTACTTGTTCATACCAAATTTCATATTAATGTCCCGCTTGTATTTGTTCGCCATATAACTTCAGGTTAATCATATAGATTAGGTGGGCGACCTTATACGTCCGGTTACATAGAGCCACGGTATACTACACTATACAAAGAACAATGAATGTAGAAGAGTAGGGTATTCTGAACTTCCTACATCCGGTTTTGGCCCTCGCTGCTGTATATCTTTTCGTTTACTGGCTCAATCACTCTCAAATTTGTAGTTCTGTTACTAATTAAGTAGATTTTTCTATGCCGCAAACTAACAGACATACAGACCGGCCGACGGAACTGAGAAACATGTTTTTTGGCATCTAGAGATGCTAAGATGCGTAAACCTGGAAGGATGATTTTTTTATGTTACAAACATTTTATTTGGTCCAGATTTTGTGATCCCCGTAAATTCAGACTGAATTCTAGACTGTTTATACTTTTGGTTACAGATGATATTTTCTCATGTAAGTATGTTTAATTTAATGTTGTTGTATGCGTCTTTAATGATTTGATTATTTAAAGTAATAGAAGGCGGGGCTGTTTTCATTCTACCTTTTATAAGCCGTAGAGCTTCACATTTATTTGGAGCTAAGAATAAGTCTATTTCTCTTAGAGCAGCATTAAAGTGACACTACCCAGATTTAGGTTAAAAATGTCCACTAGTTAAATATTGAATAGGATTGTACTCAAAGGGGAGCCCTGAGGTAGGCCCCTGGTTGCAAGAAAGGGACCTAAAAGATTTCTATTATTACCTTTACTATGCAGAAGTCTTGTCCTTAGAAATTGGTGAACAAGGTTGTTAAGTTCAGGATGATAATTCTTTCCATTAAAGAGCTGCTAAAAGGTTGCCTGTGCGCACACTCGAACCTGATTAGAACTCGAAAACCATAAAGATTCTTTTACGCTCATGGTTTGCCATGTACTTCATAATTACTGCCATGTACTTCATAACTACTGCCATGTAATTCATAATTACTACCATGTACTTCATAATTACTGCCATGTACTTCATAATTACTATCGATCCACTTGTATGGTCTGTGGTTAGAGCAGGTATAGCATTAATGGCAGTTATTAAATTGCGCGAGTTCAGTTTTATATTTAACAATTTAGTCAGTCTAGCTCTATGTTTGTTCTTAAATTCAGCCTTCAATTTAGTAGGTTCAATACGTTGATTTTCCTGAATTCCAAGATATCTTTAGGAATCATTAGCTACGTTTTGTTGAAAATCGCGTATTTCCTCAAAGAGGTCAGTTAGCTTGCTTGCCTTTTTTTAAGTGGATTTCTGTGCACTTCTCAAGCCCAATCGTCATCTGAATATCTTTAATGGATTCAGCTTGAAATATGCGCATATAATTTAATATCATCCATGAACAACTGATGACTGACGCGTGACGCGTCCCTCGGCTTTAATCTGAATCCTTTTTTGTCTAGGTTTAATAGCTGGGTATAATAGGTTCAGTACTAAACAAAATAGTAGCGCGCTCAATTAATATTATTATTGTCATTGAAATTAACAATCAATTTCTCAACAAATGTTGGATTCCAAGTCTATCCCGGATGCATGCATCAAAAGGAGTAGGCTGGTTTCTATTAGTTCTATGTGTTGTTCTGTAAGAATTTTCTCACTTTGTGGCAACTACTGAGCAGGACTGCCTTCTGGATGTCGATTAACGTGTTAGTATGAAATCCTATGATTTTCAGGTTCTGTTCTAGGGTTTTTGAAACTAGTCCAGTTGATGATAGGTATCACATGAACCTTATTCAGTCGCCAGATCTGCTGTATCTCGATAGTCAGTTCCGCATATTTGGCCTTTTTTTCTTGCTATTTATCCAACTTGTTGTTATTCTTGGGTACAGCGACATCTGCCAAATAAGCTGTCTTTGTTTCTTTATTTAACAGTACCACATCAGGTCGATTATTCGTCACCCGCCTGTCGGTGATAATTGTCCGGTCGTAGTACAGTTTGAAGGTATTATTTTCAAGCACTGAACTTGGTTGGTATTTATAATAGGGCACAAACGTGTTCAGGAACCAGTATTTATTGGCAAGGTTCTGGTGTATATGTTACACACCTGATTATGTCGGTAAAGGTAATCCGTGTTTGCTATGTATGTGCATCAGATGTTATATGCTGTATAGTCTTTGATCTCTCGCTACATTTTCGACACTTATCGGATTCAATGGACCGGACTGTGATGATGAATTATGTGTGTTAATAACTTGGTCCTGTATTGCCATCATAAATTCTTCTATCTCTGGGAATAGTTATCCATCCTTCTGCCACCTGTTGGATGCTTTCTTATCTATGTGTTGCTGGTTCAGGTCATTGTGATGTCGGCCTTGCAGTGCCATTTGAGCCCACCGTTCTTGTTTGTCGGTGTCTGAAAGTTACTTTAGGATGATGTTGTTACTTGCGAAATTGAGTGGAGAGTACGAGTTGTCACTTAAAGTCACCATGCGGTGGAGACTGGATGTTTGTGCCTTGTCGGCTAAAAAATCTCTTAATTTTGCAGCTGACGGGAGTGCGATTTGGTCAAATCAACAAGGGATCTTCCACCTTCTCTTCGTGGTAAGGTCATTCGGAGAGTTGATGACCTTGGCTTGACTTGATCATCATTAGGTGAGTAGTTCGTTGTAATCCCTCTAGCTCCGTGTTAGTTCATTTCAAGATTCCGAAACTGTAGGTCAGCACGGGCACAGCATAGCTCTTAATTCCTTTAATGAGATTTCCAGCGTTCAGTTCTGTCTTCAGAAGAGCTCGCATTCTTTGAACGTACTGATCTTTCAGCTTGGTCTTTCCGTGCTTATCCTAGCTTGTTGGAATCCTAGTTATTTGTAGGTTTGTCTTTGGTTCATCGCTAGAACTATTTCTCCATTGGGTAGGGCTACATCACCATTAATGACTTTGGCTTTTTCGATGTTTAAGGCTCTACATTTTTCCATTCCAAATTCTATATGGATTGTCTTTCGAGAAGGTGCATGTCACGTCAATAAGCTTTTTTAGTTGGTTATGGTTTCCACAATAGAGCTTAATATCATCCATATACAGAAGGTGGGATATGGTTCGGGAATTGTTTCTATTGGCTTTGATGTTGAAGCCATGTCCTGTATTGTTGAGCAGCGTGAATAGAGGGTTCATTGTTAAGCAGATCCAAAGTATACTTAACGAGTCTCCTTGGTAAATTCCATTATTGATGTGTATCTCATCGGTGGTAAGAGATTGATCGCCATTATAGATCCTCAGGTTCATTCTTCACTGGTGCTTGATAGTTGCCAGGAAATTGATGGTCATAGGGTGTTATATATTCCTAGAACGTCTATGAGCCAGGAATGTGGTTATTATTATTATTATTTCTTCACCTTGTTGTCTCATAGTATTCCTGTGGTTGTATTTTATACTGACGAGATTATACCAAGTCAGTAAAAAAAAAGGAAAAGGAAAAAGATACAACTAATGTGATAATTAAGAAATGATCTAACGATGCTACATGTTTTTACAATGACCGTTTTCTGGATGTTCCTGGAAATGTCTTCATTAAGTCCTAATTGGGCCAAATGGGGTGTAAACGTTGTTGGGGTGAGGCCTGTTACTGATATGACGAGATGAACAATGATGACTCTTTCCTGTTTTCACAGCCTTTTTATTTCCATTGCCAAGTCGGTGTATTTTGCGATTTTCTCATTGTATTTCGCTAGGATGTTCTCGTCGTTGGGGACAGCCATGTCAATTAGATAAGTGATCTTTTTTTTTGGATTGAAAGGTTATATCGGGTCTGTTTGCAAGGATTGTTTTATCGATGTGGATGTCAATGCCCCAGTAGAGCTTGTAGTGTTCGTTTTCAAGTATGGGTGTTAAGTATAATGGAAGTAAGGATCTGTGTTCTCCGTTAGTTTGTATGTTGTGATTAATGCTTGATGAACGACCATGGGATCAAATTAGTGGATTCGCAAGGGAGTTACTCATTTGTGAAACGAAATTTGGTATATGTAATAATTTAATATATTGTTAAAACACGGGTTTTATCAATTGATTATTATTATTATTATTATTATTATTATTCATATTATTAATATTAAATTAATAATATTATTTAGTTTTGTACAATTTTGTGTTGAGTGGCATGGTATGCGGGATAACTTACAAGCGTGTTTAAACTCGACTTTTGTTGAGTAATACTCTGATTATGGATGTGGACAATATTTTCTTGGTCGACCTTTTATTTTCGTCATTTAACAAGTTGGCCAATAAAGATGATAATATCTTTTGGTATGACTCCCAATGATGGCATGACAATCAGTATTAATATTACTTCGGCAAGATCGCGGTATGCAAGTCTGGATATATTGCACAAGATCATACTTTTCTATCTTAGTTTTGTGAGTTATGACTTAATATTTATCCAGAGGGATTTCCCTTATTTGTTTTGTGTTTTAATATAGACATAGTATTATATAGGTCTTAATATAGACACACTTTTTTTATGTGCACTTTGACAATGTAAAAGTGAGATCACGCCAGATATATCAAAAATCATACAATTTTTTTAAAATACTAAGGGCATTCCACAGAATATATAATTGTGTTCTGTTAATTCTGCATTTGAATAATTTTATAAAATGTTAAAAGCGAAGGAAAACAACTTACACATACTTACAAAAAGAGGCAAATTACCCACAATTTTGCTTGTTATTGCTGTATATGCATTTGGTTCTTTTTCAACCTAAACAAGCCCTTAAAATAAAGAAAACTATCTCAGCATTTGAAAAATGAATTCCGAGTAATATCTGTTACTATGTTTTATTTTTCTAAATTTACAAAGAATTAAAGTAACAATACCATAAGTAAAATATTCGTTTGCTAAAACAAATATTATAAGATAAAATTCGAAAGACAAAAATGTATGTAAGCGTAGTATTCATAAACATCATTAATCATAATTTAAAACGGTACAGTTACGTTTTAGAATATAACAAACCTTCTTCCTTTTTAAGCGCTAACGTTCTAGGAAACACTTAACAAAATGTTTGTGATTTGTATCTGTATCTAAAAATAATTTTTTGCTCTGGAATTTTATCTATGCCGATAAGGTGTATGTTAAAACCAACTGATAAAATCCGTGTTTCAACAATATATTAAATTATTACATTTCACAAATGAGCAACTCACTTGGGAATTTACTAATTTGATTCCAATATACAAAGAACCCTCATTTTGCAGAAAAGTCTAGGAACAATGTATTTTTCTATTATTACTAATTATTACATTACTTTATTTATTTCATTTTATTATAAACTAAATAATGTTCTTCTTCTACCGTTCTGCACCTGTGGAATTTAGCTTTGGCTAGTTAACAAAACGTTCTTGAATTTTTATTTAATATAACATAATCGTAACCGATCTACTACGTATATTATCTAGGTACAGACAATGTGTACAGAAAATTGTTCAAAATATTTTAGAATGTTTTCTAGAACATCATCTTGTCCAACCGTACCCTTTTGATCAACAATTTGGTCAAACCTTTTGAGTGAACAAGCGTACAACCTTTATATCCTTACTTAATAAAATTTCTTTAGTTAGTTTAGTGGGTATCACAATCCTGATTTTAAAATTTTACCTTATGTAAATCTGCTAAAAATACTCGCCCAGCTTTTGTACAAAGATTTTCTCAATTGTAAATAATCAAGATGGAAAGCTACCTAGATTCATACTTCGCCAGATATAAAAACCATAACAACAACTGATAATCTTTTGAAATAAGAATATTAATATGACTTTCAATCGAAATATTCACATTACATTCATTAAGCATTGTTCTTATGGTTCGAAATAGGTAAATTTGACCAAAAACAATAAACATCACAAAACATATAGTTAGTACTTACAGCAGAAGATTACCTAACATATTCTCTAGATTATTATTTAAGGAATTTAGGTACACAAGATGCTTTGTATATTTTTCGAAACCACACGTTAAAATTAAGTCTCCATAGAAATATTCTTTTTCTCTAGAAATGTTCCAGTGCGTCCAAAGGTGATGAATTTTTAAATATTGACAATTTGTTTTTAATACCCCGAAATTTCCCTTTTGAATCGAACCTGCACACACGACAAAATTCGTTCCCAATATTAAGACCACCATTTTGAATTTTCAAATGTCGACTGAGAAATCAATATTTGCAGTCTAACATACCTAAATTGGCGCTTACCTTTTTTAATTTCTTAATGTTGAATAAAAAATCAGAGTTGATGCTAATTGTCACTGGAATTGGACCACAAATAATATTATTTCTCCCCTATATTGATTTTTTTATATACATATGAAAGTATCAAATTGTATTGTCATGCATCTATATACGCATATCAAATTTAAAATTAATCGAATATGTGGAAGTGAGTGAAAAATCCGTTACACGAATTAAACCAGATAGGGTTGCGCAAATGTTTTGAAACATCGATTTTAACATCGAATGATACATCCAAAATACAATACCGGTATTGTCATATTGTCGAAATAAACACATCGACATTTTAGAATATCGACCCACCAAAGAAAAAGTGCATTGAATTAATTGAAATCCCAATAAGGCTTTATTTTATCGAATTGTGAGCAAATTTAAGCAGCAAGTAACCATTGTAATTTACTTTTTCACTTAATTTGAGAGTATTTCTCGCTAATTAAGTGAAATTAATGTTATATATTTTATTTATTATATTATGTATGCACCTTGTAATTACCGGTTTTATTTTGACACTTTTAAATTGATGAGCTAATATTTCAGTACAAAATTTCTATAAAAATATATGTATATTATTACTTATGGGATGGTCAGTTTCAAAAACATACAAATGTTTCAGAATGAAATGCTTAAAAGTTCCTTTCCGTTATGACTGGCGGATCCCCACGTAGACCCTATATAGCGAGTTAAATGTCTAAAAGTTAAGTAAGCTGTTGAGGTTTGTGCAATGTAAATTTATTCGTAACATTGTAAATGAAACACAAAAATCAGACACAATTATTATATTTTCAAGGAATGTACATGCTTATAACAGAAGGGACCATTGTTAGCACTAAAACAGCGATAGAAACGTGCCAGAAACACAGTAGTACGATTAGAAACTACTCAACAAGAAATCACAAAAGTCATATACGCATGCGAAACTAATTCAACACGCACGGGACTATTTATGCCAACGACAGCCAAAACTTAACACTTTATACATATAGTACCATCTACTGAAAAAGTAATTACAAATGTTTAAAATAAAAGTCGATAGGTGGCAGGTCTAAAAATTATAAATTTTAACTATTTTTAATTATCAATATTATGTTTTGAATTTATATGTTAAATAATTAATTAAAAAAAAAACATGGGAAGAACATCGTAAGAAAGCATCGATGTCAACCGATGTTATTGGCAAGAATAATATCGATGTAAACATCGATAATGTTTAAAAAACATTGATGTATCATGAGGATCCCTACAGCGTTCCACTTATTTACGAAGTTGCGTTGTTCATGATATTGGTCAGTGATCACGTGTTAAGAGTGCATTTTAATGATGCATTATGGTGAACATTAAAAGAAATAATAATTTTTAACCTTTCAGTAGTCGCGCGCGGACTCCTAGTCCGCACTAACATTTATTCCCCAATTGTGTTAACCCCCTCCACCCGTGCTCATCGCGCTCTTTGGTACCTTTCGGCGATAGCCTTCGGCGATAGCCTTCGGCAGTATACGCTTGAGCAATTAGGTGAAAAGGTTGTCAATTTTTTAATTTATTCTGGATCGCGGACTGACAGTCCGCAGCGACTAGTAACGTGCCTAAAACTTTTAGTCATTGACTAGTGTTTATTTGCTAAAGGTAAGTTGTTTTTTGGTATTTTTAGTTCCATTTATATTTACATATATTATGATATACTTAATTTTTTTAAAGAATGGCGTCATATGAAGAGGAGCAAGCGCGTTTATCGCGTTTGATGCAAGAGTGTTTGGAGTCACCGGATGAGGAGGAACCACCTTTTGACCAGTGCGAAGAAGGGGAAGAAGATGCCATAGAAGTACAAGGGCATGAAACAGATAGTGAGCAGGAGATTTCAGACTGTGAGGGCGACGATGAAAATAATTTATCAGAACCTGTTGGTCCATTTTTCCTCGGTAAGGACCAAGTTACTAAATGGCGAAAACACTGTCCCCCAAAAAATGTTAGAACACGCTCTGAAAATATAGTTACCCACTTACCTGGCCCAAAAGGCATTGCTAAATCGCTGAAAACTCCTTTGTCAATATGGCAATGCTTTTTTCCTGCCAACATGCTACAAATCATGGTGGAAAATACAAATAAACACATTCAGGCCTCTCAACACCGATATTCGCGTGAAACGTGATGCTCGCACAACTGATGTCACCGAAATTAAAGCGTTGATAGGACTATTATATATGGCTGGAATATTGAAAAGCGGTCGCTTGAATGTTGAGGATTTATGGGGAGTTGATGGCACTGGGGTGGAGATTTTCAGACTTACTATGTCTCTACAAAGATTTCGATTTCTACTACAACATTTGAGATTTGACGATCTTCAAACCCGCGAAGCAAGAAGGGCTTTAGACAGATTGGCACCTATTAGAGATTTGTTTGACATGTTTGTGCAAAATTGTGAAGCAGCATTTACTCCCTTCCAATATGTTACTATTGATGAAAAATTAGAAGCATTTAGGGGCAGATGTGTTTTTCGACAATACATTCCAAATAAACCAAATAAATATGGTATTAAAATCTTTGCTCTTTGTGACCCAAAAGTATTTTATACCTGTAAGATGGAAGTATATGTTGGGAAGCAACCACCAGGTCCATGGGAAGTGAATAACTCTCCAGAAGCTGTTGTGGAAAGGATGTGTGAACCTATAAGGGGAACTGGTAGAAACGTGACTACGGATAACTGGTTCACTAGCTTCAAACTGATAGAAAATCTAAAGAAGAATTTCAACTTAACTCTTTTGGGAACGGTCAGGAAGAATAAAAGGGAACTTTCTATTGAATTTTCTCGCCCCATAAATCGTCCTGAAAAATCTTCTATGTTTGCCTTTCATGAGAATTGCACGCTTTTGTCATATGTTCCAAAAAAGGGCAAAAATGTTTTGCTTATGTCAAGTTTGCACCGTGATGACATTATTGATAGTGAAACGGGAAAGCCAGATATGATAGTAAATTATAATCAAACAAAGGGTGGAGTAGACACAGCTGATAAGCTCTGTGCTGCATATAACTGCGCCCGTGGAACTCGGAGGTGGCCAATGGTTATTTTTTATTCCATGCTAAATGTAGCGGGCATAAATTCCTTGGTAATTTTCAAGGCAAATAATATAGATGCAAATCTTCTACGAAGAGATTTTTTACGCAAACTAGCCTTTGAACTACCGAACGACCAGTTGAGAATTCGCTCCACTTTATCAAATTTACCAAGGTCGCTGAAATTCAGGATTAGGGAGATTATAGGAATGGAACCTGTTGAACAGGCTCCAGAACCCCCAGCAAATCAAAGAGGTCGGTGTGCTGTGTGCGACCGAAAAAAGAATCGTCCTTCTCGTTATTTTTGTAAAAAATATCACATTTATGTATGTTTAGAACACGCTCTCATGATTTGTCCAGAATGTTTTGAGACAGCGAATTGGGAATAGTAATTTATAAATGAACATTTTTGTAATCCTTTTAAGCCATTTTTAAATTAATGTGCGAATCAATTTTTTTTAGTTGAAATGATTTTGATTTTGTTTAAAATTTTTGACTTATTTGTTTAGAATTTTTGTTTGTAAAACCATTAAATAATCTAATTATTACTTATTAGTTGTTTTATTACACATACTTTACTATAATAATAATATAAGTTAATTACTATGACAAAAAACTGGTTATTTTGTTAATGCGGACTGGCAGTCCGCAGCGACCACTTGTGTTCTAATTTTCAATGCGACTACTGAAAGGTTAACAGATTTGTATTTTAAGGACATTATATTAAACAGATATTCGCAAAATTAGGGGGTTCAGTAGGGTCATTTACCTCTTAAAACCTTAACTGAAAAGTAAAAGTAAAAGAAGAAGTAAAAGAAAATTAATGCCTTTAACAATAATGTATGGATTTTGGGTGACAGTCTTCAGGCTAAATTCCTCTACTGATTTTCATGAATGAGGTATCAAAGGATTCGTCTGAATTATTCGAGTGTTTTAAGATAGGTTTGCTTAAAAATATCAAAACAAAATCATGCTTCATTTCGTCCACCATAAAGAGTATTTTCATAACTCATGGTCATATTTGTCAAACTAAAGAGCTCGTTACGGCGATTCTAAATTATAAATACATATGCAGGTTTATTATAGTATACAGGGTATTTCAAAAATAAGCAAACATTTTAAAAAACTAAAAAGAAAAAGTATTCTGCTTAACAATTTTTAATTTAATCATCTTCAAAAGAATGACAATATCTTCTCGAAACATTCTGAAGAAGTTATTTTTTAAATTATCTATCATTCACGTCAACTAGTAAGTTCATAGCATTATATATATTCCTACTAAATATAAATTATTCATCCAAATACTTCTTTATGTTCTATTTTTATTTTCATATAAATTGAAATATACAGTGTGTATCAGCCAAATGGAATAAATTCGATAATAAATAAATGGGGGCGTGTTCGGAAAAACGCTTGGACCTGTCGATTGGTATTTTTAGTTGCTCATTTTCTCCAATAAAAACTTTTTATACAGGGTGTGTCCTGTAACAGTGGTCAATGCTAACTTTCTTATTTCAAATGCAACACCCCGGATATTATTTAATTTTTGGATTCTTTAGGAGATTCTAAACATATTTTATGTTCAATGTCCTATACCTATCTTCAACTATTTCGGCAATATTAAGTGTTTTCAAATTTATTGCAAAAATTAAGATTAAAAAAATAAAATTATTTATTTCTTCATAATGTATAAACAAAAGTAAAAAGTTAATTTAGGAACTGTTGAATATGCTCGCCGCGAACGTCTTGGCAAATTCCTAATCTTAAATAGAAATTTCTTCTAACGTTATTTAGCATCTCAGGCGTGACCGATCTAATCGCAAGCGTTATTCGTCTTCTTAAGTCAGCTAAGTCGAGGGGTTTAGTTTTGTATACAACATTTTTAATATGTCCCCATAAGAAAAAGTCTAATGGCGTCAGATCAGGGGATCGCGCTGGCCATTCGATCGATCCTCGTCTCCCTATCCACCGATTTGGAAATATTCCGTTGAGGTACTGCCGGACATTAATTTGGTAATGGGGCGGTACTCCATCTTGCTGAAACCATATCATATTCGCTGGAACTTGTGGGTTTGCTGGATCCGGATACAAATTTGTCAAAGTTGGCACGACATTATTTTGGAGCAGTGCTAAATAATTATCGCCATTCAAATTGCCGTCAATGAAAAAGGGGCCTATGATATGATCCCTAACAATTCCTGCCCAAACATTAACCTTGTCAGGATATTGAGTATGTTCTTCGCTGATCCAGTGAGGATTTTCCCTAGACCAATAGCGGCAATTTTGACGATTTACATGACCGTGAAGTGTAAAGGTGCACTCATCCGAAAACAAAACATGTTCTAATTGAATAACATTGTTATCTAACATAGCCATCATTTGTTCAAAAAAATAAGTTCTCCTATCATAATCGTCTTCCATGAGCTCCTGAGTTGGTATCACTTTATAGGGATGCATTTTATTTTCTTTTAATGTTCGAATAATCGACGAATAGCTAATATCGAACATTGCGGCGGCTTGTCGACTAGAAATATGTGGGTTTTCCTCAAACTCAAGCATAATATCCAATTTAGTATCATCATTTATTGAATTGGCAGCTGCTTTTTTTATCTGCCTCACATGTCCAAGCTCGCGAAACTGCTTTTCTATTTTACTAATTGTCCCTTGGGATATATGCGGCAAATTTGGAAATTTTTCATGGAATAAGCGAGCAACTTCCACTTGTGTTCGTGTGTTATCTCCATAACCAATCATTTGTAGAATTGTTATTTTATGCATTTCTGTTAAATGAACCATTTTTCTGATATTAGGTATTATGCAGTTAACGAAATTCAAAAGACACTGACACTGACAACTACTGTCTTGCAAAGAGAAAGGCCAGGCATTTTACACAAAAGTAAACAAAACTTAAAAGTAAACAAAACTGGCTCTTTTTGTTCCATATCAATAAAAAGGAACGCTAAAATGGTTTTTGCTTACATTCTTAATATGAAGACCTAAATGGTAAATAAGTATTGAGTGTGTTGTAGCGAATTTTTGTAATCAAATAAATAGTTCAGTAACCAGAGCCACTTTCATGAATAATAATAAATTCGAAATAAATAAAATAAAAATAAATTTGAAAACACTTAATATTGCCGAAATAGTTGAAGATAGGTATGGTACATTGAACATAAAATATCTTTAGAATCTCCTAAAGAATCCAAAAATTAAATAATATCCGGGGTGTTGCATTTGAAATAAGAAAGTTGGCATTGACCACTGTTACAGGACACACCCTGTATAAAAAGTTTTTATTGGAGAAAATGAGCAACTAAAAATACCAATCGACGGGTCCAAGCGTTTTTCCGAACACGCTCCCATTTATTTATTATCGAATTTATTCCATTTGGCTGATACACACTGTATAATTCTACTAATGTCTATATACATAACACTGCTGCTATTAATAAATTAATATTTCTAATAATATCTAGCACAAGAACAAGTGAAATCAACCTGTTAACGATACGACAAATTGTAGCAAACTATTACAAATTATTTTCAACACGTCCACATATAAATGCCTGCACAATGTTCGCAGACATTCGTAGGTGTTATTTTCCTTCGATCTTTTTACTTTTACCGACAGACGACGGGAAATTTTTCGTTAGCACTGCTGGCGATTCGAACCACAATTTATTCGGTCGACAACGCAAACGAACGGCAAAGTTCTCAGCTATATTTCTTGCTTAATAAAACGGTGGCACAAATATATTCCTTGTTAAAATCCAGAAGATCGTTTCGAGATAATATATATATATATATATATATATATATATATATATATATATATATATGTATATAATTCCAATAGTAATTTCATTCTTAAATATCGTGTCATTGTAATCTATACGATAGTAACCTAGAATGACGCCCGAAGCATATTATTAGATGCTCTCTTCTTAAATAACGTACTTAGAAAAGATGCCGTGGTTGGGAACGAAAAATATTTCCCCAACTGCATGTTTTAAAAGCCTCCGGTGGTCCCGGTTGAAGCTTTTATATCCACTCATATGTTAATATTTTTTTATTTAAGTATACCACTAATTAGCAATACTAAAATACCAAGAAACGTTTAAATTGAAATGGCAGTAATCATGAAAATTCTTATTTACAAGATTCAAATTCTAATTCCTTGAATGAAACGTGTATTGTAAAATTCAAAGTGCGAGTTAACGCTTTTTCATGTAAACGATAGAATATTTTATTAGATTGCTAATTTTAATATCAAGAAATTGCATAAACAATTTGTAAAATCGTATTGGAAAAATATAATTCGTATGAACGTTAAAAAAAAATACACCCAGCACGATCTAATTTAATATATAACGGGTAAACTCATTTTGCGCGGAACAAACTTGTGCGTCATTGGCAGCCACCCGCGGGGGTGACAAATACAGCTTCCTTTATTTATAATTATTTATTATGGTAGTCGGTTGTCTGATTACTAATTGTTTTTGTTCTACTTTTCAATTTCAATGGATCAAATATATTTAAAGTATGTTTATGCCGCGAAAGGTTTACATTGTGAAAGTACCAGTATAATGTACAATATGTTTAAACATCACTTTTCGCACTAATGTAATTATAACACGTCACTTTCATGTGAAAAAAAAAACTAATTTCAAAACTTGTTATACAATATACTAATTAATATGATACCAATGAACAATAGAGACATACCATAATAACATTCCTAAAAGAGTTAAACTGAGAATATCTAAATTTTGCTTCTCCGAACGCCATAGAGTGGTTCATTTCAAATATTTTTTAAGGAATATTCAAGTAAGGCAGCTTCTTGGCTAAGAAAAACTCACTTGTCGCTGCCTTAAGCCGGTTATTGATCTTGAGATCCTACCTCAGTTAAATCAGTGTAGCTCTACATAATCATATTGTCTCTGTGTTATTGAAGTTAGCAGTGTGGAGCCATTGAGTTTATAAAACAACTGACAGGGATCAATGGTATTTATTCTCGCATCTAAAAAATCTAAGTTATCTTATTTGGGCATATCTACAAATGCCTTAACACAAGAGTGAATAAGAAATCTATTTCGAGATGTATCTGCTTGATTTTAAATCGATCAAAGAATTTTCTTGACGTCTTTGCACTCAATCTCCATCTGTGTCATAGAGACTAGTCCAAACATCCTGTGGATAGAGAACAGCATTTTTGAATTTTACTGTCAAAATTTAGCTACTCAAAAGTTGTTATAGGCTGTGATTTCTCTTGAAATTTTCTGTCTTAACTTGGTATCGAGTAAAGAACAATGCATATTATTTTAATATATTTCTGTCGTGTTTTACACAATCTTAAAAAGGCAAAAGATAACTGCATCATCATTTGTATGTGCTTCTCACATAGTAAAAGAAAATCGGTAAATTTCCTTTACCCGGAACTTCCCTCGTTATGAATCTTTCCTATTATTAGGAATAGTGAAATGTGACCCAATTTAGCTCAGTACATAGTTATTTAGTAACACATATATTTTGTCTTTTTAAACATTTTTATTGGGAGCCATTTTGGTACGTCATACTTATATATATTCATACCAATATTTTTACCCGTTTCTACCTACGCCATACTGGATTTTTGGGCATAATTTAAAATAAATTCAATAAGTAGTTTTTACATTGACACACACCGCCATTCTGTTACGTCATGTCGAATCGTACCAGTTTATCCCTATGTCACATCTAATTTTTCAGCAAAATTTCAGTCTATTGAAGAAGAATATTTTTTTACTTTTATTTTTTAAACATTTTATTTGGCCGCCATTGTGTTTCGCCAACTTTACCAGTATATTTCTATTTTAACGCTTGTACAAAATTTGAAATTAATGTAATAAGTAGTTTTTCCAGGCTGTTTTTTTAAATATTTTATTAAGCTGCTATTTTGTTTTGCTGTCTTGGATTCATACCAAAATGTTAAAAGTTCATTCCTATGTAACACTTGATTTTTGTGCATAATTTGTGGTAAATTGGATAATTACTTTTTTAGTAATCATTTTTTTAACATTTCACTAGACCGCCATCTTGTTACGACATAGTGAATTTTTACCAAAATATTACCAGGTTATCTCCATATGCCCCTTTATTTTTTACTAAAATTTGAACTCAATCTGCTAGGTAGTTTTTAAGCTATGCCGCGAACTGATAGACTGATGACTGATGACAGACAGGCCGATGGAATTGATAAAACATATTTTTTTGGCATCCAGGGACGCTAAAATGTGGAGATACGTAAAGCCTGAGAGAGTGATTTTGTCACGATTACAAACGTTTTATTTGGCCGCCATTTTGTTCCGCCATCTTAAATTAGTTTACTAGTTCATATTTATACCACAATATTTATGGCACACAATTATTTCAAATCAATCAATTAAGCAGTTTTTACAGGCTGAATTTTTAAATAATTTATTAAGCCGCCATTTTGTGCCGCCTTCTTAGATTCGTACCGAAATTTTACCAGTTGATTCCTACATAACACTTAATTTTTGTGCAAAATTTGAAATAAACTGGATAAGTAGTTTTTTGTAATATTTTTTCTAGCATTTCACTAGGCCGCCATTTTGTTTCGTTATATTACATTTTTACCAAAATGTTACCAGGTTATTGCCATATGACCCTTAACTTTTAACAAAAATTTGTTAAAGTCAATCGGGTAAACAGTTTTTAGCTACGCGGCGAACAGAGAGACCGACAGACAGACCGACGGAGTTACGAAACCATATTTTTCGGCATCTAAGGGCCCTGAAACTTAAAGATCGGAAAAAATCTCGGAGGGTGATTTTTTCGCGATCACAGCACTTTTCTTTTACCAGAGAACTAATAACAATGTAGTTTTTGATTCTCGTTTGGCATAATAAGCCACACAGCATCAAAATAATTCCATATTTTGCACTGTTTAGAAGATATATGGCAAAATGTCCATCAATGTATCTCATCATAACGCATTATATACATACATATATGCATATAATATAATTTAAGCCGGCTAATTGAATAATCCTATATGGTGATTTTTCATTTTTCTAATATTACGTGTCGATAAAACTCCGGCTTATACAATATTTGCCTTTTTTCTCAAACTTAATATATTAAAAAAGTGACAAGCTCTCGCCTCATGTTATAATACCTAAACCAAATAAATTACATATAACATCTTCAGATATCGACAAACATTTTCATTTAGATAATGACTATTTGTAAATACACCATCCCATTTTACAGCTTTTTATGGTAACTATTCTCTCTATCTTTATTGCCGGAAATGTGGCAAATTAACATGAACATGCATAAATGTCAAATATATGGTTCTGTGAGGTGACAAAAGTAATAATAATTACTGTACAAATAAAAATGGTGTTTCTAATTACTAATCATGAGAATTCCCATGCTAGAAATGTAGCTTTCCAAACAGGTTCTGTGCAAAAAAATATTTCTGATTATTAATAATGAACATTTCTTAAGCACAAATGCAACTTTTTAAGACGCTCATTACTTATTTGCTAGGGATTAAACATTGTCGGGGGAGCACTTAAAAGGGTTGTACTTAGGCTCGTCGGCTTGTTGGTGCCCATTATACTATCTATCCCCCAAAGAAACGCCTCGAACCAAGAGCCCACTTTTTTTAGGAAGGAAAGAACACTTTTAGGCTCAGCATTTATTATAAGCTTAAGTTGTATATAAGTGTCAACTAAGCAAAGCATTCTGCGTCATCGACAAACCAAATAATGGGTAGTGTCGTCTACCTCGGCACAAAACCTGCAGTATCGATTATTGCCAAGTTCAGTTTTATACAGGCGATATTTCACTAGCGTGTACTCAGTCGAGGACTGGGTGACCCTGCACAACCTGGTGATTTTAAACAATGGAAATACTCCTACATTCCATGGGACAGCTGGATTCTCTACTATACACGTTAGCTTAGGTACCGAAGAGGCCTGCAAGTATCAGTAAGGGATGATTGGGAGAATCTCAGCGACCACTATACTATTAGCTTCAATATACCAAACGTAAATACTAGAAGTATTATAGGGAAGAAAGCGAAAAAGGATGGATTGAAAACAGACAAAATATCAAGAAATTGGAAGTGATATGCCCTAATATGTTTAACTTAAACTTAACAGAAAACTGCAATAGATACTTATATACAGTACCTTAAATCACGATAGCCTGTCTGTTGGTGGAACGAAGAAATAGCAAATATAAGGAAAACTTGTATTAAACTAAGAAGGGACCTAACAAGATCAAGAAGTAAAAACTCTGGAGAAGCTATCATAAACAGGATGAAGGAGGATTATCATGCGGCGAAGCAGAAACTAAAAAGAGATTCTAAAAAGCAAAGAAAACAAATGGAAATCACTATGCTCAGAGCTAAACGAAGATATATGGGGCCAGGCCTATAAGAGCGTTATCAGAAAACTAGGGCTACGAGGCGCATCAAACCAATCGGCAGAAACAATCTCACAACAAATATCAAAATTATTCCCTATTCATCAGATCATTAAGGGGAATTATGATAATTACGAAATTGGAAGCATCCCCCAATATACGATGGAGGAACTGATTCTAGTATTAACCAATATGAAAATCAAGAAGGCTCCAGGTTTGGATAATATAACCTCGAAAATATTAAAAATGTGTGTTAACTGACCCACAGATATTTCTAAAAATGTTTAACAATTGTTTGGTAAGCTCATACTGATGCTGACTCGACAGACCAATAGGCTTGATTAATACCCTGGGCAAATTACTAGAGGCGCTATTGAAGAACAGACTTGAAGAGGAAATTGAATCTAAGAAGCTAATAGACTCTAACCAGTACGCATTTAGAAGGAGAAAATCAACAATAAATACTCCGGAACCGTGAAACAAATCACAGACGATATCAACGAAAAGTCGTACTCAGCACGCGAAGTCACCGTTATGATACTGGTAGATATAAAAAATGCTTTCAATAGTGCAACCTGGAACGAAATCGTGGAGGCATTGGAGACAGGAAGGGTCAGTACATATCTGGTAAACATGGTGAAAGCCTATTTGAGCAACAGAAAATTAATTGCATGCAACGGAGAACAATTTAACATGACATGCGGAAAACCGCAGGGTTTTATCTTAGGTACAATACTATTGAATGTCTTTTATAATGAAGTAGTATCCAGTTTTAGAGAAGATGATGTTTACCACCATATCGCATATACGAGTACAGATGACTTGACTATCATAGTGAGAACCAAAACAAAAGCCAGCCTAGAGGACAAAGCCCAAGACGCCGTAAATAAACCAATATGTCAACCGACTAAAATGGGTTTTAGCATCGCAGCAGATAAAACAGAAATAGTAATAATCTCAGGAGGAAAACCATTAACAGAATTCAGCTTGAACTTCGAAGGTCAAAGCGTTAATAATAAAAAAGCGGGAAAGTATCTGGGCATTTTTATAGACAAGGATATGCGTCTAAGTACGCACATAACCAAAATTGCCGAAAAGGCTCAGGAAAGGATAAGTCAGCTGATGAGAATAAGGCACAAGGTGCATGGCCCAAAATCAAGTAAGAAGAGGATGTTAGTTTCGACGGTTTTATCAATGATGTTGTACGGTGCCCCAATGTGGGCAGATGCATTGAAATACAAATATCACCTAAAAAAACTACAAAAAGCAAATAGGCGACTGGCCATTATGATTACATCTTGCTATAGGACAGCTCCAACAGACGTAATCGAAGTAATAGTAGGACTCCCACTCATTGATTTGAGAGTGACGGAAAGAACAGAAATACATCCAAATGGTAAGGAGGGCAAAGATGAGCCAAGAAATCGAATATTAGAAGAATGGGAGCAGTGGTGGAACTATTACAACGGATGGACGAAAATCTTTATAACAAACATTAAAAAATGGGTGGAGAGAGATTGGTGCAAAGTTGACTATTACCTAAGCGAGGCTATGACAATTCTTTCGGAGTATATCTGAAAAGGATAAAAAAGGAAAATAATAACGAATGTCTCCTCTGCAGAGAACGAGATAGCGCAGAACATACTACATTTAAGTGTAGGATCTTTACAGGTGATCGAGAGGCGCTAAAAGCTTATATAAATGTGGAACTAAACAAAGAGAATATGGCAGAACTACTGCTGAAGCGAAGAAGAGAAAGCGGAGAAGGAACTGAGATAAAAAAGAACTGAAAATACGGCCTCACCCTCAAGTAATGCTAACTGCGGTTTCAGTGTGGATGTCTAGCTATGGTGAAGGGAGTTTGGCAGGTAGTCCGATCCCAGGGAGCCCTGAACTCTTTGGGCAAAACAAGATCTCTACACGAAGCCCAAATCCCAGACGATAAAGCGTTTCTTCAAGCCCAAAAAAAAAATGCGTGTGTTCAGTCAGGACTCTAGTCTTGGTTCTAAGTTGACCTGTGTTCAATTTGAGAGCGGCTGAAATGGTTTGACGCAAAGACGTTAAACGGTCTGATTCCTATTTATTCGTGCCATTCAGCATTCAATACCAAGTTGTTAGATCGTGGATGTCATAAACCTGGTCCTGGCAGCTGAAGGAGAAATTTCAAGAGCGGATATTCTTTACTACTTCACAGCCTAAATGTTCCAACTGAGTAACGTTTTCCTGGTACATTGTGTTCATGGGCGGAGTTATGACTAATTAGAGACGTATATATATTTTATTCGTTTTTTAGTGTATGTATCAAGTTTGAATATTTTTGGGGAAGCTAATTCGGTATTTGGGGGGGGTCTTAGCTTCCCCAAGCCCCCCCTAACTTCACCCATGATTGTGTTGTTCTAATTTAACAAAATGTGTCCTTGAATATGTCGTTTGAGGAAAAAATTAACTACAAACTACCACTATATTTGCTTTCTTTTTTGACAAGATTTTAATATCTATAATTAAGAAAATATTATATTTTTTCTATTAAATAATAAAATACATATACAAAAACAAATACTGTGAAAATTTCCTGCCTCATCAAAGGAAAATAAACGTTTTTATAAAAGTTTTGTGTTATAATAAATAATTGTAAAACTTACGAACTTAATAATAGGAAATAAACTTAAGTTAGATGCTCTCCCCATGTAAATTATTTATACAAGAAAATAAAATATGTGTTATCAAACATAGTACTTGTCAATTATTTTCTAGAGTTGAGAATTACATTCAAATAAATAAAATTGTCCGTTTCCTCTAGTTTAATTATTATTAATTAATTATAAAAATTAAGTATAATTATATTTAATTAAGTTCATATTATCATATTCGCATATCAATATTAATAATTTACTTTTAATGCTCTTTGCGCAATCTATACACTAACACAGTAGCCCTTTGCATTTTTATTGCTATAAATTCCTTACTCAAATATATCAATATTGTTTACTTTCCTGCAAGACGACTTCTTCAAAAAACTTGTTTATGCGCATACATCTTCTCTTGACATAAAATAAAATATCTCTAAAAAAATGTTGTCTGATCTAGCTAACTGACCACCGCATGTAGGCATATTTAACGCAACATTGATAATTATATTATTAATCATAATTAATTAATATTACCTAAACTAAACATCATCAGTGCTTGTGCAGGAAGTCATCTTTTTTTTAATCAGTTCACTGTCGAAATTCCCTAATTTACTTTGAATTTGAAATTTAATATTTTTTGATTTTTGATGATTTTATAAATTATTTTTACTAAAGCAAGCCAATTTTTCTTCCATCTGATTGATATCGAATGTGTATAACATTTCATAAAATACTGACTTATTTTACCACTAACAATATTAATAATTTCTGTAATAAAACATATTTTCGCTTAAAATTTTAATTTTGTTTTTAGGAAGCTACTTCACCCCCTTAAAGTAACCTTATATATATAAAAAAATGCATTTACATGTAAAACAAGAAACTAAACTTGCTCTGTTTTACCTTTTTTTAAGGGGCTGGTTTGTCTCCTAGAACTACTGTCTATAGGGGAAAAATATTTTATATACAAAGAAATAAAATAAATTTGGCGTGTTTCATCTCTTTTTAAACTAACCGCTTTAAAATTAAATACACCTGAATTAAAAACTTCTTATAAACAAGCTCCTATTTATAAAATAGTGCTCTAAAAAGTAAAAAATAATATATAGCGTATGAAACTAAATACTAAAGCAATAGAAAAAACCCACCCTCACATAAACACAGAACTTTTAAAAATTTGAATATTTTCTTAAAGCTTTATTTCAAGTGTGATATTCAAATTTTTAAAAGTTATGTGTTTATTAAGTATGTACTGCTGGCGCCTTTGATCGGTGAGGGTGATGGAGTTCTTTTGTAGCTTTATTATTTAACTTCATACGCTAAATATTATTATTTACTTTTTGGTGCAATGGTTTATAAATAAAAACCTGTTTCTTAAAATATTTTTTTTACGTTTATTTTATTTTGTACTTTGTAGCATTTGATTAATTGTCTGTTTTAATATCTTAACTTGTGCATATTGATCTGTATTAATATTAAATTTTATTTAACATTCAACGAGACCAAACGCGACGGGGCTATCTTGTTTAGCTTTTTTAAGGAGTTCCTATGACCACCTTTATTTCCTAGGGCTACCTTCCTTCTCCATCATTAGACCTTCTTTATGGTACCATATTATTCTATTGTCACCGATATGCCAAAGTTTAGCTTAATTGGATGCCAGCAAGGGCTTGAAAAATGAATTAAAATTTTTGAACCGGAAAGACAGACATATGCCGGAAGCAAGTTAAATAAAAGCTTTCTTTGGATATATGCCAAGTGCTACCCTGTATAGTGAGAAAAATTATTTAAATACAGACAAATAAAGGAAATTTGACGTATTGTTAAAAAAACTAACGGAAGATATTATTTTTTCGTTTTCAAACGATTGTTTTATCCACTTTTCATTTACTCTGTAAAGTGGAAAAAATGTTTCTGTATATAAGATGATAAAAAAAAATTGACGATATTCAGTGTTTTTAAAAAAGTAACATACTTATGAAATAAGTTCATTATTTTTTTCAGGCAGCTGTTTCAAATCCTATACAATAGAAAAAAATGTTTTCATAAACAAAAAGTAACAAGAAATTTGAAGTATTTCATTGTTTTAATTTTTTTTTAATTCTTAGAGGGCTGAATCATGTCTTTAGAGCTGTATAGTGGAAAAAATGGTGTATATAAAAAACGATACAACAAATTTGACGTATTTCACTGTTTTCGTTTCTAGGGGGCTGTTTCATCCTCTAGCGCTACCCTGAATAATGGAAAAACAGTTTATCTCTATATTACCTTTAATTTTTATTTATTTGACTAAGATTTTTTTTTAAACTTTTTATTTTGCTACCATATACTTTTGCTAACTTGGATTAGTACTAAAATGTTACCAGTTTATTCCCATGTAACACTTGATTTTTGAACAAAATTTGGGGTAAATTGGATAATTAGCTTTATAGTAATAATTTCTTAAGATAAGATAAGATTTCATTTGTCAAGATTCATTCAGACCAATTACCCTTATGGCGTGTATAACAAAAACTTTTGAAAGAATAATTAAATTCAGATTAGAATATTGGCTAATAAAAAACAAAATTCTGTCTTTAAATCAATATGGTTTTAAGCCAGGTATGGGTATAACCGACGCTATAGCCCACTTGACTACCGACGTTCAGTTGGGTCTGACAGAAAATAAGTGCACGTATGCCATCTTTATTGACATGAAATCAGCATACGAAAGTGTCATTCTTGAGATTTTCTGTAAAAAAATTAAATACCTAAATATACCAGAACAGGTTATATTTACAATTTTAAATTTATATAATAATAGACAAATATTTAAAATGGCATTTGGATTACGGGTTCAAGATCCACTTTTCAAGGTATTCCTGAGGGATCTGTCTTAAGTCCATTAATCTTTAAACTCTACACTTATGATTTTCACTCATGATGGAGTAATGATATTACAGGATTACAGTGTGCCGACGATTTTGTGATATATGGAAGTTATAAGGACTATCAAACTAGTGTAAATAAATTAAAGTATATTTCTTACTGCATTCAAGATTGGTGTTTTACAAATGGTTTTACAATTTCAAATTCTAAATCTGCAGTAGTATTTTTTATCAGAAAAAGAATACCAAAACTACACAAAATTACTTTAAATGAAATAATTTTCCCGGTACTTAATAGTTATAAATATTTGGGTGTTGTTATGGATTGCAAATTATTATGGAGGGAACATATCGAAAATTAAAAATAAGAACCGAAAAGGGCCTTAACCTTTTAAGACAAATTAGTCGTTTTTATTGGGGAGTAAGACAAGAATTAGCTTTGCTTTGTTATAGGGTATTCATAAGATCCATTTTAGATTATGGTGGCATTTTTTTTAGCACAACACGTAAGTCTCATTTGTTAAAATTAGACAGAATTCAATTCAAAGATATTGAAATATGTTAAGGTGTTATGTCATCATCCCACAATTATGCAATTTTGGTGGAGGCTTTGGAAACTCCTTTGTTTCTAAGGAGGGAATTTTTAGCAGCCAAATTTATAATGAAACTCCAAATAAAAGAAACTCTACTTTTTTTTTAAGTTTTTGATTTATTCATCAAAAATATGACCAGTCGATACTGGCAAAGAAAAAACTCTCCAGCCTTGGCAGTGGCCTATGAAGAATGCAACGATACAGGTTATCTTAATACTATACTCTCCAAATCCAAAACACTATTAAAATGGAATATAATGCAATATTTGTTAACCTAGATATATAAATCCCTAACTATCCCCATGACCCCACCTGGCAACCTAAGGTTTAATGACCGCCTAACTAAATGCCAAAATAATTACCTAATTATATTTACTGATGGATCAAAATCAGAAAAACAAACTTCAGGAGCCTATTACGCTCCAAAATTAAATACACAACAATCCCTCTTATTAAGTAATGAATACTCAATTTTTTTGTGCCAAAGCAGCTGCCATATTCTATGCTATTAACTGGGCCTTAGTCCAAGAAGCTTACGACAATATTCTTATTTGTACTGACTCTCAATCAGTTCGAGAGAAATTGACTAATTTTTCCTTTTGTAAGAATATGCTCGTTAACTGTTTTATAGCAAGCATTTTAGAACTTGTTTCTAATACGCCTAAACATGATCAATTTTTATGGGTTAAATATCATGTAAATATTAGAGGGAATAATACTGCAGAACGCTTAGCCAGGACCTGTGACCCTCATAATAGTATTCTCGGCAGAAGTATAATTTAGAACGAAGTTTCCTCAAAATTGAAGAAATACACTTTCAGCAAATGGAACCAAATTTGGCATCAATACATCCAAAATAAAAATACACATTATGCTTTCGTTCATCCTAATATTTCACCAAGCCATTGGTACCATAGAGCACAAATTTCTCGACCTATAATTTCATTTATCAGTCGGCTTAAACTAAACCATATGAGATTGCCGTCACATCTTTTCAAGATAGGCATTCACGAATCTTCTAGCTGTACAGTATGTAACCAATATGGTAATGTTAATCACATCTTGTTTAACTGTAATCAATACCAATAGTTTACATATGAAATATCAAATTACCTAATCCAAATGGGATTTAGTACCCTTTTCTGGTTGCCAGATATTTTAAGATCCGAAAATTTAGATGTATTCAAACGTATTTATTTATATTTTTGCAAGATGAATATTAACCTGTAGAGATTGATATCTTTTTACCCAATACCTCGGTTATCCTTTGTTTTAACCCTATATTTATCCGGTCTACCATGTCCATGTTTGTATATAGGCCCTGGTCGACCCGTAGGCGAGGAGCGTGTGTCTTTGTTTAATATGTCCTTTTACTACCCCGAATATTCATCGCTATAAAAATCTAATGTAAAACTACATATATAATTATTCTAAATTTTCCTTTTTGTGAAAATACAATGTCGTGGCTAAAACACTAGAATGTAAAGTAAAAAAACCAAAAAAAAAAGGAATAGTGAAGTGTGATCCACACAGTCATTTAGTAACACATTCATCAAATTTTGCACAAAAACTAAATGTGATATACGGATAAACTGGTACGAATTGGACATAACGGAACAAAATGCTGGTCTTAAAAACCTAAGTATACTATATATTCAATTTATTTTAAATTATGCCCAAAAATCAAGTGTGACACACGTAGAAACTAGTAAAATATTGGTATGGGGGAATAAAATGGGATCCAATAAAATTGTTTGAAAACACACTATATTATCAAAATAAGGAAAATATATAGCGCGGTTAGAACTAGTATATAGCAGAAAATGGATTCGTTGGGATGACCGCTAAAGCAATGAAATTTGGCTAACCATAGACACGTGTTTCTGACTTAAGGTCTTCATCAGTACAGTCAACTAGTTGAAAGACGAGTACAACTAGTGCCAAATTTCATTGCTTTAGCGGTCATCCCAACGAATCCATTTTCTGCTATATACTAGTTCTAACCGCGCTATATATTTTCCTTATTTTGATTTACTACTCTTGGGTTATGAGTTTCGCCACAGGTGGCTATATGCTGCTCCGTGGTAAATAGAGTATCAAGTCCGGCGAAGATTTCGGATGTTCTCTTGGTAATCACAAATGTCGGTTTTGCTCCTGTTGGTGACTCTGGTATTGTTTTGTGTATTCATTTTGGCACTAGTTGTACTCGTCTTTCAACTAGTTGACTGTACTGATGAAGACCTTAAGTCAGAAACACGTGTCTATGGTTAGCCAAATTTCATTGCTTTAGCGGTATCCCAACGAATCCATTTTCTGCTATACACTATATTATGTATTACTAAATGATTATGTACGGAACTAAATTGAGTCACACTTCACTATTTCTAATGAAAGAAAAGATTTGTAATGCAGGAAGTGCCGTATAAAGAAAATTCACCGACTTTTTTGTATATATATTTAATTAAAAAAATCAAGTGTCTACGACAATAAAATCCTCAATTTTTCGATGTCAAAACATTTATCCCAACTATGTTTGCTTTTATTTTGTCTAATATCGGTATGTGCCTTCTCAAGGTATTTTTTTATATCTCCTAATAATATCGAAGATCTACGCCCTTGGTCTCAAAATCTTCTAGACAATTTTTCGTTCAAATTTGAAACGAATCGTTTTAACCGTTCTTGTGCGCCCAGATTTGGTTTACATACATATCCGTACAGAGATTATACAATTTGGTTTTCTAAAAATATATTTTTCGTATTCTAGCGACTCTAAAACATTCCATGTAGTACATTAACTGAACTTGTGCACTTCGTTGCACGTACAAATCGAAATGGAGAAATGACGGATGTGTCGATAAATATAACTAACAACTAAAAATAACAATAGAGATATGCGAAAGTCAAAACTATTGGAACTAATGCTTTTTTATAAACCATAACATTTTATGCTTCGTTTTTGGTGGTTAAATACATAAGTTATTTTTTTCAGTAACCCCGGAATAGGCAACAAGGCTACCCTAAGAACAGTTGTGTAGATCAATTCCAGTAATAGACAATAGATAGACTTTGCCCTTGAATCTCAGTTACCATGGCAAAACATAATTTTATACATGGACCGGCAGAAATCTAGGGCTTTACAACATTATTTCAACTTTACATAGAAATCCGTTTCGCCAGCCGTTCTTCGACGGTTACGTTATAAATGCTTCTAAAATGAGGTTTTCAGTAATTATTTAACTTTTTAACACAAAATCGAGGTAAAATTTTATTTAGTTCCCAAGATATTTTACAAAACAATATTTTATTCCTTTTCACCCTCTTAAATGTAAAATTTTCAAACCAAAATCCAGAAATTGACTGTTAGATAATTATTTTTGAAGGCCCTTGACTAAATAATCGCCCTAAAACATCTTTTAGTTAAAGATGTTGTGAAAAAACATTTCACCCCTTAGAGGTAGAATTAAAAAATCTAGAAATCGATGATAAGGTACCTAATTATTTTTTAAGGCCTTTGTCAAAAAAATAGTCGTAAAATTTGATTTAGTCGAAGAGCTATTGTAAAAAAAAGTAAAACGGGTGGAATTTCGAAAAACCCCGAATATACTTTTAGACAAATTTTTAAAAGCTATTGACAATAGAATCGCCCTAAAATCTCATTATCTGAAGACATTACGCGGAAAACCGCGATTCTTTTTACGCTTATAAGATAGCTAGATAATTTTGAAAGTCATTGCCGAAAGAATCACTTAGTTAAAGAGTTACTGTAAAAAAGTTAAAACAAATTTCCCTCCCTTAAGGGCAGTGTTTCGGACAATCTATACAATTCTAGAAATCCAGAAAATGATTTTTAGATAACTATTTTTAAAATATTTTGCAAATAATCATTTTAACATCTCATTTAGTGGAGCAATTAGTTAAACAGATAATTTAAAAATTGTTAAATTGCCTTTACCCGGAACTTTCCTCGTTATGAATCCTTGCCTCTATTAAGGAAAGGAAAACACGGCACATGGCTAAAGGACTTCGTTCCATGACCATTTGGAAGAATAGTAAGCCCAATTTGTATATGTACTGTACATATCACTAAATAACTACCTGCCGGAGTAGACTGAGTCATGCTTCACTTTCCTTGTTAAAAAAAGTTCGGGGTAAAGCTAATTTTCGAACTTTTCCATACGTTTCTTTAAACAAACCGCCATTTTGATAAGCTATCTTAGATTCGTACCAAACTGTTAGCAGTTGATTTATCCTTGTTCAACATTTGATTTCAATTGAGTAAGCAGTTTTTACACTGATTTTTTAAACATTTTAGATCGTCATTTTAGTCCGCCATCTTGAACTCGTATTAAAATTTTATCAGTTTATCAATATATCACACTTGATTTTTGTGGAAAATTTGAGGTCAATTAAGTAAATAGTTTTGTACATTGAGTTTTTAAACTGACTGCTAGAATGTTATCGTTCGATCCTCATATGACCCCTAATTTTTTATCAAAATTTAAAGTCAATCAGGTAAGTAATTTTTAGTTTTAGTTTGAATGCCACGAACAGACAGACGGACGGACGGTCAAACCGATTCGGCATCTAAAACGTAACTATTGTTAAAAACCTGGGAGACTGATTTTTTCACTCTTACAAGTGAACAAAAATACTCAGATATCTGTATAAGGAATAATAGGGCATATTAGATATTGTGCTTATTTTGTTCTTTTCAAATTAATCTTCTATTTGAAAACTTCCTAAACTAATTCCTTAGTTCCAAAACACCCTACAATTGAAATATACAGTCACACTAAGACAAAACTATCAAAAACACACGAGAAATGTGAAAAAAACAGTAGTAAAAAAATTGGTAACTTCACCTTTACCCACAACTTCCATCGTATAGAACTCCACTATTTACAATAAACAGTCTATATATGCATATAGTTATTTGATAATATTATTTTTTTATTTTAATTAATTTATTATTACTATTATTTTATATTTTATTAGGCCGCCATTTTGTTTTGCCATCTAGGATTTGCAATAAAAATGTATCAGTCTATCCCTATTCAAAATTTGATTTTTGTGCAAAATTTCAAGTTAATTGGAGAAGTTTTTTGGTAATTAATTTTTAAACATTTCATTTGTCCGCCATATTGGATTAAATTTTTTTTTTCAGTTTATTGCTATATCATACTTTATTTGTGGACAATCTGACGTAAATAAGTGAACATGTTTTTCAGGGTCCCAAGGACAAAGATCTGTTAAATTAATTTTTAGATAATAATTTTTGAAAGCAACTAACAAAAAAATTGTCCTAAAATCTCTTTTATGTTTCCTAATTCATACGAGCACGCCAAAGGATCTAAAGCGATAAAGCGGTGAAAAAGCATTGGCGGATTGTCTTATTTTTCCATTTTTAGTAGATTTATTAACAATTCCAACACAGTTATGTTTTTTTTGTTATCGGGAATACAACAACCGCTTTATGGGGATTTCAAAGAACTTTTCCTTTGTTTCGAAAGGTTTGCTAAGCTCCGCCCATTATGAAGTCTTAGGTAGTCCAATTAAAGGTAAATAAAGAAGCTAAGGTTCAAGATAATAGATATAATGCTTAACATTAAATATTTTGGTATTTGCTTTTGTGTAGATCGTCAATTCACAGTTTTTAAAAATGTCATCAAATTTTGGCACAGTATTTTCCAAGGGTGTTCCCGATTCTAAAGCAAGGGCTATAGTGTTAAGCGTCCATGATGCATATGTGGACCAGATGCCTACAAATACTGTTAGAAATATATTCAATTCATGTCCTAATATGAAATGAGCCAGCCAATCAACAATACACAGGCTTCTTAGTGAAAAGTGGAAACAGTGGTAGATGAAGTTGCCTAAGAAAAGTCGTGGTAAAAAACCATTATAGGTGGATGAACAAGCAAGAAACATAATAAGAAGGAAAGTGCATTCCTTTTATTTTAAGAAGGAGATTCCAAGAGCTGATGAAATTTTAACAGCTGTAAGTGAAGTCGAAAATGTAGCAGAAATGGCAAGAAAGAAGTTATGCAAAATGCTTCATCAGATGAACTTTTCTTCGCAAAAGCAGAACAATAAAACAGCTTTAATAGATAAAGAAGAAATAATACATTGGAGACGACAATATTTAAGAGATATACGAAAGTACACGAGGGAACAACGAAATATTTATAAGTTGGACGAAACGTGGTTTAACGCAGGCCACCCGTGAGTAAATGTTGGCAGGATTAAAATGTTCAAAGTCCTCGGTAGGCTTTGTTAGAAGGTTTGTCACATAGCTTACAAATTCCCCCCTGTAAGGAGCGCAGGTTAATCATAACTCATATTCGAAGTGACAAGGATTTTTAAAAAGGGGTTTACTGGAAAAATCTACAAAAGATTACCACGAAGAGATGACTCCAGATGTTTTTTAGGAGTACTTTTCTGAAACGATTAAGTCAATCCCTGAAAATTACGTCATTGTAATGGACAACGCCAGCATTCTACTCTAGCAGAGAAATAACCCTCGTCTTATTGGCGAAAACAAGATATTATAAATTAGCTAGATGAAAAAGAAATACGATATAAAAATGATGCCTTAATACAAGAGCTTTTGAGGATAGCTAGGGAAAATACATTACAATTTAAGACAAGTTATTTATGAAATGACTATGGAACGTAATATAATAGTACTTCGCTTGCCACCCCATAACTGCAAATTAAATCCAACTGAATTAATATGGTCTCAAGTGAAAAAATGTAATAAAGCATAACTTTAAATTAAGCCATGAGTGGAAACTTTTAAAAACATCGTTAGATCAGGTGAAGAAAACTGGGGCAATGCTCTAAACTATGTGATTGATAAAAGAAGAACAGATGATTTGGGACCTTGGCAACCTATGGAAGAGACTATAGCACTATTAATATCTATGACCGTGTCTGAATCAGATGAAAATGAGGACGTTTTTCATTCAAATTAAATTGTAAATACAAATAATATTTCTAATATCTATTGTAATATATTTATTTTCTTCTACAACAAAATGGGCATTGGAAAAGTGTAAGTATGTCAATAATTTGTTAACTGTCATTTAAAAAACACTTTTAAGCTAAAATTATTAAAAAACTTTTCAAGAGAAAGTGTAGAGAGATGGCAAACATTGTTTTATTTTATTTAGTAATTAAAGAACCAATCTTTTTTTATGTTAATTTCTTATTTTTTTTAGTTATTTACTAGAATTTGAATTAAAATATTTATCAACCTTCTTGTTTAGATGTTAAACTAGAAGTGTTTTTAATTCCTAAAGTCAGTAAAACTTGGCAAGGAATTTTACTGATAACAGTTTTTCCACTTTATGTAGTTTTTGTGTTCTGCAAATATTATATTTTTTTATGTTGGTAAACGCATGTTTTAGTTTAAAATTTATATAGGAGGAAATCTTTATTATACATCAGTGTTTTATTAATTTTTAAAAATACTGTTTTATTATTTTACAAATTATCATTTTGTTGTGTTTTCTTTGAAATTATATACGTTTATTTAACATATTTATTTTATTTACAGTAATACATCTCACTTAGTTAAAGAGATATTGTAAAAAAAACATTGCACCCCATTAGGATGGGGATTTTGCAAATCTTAAAATTGGTTTTTAGAACATTTTTTTTTGGAAAATAAGCCGAAAGGATTATTTTAAAAATTGATTCCAGAGATATTGTAAAAAACATAAGAACACGTTTCACCCACTGAATTTCGAAGAATCCAGAAATAGGTTTTTAGAACAATATTTCTTTGGACAGGAAGAGGCTGTACTTGACCTGTTTCCTTTAAACTTGCTAAACTCCTAAAGACTTTCCAGGAATAATGACGCCCATCAGGATAACGCAGAGCGTATCGGCGGGAAGCAATTAATGCGTTTTCAAAATTTTGAAAGAAAATAGCTAACATTTCATAGGACTCTTCATTAGAATACATATTTTAAACAATAACAATTCAAACTGATACTAAATAAAAACTGAAATGTTTATCTCTCAAATATAGTAATTAGTAATGGCCGCCCTTATTGCTTTTGTTTATAAGTCATGGCCTACCAAGAGGACCGGGGACACTTAGATTTTAATAAAGTAGGTAATCGATTTAGAAAACAACTTTTTTCGCTTTTTCTTTGATGGTTTTTTTTTACCAAAATTAAACAAAGAATACTTTCTAAAAATTTTTTTTTTAAAGCAGTGCTAGAGTAACTAAAAATGTATAGTACAAATTAACAAATTACTTCAGACACTCGCTAAGACTCGTGCTACAATATAGCGTAGCTCATCCCAAGTCTTAATGAGATGACAGCATGCATACCTTATAAATGAGGAAAGCAAATTTAAAGTGAGTGACATCACATTTTGTCAAAAAATAAAGTTATTCGAAAATAACTCAGACACGAATAAAGGTATTAATCCGCGGTTTTCTCCATTTTATGTATTTTTTCATGTTCTTTTTTTCTAAGTAAAGAAAAAAATACCATTGTATTTGAAATTTTAGAGAAAATAAGAAAAGTTTGCGACTTTGTCATAAATTGCCATCTAGCGGCTAGGAAAAAAATAAAATCTAAATATTAATATTCTCGAAGAAACTTACACATAATCTCTTTAAAACAAAAAAAATCGGTTAATCCAAACAATAGTTATTTAATTTCTTTGAATCCAATGTTTACCCCTCCCCTCTCCCTTGGTTTGACAATTTAGAGAAAAAAAATTGAAACGAAAAGTTTTGGAATTATTAGTAGATTACAAAAAAGTATTTTTGATGAGGGTTAATTGGCAGTATTTTGAATAAAACCGTGTTTTCTACTTTACGGTTGGTGTTGCGCCCTTTATTATTTTTGCCGATTTACTTATTAAATTTTTTTCCCCGATAACCTATGGCAATTTCTTTCTAAGATATGGCCAGGAGCCACCCTTAATTGAACACCCTGTATATATATATATATATATATATATATATTTCCCGCCATCTGGGATTCGTACCAAAATTTAACCAGTTGACACCTACATATAATTGATTTTTCTGGAAAATTTGAGATACATTGGATAAGAAGTTTTTAGTAATAATTTTTTTAACATTTTACTAGGTCGTAATTTTTACCAAAAATGTTACTAGGTCATCTTCATCTGACCCTTAATTTTTGGCCAAAATTTGAAGTTAATTGGGTAAGTAGTTTTTTAGCTATGCCGCGAATGTCTGTTCGATCGATCGGAATTGAGAAAACAGGTTTTTCGGCATCTAGTGATCATGAAACCATACTTGCTTTTTACCAAGGAAGAACAATTTATTTGGCTGCCATCTTTAATTCGTACCACAACTTTACCAGTTTATCTATATATTAAACTAATGGCTTGCACAAAATTTGTAATTAATCTAACAAGTAGTTTTTTCAGGCCGATTTTTTAGAACATTTTATTAGGCCGCCATTTTGTTTTGCTATCTTAAACTGATACCAAAATGTTACCAGTTAATTGAGATGTAACTCTTGATTTTTGTGCAAAATTTGAGGAAATTGGATAATTAGTTTTTTTCGTTTCATCCGCCATCTTGTTCCGTTGTTATTGGATTTTTACCAAAATATTACCAGGTCATACTCATATGACCGTTAATTTTGACTAAAATTTGAAGTCAATTTGATAAGTATTTTTAAAGCTATGCCGCAAACTGACAGACAGACAGACAAACGGACAGAATTAATAAAACATATTTTTTGGCATCTAGGAACGCTAAAACCTGAAGATATCCAAAACCTAAGGGAATAATTTTTTGGCGACTAGAAATATTTTATTTGGCCGCCATTTTGTTCCGCCATCTTGAGTTAGTACTTTTGCTATTTTTTCTCTATACCTTTTGCAATTAGTTATGACACACAATTTGAAATCAATACATTAAGTTGTTTTTTCGGGCTGAAATTTTAAATATTTTATTAAGCCGCCATTTTATTCCGCCGTACCAAAATTTTACCAGTTGATGTCTACAGAATACTTGATTTTTGTGTAAAATCAGAGATAAATTAGATAAGCAGTTTTTTAGTAATAAATTTTTGACTTTTTCATGATTACAATACTTCCCTTTTACGATGGAAATAAAAAGTCGACGTTTGCAACCATTTTAATATTAGGCAACCAAAATATTTAACCGCTGTTTTGTAGTTGTTTTGCTACCGCAAGATTTAGGGTTTTAGCATACTTTGTTTTGTTATATTTATATTACTTTTGTTTTGAGTTGTGTTCATTTTCCGAATGGAATAATTAATTAGTGTCATTTAGAAAAATTGTTTTTAATTAATTAGAAAATAACATAAAGAAATAACACACATTAATTTTAATTAATGTATGTTATTTCTACTGTGTTTTTGGCACTTATACGTTATATAGACAAAAAAAAATTGCACTGTTTCAAAAATATTTACTCTCCCTAAGTTAGATTGCTCGCTACGGCCATATTAAGGCCTGCTCGATTAGAGGAACAGATGTAAGTTTAGATCTCTTTCTCCAGTCCCCAGTAGGAAATTAAATGGGACCTCCTCCTATAGAGGTTATGAACAAGAAGATGTGGCCAATATAAAAATTTAATCATTAAATATAATTAATTAAATGACATCACCCTGCTGCCTCATCAATTAGGTAATCAGTTCGAGGAGAACGCTGATCCACCACCTCCAGCTTATTCGGACGTCCACATAAGCCACAACATAACCTATTTTATTAGATACTCTATATCGAATAAAGAACTTTTGCCCCATTACAGTATTATGTCATATTGCTTGAAATTAATATAGCATAAAAAATTACTTTGGATTGTATTTACATTTTTAAATTATTGTAAACAATATTAAGAAAAATATATCTTCACATATCCTTTGTAAATTTTATTATCGGTGCATTAAGATGCATAGTTACTTTACAAAATATTTGAATAATTGTTTAATTGGTACAACGCCATTATATATTGTTACCTATTAAAGCAAAATGCGTGCCAACAGATCATTATAAGATCGTTTAACTGTGAATCCTCCACACCAGTGCATGTACAGGGCTATCCAAATAAAAGTGAACAGTCCTTAGAACTTCTTTCTTTGTAAAGATGGAAAAAAATGTTGAATATGAAAGTTTTATGGATTTTTATGGATCATTCATAAATATTATCAGCGAAACAACTAAGCATCGAATGAAAAAGCCGTAGTAAGACCGAATTTCTGGCTTATTTTAAATTGGATAGTATGATTTTTATCTCATTTTTGGATTCGATCTACGAAAAATTCTAGACTTACTTTATATAACATACCTTATTCGGTTTTACAGTCGTTTTCGAAATATTCGAATTTGAAATTTATTTTACCTAGTTAAATGTCCAGCTTGCAAAACAAGATACCTGCTAACTGTTTAATTTTAGATTTTTAAGTCAAAGGTAACGTGAAGATTGACAACAATAGTTTAGTCGCCGATAATCTGTAATTTTATTTTTATTTTTTATATAAAATTTTACCTTTTAGTATCTCTCATTGATAGAATACTTATTTTGCAGAAAAATAAAATTATAAATTTTATGGTGAGTGAGTGTTATTCTCAATCTTAACATTACCTTTGACCCTGACTCCTAAAATTATAAAAACTAACCAACAACTGCAAAACCGCATAGGTCATATTATACAAAATAAGTCTCGAACTTTTCGTAAACTCCAAATAGGCGCTAAAAACCATACAATCCAATTTAAAATAAGCGATGGTGAGTTGTTTCGCTGATTTATCCAACATGAGTTATAAGGACTGTTCACTTTTATTTAGATTTCCTTGTAGAATGTATTAATAAAAGAACTTTTTCAAAATCAGCTCGTTGAAATTATAACAAAAGGAACATCATCAATCAAACTCGAGGCTAAACGGTAATTAACATTTTAAATGCATTTTATATTTATCCATTACAAATTGCACAAACAGTTGCTAAAGAGGATGTGGTTACACTACTTTTATTTTGCAGTCGAATATTGAATGAATGTAATAAAAACATTCCAAATTGCACAATAGATGTATTCAGCAAAAATTATATAGTACAATTTTATTAATATACTATATATTATGAATGAACTGTATCACAGTGGGAGTGGTTACTTTGCTTACGATATCAGTTTACATATATATATATATATATATATATATATATATATATATATATATATATAAAGTTTTTGATAATGCCATTTAGATAAAAATTTCAAATTTTGGGATTAAGGTAAGGTCAAGGGGTACTTCTTTTTTGAAATATTTTCAACTTCCTGTCATTTCCGGTTTAACCGGAAGTTGGTATCAACTTGCTTATTCACATTTTCAAAGCCGCTAAAGTCCGTTTTTTTTTAAATGGGACACCCTATAACTTTATGCACTATCAAATGTAGATTTTAATTTTCTATCGAACTGTATTAAGGTTGTCTATACCCATTCGTAACCATTTTTGAAACAATCAGGTTTTTATTAAACTATCATATGAATTTGCTAAATGCTTACACCTTCCCGTAGTAAGCCATGGAAAAACAATTGTTGTGCTTTTCTATTCAACATGACAGCTGATTTGAAACTTTTAAATTAAAATAAAATAACGCTCAAAAGCTGATATTCTCAATTTATTTTATATTCGCGGAGAATGTTACAAAATATTGGAGAGAACATGCCATGTTTTTAACGAAAAACATCCTCATTTATCGGCAATGAGCAAGAGAAAATTGAAGAGGATTGAAACGAAATTTTTTCGTTTCGGAAAAGTTAAAGTTATAAAAAATGTAATAAATTGTTTACATTATTTTTAACCATATCTACTAAGTTCGAGACTGTTCTAAACTTGTTTTAGTGAACTTAAAAATTATAGCAATCTAACAATCAACAATAAATAAATAAAATAATAAAATTGAATTATAACAAATGTTCTATGTGCTGTCCGTTCATTTGAAGACACATTTGAATTCTTCTTTGTACAGTTGCTGTTGCCCGTTGAATTTGTCCGTTTTCTAATTCGGCAAAAGCTGTTCGTATCCTGTCCAGTAAATCTTGTTGGTTATTTACTGGGGAAGCATAGACTTTACCTTTGATAAATCCTCATAAATAAAAGTCTAGGGATGTTAAATCAGACAATCGCGGGGGCTTCTCCAAGGGCCATTGGGACCAATTCAGTGATCTTCAAAAATTCGAGATAATTGGAGATAAACTGCAGCGGAATTATGTGCTGGTGCCCCATCTAATTGATACCAATAATTTTGCAGCTCACCAATAGGAATTTCTTCTATAAATTTAGAAACCGTCCCTCGTAGAATTTCCAAATACTTATCACTGTTTAAATTGTCTTCATAAATACAGTGCCGCACCTGATCATTTAATACTATACCGAAAACATTGAAGCTAAACCTCTCTTGAGAACGCGTTTCGCGTAAAGCGTGCGGATTTTCTGCTGCACAGAAATGTTCGTTTCTTCTATTTGTTATTTCTTCTCTAGAAAATTTCGCCTCATCGGTCCAAAATATTTTTGAAAGGAATTGAGGGTCCTCTTGAATTTTCAAAAACATGAATTCGCAAAATTCTACTCGTCGGACGTCATCACCAGGTCTCAAGGCCTGCACGTTTTGGAAGGAATAAGGGTTCATATGATGTTCGCTCAAGATTCTTTGGACAGATGAAGAAGAAATTCCCAAATCGTTTTCTGCAGACGGTATTGAACTTTGCGGGTTTGCGTGGAAATAAGCTAATGTGTTTATTACGTTATCCTCGGCATTTGTCACTGGTTTCGGAACATTTTTTGTAACTTTAATCTTGCCAAAACGCAAAAAGTTCGTTTCAATCCTCTTGAATTTTGACTTGTTCATTGGCGGCAAATCAGGTTGGCGTTCATTAAACACACGACATATTCTCTCCAAAATTTTTTAACATTCTCCATGAATATAAAATAGATTGAGAATATCAGCGTTTGAGTATTCTTCCATTTCGATTTAGAAGATTTAGTTTATCACTGACAGCTTTCGATAAATAACGCATACTAATCATCTGTCATATTGGATATTGGATCTCAATTGTTTTTCCATGGCTCACCATTGGAACATGTAAACATTTAAGCAAATACATACGATATTTTTACAAAACCCAATTATTTCGAAAATGGTTACGAATAGGTATAGGGAACCTTAATACAGTTCGAAGTTATAGGGTATCCCATTTAAAAAAACGGACTTTAGCGGATTTGAAAATGTGAATGTTTGGTGCTGAATTTAGGACACCCTGTATAAAAATAGACAAATTCAATAAAAAAAAATTCAAACCTAAGATTATTTACCGATCGTCTGCAAAATATGAAGATTATATCTTCAAAACTTACAAAAATATGAGATTTTAAAATTTGGTACCCCGAAGGCTCATTTTCGGTTCAAGGTCAAATATCTTAAGAACGCTTGAACCTAGGTATAGGACATATTACATAAAGTAGCATTAGAATTCGCCGTAGAACCCAAAAATATCATAAAATACAGGGTGTTCTATTTAAAATAAGCAAGTTGATACCAACTTCCGGTTAAACCGGAAGTGACACGAAGTTGAAAACATTTCAAAAAAGAAGTACCCCTTGACCTTACCTTAGTCCCAAAATTTGAAATTTTTATCTAAATGGCATCATCAAAAACTTTTAATGAACGGGTTGCGTGAATAACCCTGTATATATATAAATATATATATATATATATATATATATATATATATATATATATATATATATATTTATATTTGTATATACATAATTTTTTAGAATTATTCTGCGTGACTTTTCGGCATGTTTTCCTGACCTTTTTCAAATTACAATATTCAGATCTAGTTAAATTTTTTTAAAATATTTTAAAAAATTTACTCATCACAGATCGCAATGCACTGGTTCAAATATTCAAAAAAATGTATAAAACCAGACATAAAACTCACAGCAAACGATACGGATTAAAAACACATAGGATTTAAAATATATGTACAAAACTCTGATATCCAATTTCTGTGAATGTGTGTGTTTTTTTCCTTTCGTTTTACCATGTTTTTTTAGTTAATGTTCTCAAATAAACAAATACGGGTGGATAGAATTACAGAACTAGCTATTAGTATTATTTTATTATTACTGTATTTCTTACATTTAATATACTGATTTGTATTTTTATATTAAATTGTAATATAATCGACTAAGTTGGTCTGTATTCTTTTTATGGTTAATAGCCTTAGGGTTTCGTTTTATGGATTGTAGTTTGAACAAAGCCAGGAAAAGCCGGCCGAAACGTCTCGCAAAATGATTTGACTACCAAAAATCAATTAAAATTATTTAAGCTAACCTAACCCAAACCCAAGAAAATGTAATGTAATAATAATTATGGTTATATTGTTCGTTGATAGAACCACTTTGCAACCGGAGAATTGTAAACCACAAATTAAAAACTATTTATTCTGTAAGTATTTATTTTGGTATCTTGGAAGTGCAATTTAAAACATGTTTTTTGAAATTCAATATATTAGAGTAAATATGAGTGGTTTGGGTGTAAATATACTATATTATTTCAAAGTACTGGTGTAAATTTAAATATGATTAACTGCAAAAATAATCGTCAAACGTTAGCGCATTTACGTTTTAACGACCTATAATGAAATATGATGGCATAGGGACCGATGCCCAAAATAACAAAATTACACATCTTTTTGAAGATTAATTATTTACATTTCCATGACTGTGTTTGAAAGTATTGTTTCGGTGAAACCGTTTCAGTAAAAATCTAGTTAAGATAACAATGGTCTGGTCAAATTTACAAATGTTAAATTATATTGTATTTTTGACATGCAAAAATACTTCAAATTTATAGATCCGTCTTTTTCTAATAAATGGTGCGGTCACGGTTATTATTGAACATGTCATGTCAGTTATATATATATATATATATATATATATATATATATATATATATATATATATATATATATATATATATATATATATATATATATATTTATATATATGTATATATATGTATATATATATATATATACATGTATATATATATATATATATATATATTTGACATGCAAAAATACTTCAAATTTATAGATCCGTCTTTTTCTAATAAATGGTGCGGTCACGGTTATTATTGAACATGTCATGTCAGTAATATATATATATATATATATATATATATATATATATATATATATATATTTAATATATATAATATATATATATATATATATATACATATATATATACATTTATATATATATATATATATATATATATATATATATATATATATATATATATATATATATATATATATATATATATATATATATATATATATATATATATATATATATATATATATATATATATATATATATATATATATATATATATATATATATATATATATATATATATATATATATATATATATATATATATATATATATATATATATATATATATATATATATATATATAAATAAGGAATCTAATATCGGGTATGCGGTCTGTAGGTCAAATAAATAACTAATTTACTTCTGACATCCTCTATATTTCGTCATTTATTTATGACTTCATCAGGAGGAAACACCACAGATTAAAATGATATCAAACTAAAAAAACAGTTAAGACTTACAAGTGAAGTTACAAAAACATGGCTATATGCATTTCAACACACAGTAGAACGTTAAATTAGGACGAATACAACCACATGAATATTAAAGTGTTGATAACAGGTAGAACTTAACAACTAACAAGACATTTATATATACATTTATTTATTTATTTTTTTGAATAATAAGAACTATTTTATTTTTTTTGTGGTAAAAGAAACATTGATAAACAGTTTTATGTACATATTGAAGTTCGTGGAATATTTATATTATGGTATTTAAGTTATTTATTTATTGTTGAACAAGGCAAAGAATTCATTTGTACAACAGATTGCAATAAATGGTGCTCAGCTGTTGGATGTCAGATCTAGAATTAACTGAACTATTTTCGTTGTTAATATGTACCATTTCCAGAAATAGCCTTTTTCTGTAATTATTTTCATATTCCAGAATTTGTATGTTTTCGTAATCAAAATTGTAATCCTCTCTCTTTTTTTTTAGTTTGATATCATTTTAATCTGTGGTGTATTTTAGCGTTTCCTCCTGATGAAGTCATAAATAAATGACGAAATATAGAGGATGTCCGAAGTAAATTAGTTATTTATTTGACCTACAGACCGCATACCCGATATTAGATTCCTTATTTATCCTAGTACGGTCGTGAGCATCTAAAAAAAAAATATATATATATATATATATATATATATACATACATATATAATTATATATATATATATATATATTATATATATATATATATATATATATATATATATATATATATATATATATATATATACATTCACTGAAATTGGATATCAGAGTTTTGTACATATATTTTAAATCCTATGTGTTTTTAATTCGTATCGTTTGCTATGAGTTTTATGTCTGGTTTTATACATTTTTTTGAATATTTGAACCCGGGCATAGCGATCTGTGATGAGTAATTTTTTTCACAAATATTTTTCTTGAACCTTCAAATCTAAGATTTTAAAAAATCAAAACTTATCTTACCATGAGACGTAAATCAAAAGGTCAATAACACCAATTAACATTTAAGCAAAATAAAATACACATAGCACACTGTCATTTTGTCAAACAAATACAAACACAGAACATCTATTGCAAACTAACCGAAATATATAGGGTAGGAATTCATTTTTATCATAATACTTTTTTAGTGGTTACCGAAGAGTTTTTATTATTTAAATATTTATTTATTTTAAACAGATTTGGGGAACTTAGATGATGTTGAAAAAAATTTTGTTTACTAAATTAACATCTTTTTTGTCATTAATGGCATTTTTATTTTTCCCGATTTCAATAGATTCATATGTCTCTGTTTTCCGTTTATGAAATTCCGTTTTTAAAATTCTTACCTTGGAAAAATTGAATTTATGGTTGGTTTGATTTTCGTGTTCAGTGAGCGCTGTGGGGTTTCCCTTGTCGTATTTATGTGAATTTCGCCTTGATTTTAAATACTGAGTAGTTTGGCCAATATAAACTCAGCAGTCACTACATGGGATCTCATACACCACGTTGCTTCTTTTTAAATTAGGTGTTTTGATTTTTAGAACGCTAAAATTTTTATTAAGTAAATTAAAACCTTTATGACCCACATTTATGTTATATTTGGCAAATAAATGCTTCATCTGTTCGGACAAAACTTGTACATATGGTAATGTTAAAAAATTGCTTTTGATATTTTTTTTGAAAATTATATTGGTTTTATTATAAAATTTATGTATTCTCTGCTTAAAATTTTTTTTAATTAAATGTTCAGGATAACTATTTTCTAGGAGTGCATGTTTGGCTTTATTTATCGAATTTTCCCTATATTCAACATCTGACAGTTGAATTGCTCTATCAGCTAAAGCAATGATAACAGATTTTTTTTGGGAGAAGGGATGCTGAGATTTATAATTTGTGTACCTTGATGACCAGGTTTTTTTAGTGTAGCATTCTGTTCTGATTGTATTATTTCTGTGTAAAGTGACATCTAAGAAGTTTATTTCATTTTTTTGTTCGATTTCGATGGTAAATTTTACGTGATAATTATTAAAGGTGTTTAATATATAGTCAGCTTTATTTTGAGGGATTGCACTTGCAAATCGTTTTAATTTTATGAACACGCATCTCAAGAAAAGAAGTACCTATTTATATATATATATATATATATATATATATATATATATATATATATATATATATATATATATATATATATATATATATATATATATATATATATATATATATATATATATATATATATATATATATATATATATATATATATATATATATATATATATATATATATATATATATATATATATATATATATATATATATATATATATATATATATATATATATATATATATATATATATATATATATATATATATATATATATATATATATATATATATATATTTCCGTTTTAAGTTTCCAAATGAAATGACCGCGACTTTGCTATTTTCAATGGAACACTCTGTATATTTTATGTTTTGTTGAACTCTCTTAACAATTCTAAACAACTTTTGTATAACATAACCTATGTCTAAAATGTATAGTATTCCAAATAAAGCCACTTAAAAATGTGCCATAATTCCCACTTAATTGTATTTTATGAAAAAACGGAGTAGGCCAGGATAAAAACAATTACGGTTATTTACTCCTTATTCAAGCCTTCATCCAACAAAATATCCAAAAAGAAAATGTTGCTAGTTTTAAAAAAAATGTGTTTATCGCAAATCGATTTTTCAAGTGATCAGACCCTATCCCACAACAAGCGTGTTAACTACTAAAACATATGTGGCGAAACTTGCCTTTCTTCTCTTTTTTCCGCTGATAAAATAAAATACGCAAAGATATAACAGTATTAGTAGTAAGAGGATGCTCCGCCTCGAAATTTAGACCAGGTAACCAGGAAGAGAGATTATGTAAAAAATGCTAGTAAATTTAGCGCTATCCTGATAAGGTACAGCTTTTAAATCCAATGTTAAAGGATCTAAATACTTAAATACAGAAAAATGGATGCTTTTTTAGACAAATAAATTTATTAGTTTCCTATACTGGCCCTAAAATTTAAAATTAGCTAAATATGAACTAAACTGAGATTTTAAAAGATTAATTTCAGGCTATTTCTTAAGATTTATTAGCATATTTTTGCTTTCTGTACATTATCTGCTATAAGAGCAGTGTTATCTACAAATGCAATGCGAATAATCTTCTCATCGTCGATACCAATTGCAACACATTCCCAATGAATCTTTTCTAGTACATGCCTTTCAGTTTTTAGTTTAGATGGAAGACTGTATAAAGTTTCAATCTGATATTGAGAACCCAAATATTATGAACGTAATAGACTTGTCCAAATAAGTAAATACTTTTTTATTAAATTCTCTTGGTTAAAGAATAATATTTTATATATATATATATATATATATATATATATATATATATATATATATATTTAATTATTTTCTTGGGCTCATTATATTGAGCTTTCTCAAGATATTTATTTTCTTGGAAACAAAAAAAAAACATGTTTCCAAAAAAATAAATATCTTGAGAAAGCGATGAGCGAGATGAGCGAAACGCTGATTGAATTATAGTTTTACTATTATTTGACATAAAAACCGAAAAGGCAGTTGGACAAGGTTTTGTTCTAATAATTACAAAGTCCTTTAAAAATCCCTTTTCGCTATTTTTACTCTATAGTGCGTTTGTAAGATTTCATCTTGACTTCGCAAATATTGTATGAAATCCCCAATATCATAAATGTATCGAAAGAATTGAAAATATTCAAAAACAGTTTTTTTTCATATGAGTTACAGATTTAATGAAGACATGCTAAATAGTGGTTATAAACAAAGTTTAAAAAAATATAAATTGTTAAAGCTATATTCGCGCAGGTTAGTGGAGAAGTCTTCTTGTTTAAAATTGTTAACAATTTGGTGGATTGTACTGATATTACGCGAGCTCTTTGTTTGGAACTGTCGCAATACTAACACCCCACCCTCGGCTGTCTTTTATTATCCCACTCATCACACAAACTCGGCCAATATTTTTCCTATAAATTTATTGCAAAAAAATTATAATTGTTATTTCACCCACATAGATTTATATCAATCATTGGCGCAAGTAAAGCATCTTGCCTCAGGTGTATTTTTTACTACATATTGACACCCTGATAGAAACTAGTATTATAATTTTATTTTCTGGACACATAACCATAGTATTGGAATAAGTTTTTTTGTCTATAATTACGACATTATAATGTTAAATTTTTCGTGCACCTAAATTGTTATGTCAATGATTAAGTTAAGATGCCTAATAAGCGTGATGTGTTATATTTTAAGATTTCTTAAAATATGCATATACAAGGCTAAGCCTGGCTTATTGATTTCAATGAAAGACAAGGTTAGGATCCATAGAGATTTTCGCGTAGTGAAACCCCATAATTACCGGTTAACGACGTACTGCATTTTATCGGCGGGTTAAATTTGTTTATAGACTTGTAAACTTTTGTATTGTAATAAATCAAGTTTACACTTCTAGTAACACCAAGCCAAATATTGTTTCGTGGGTTTTTATCAAACCGCGTCACGAGCAATTGATGTGGTTAATTTATTTGTACTTGAAGGACTGTCTATTCGAATTATAATCGGTCTTTGATTCAACACACATCTTTATAAGGCTTTTCGTTGCTGGGACATCCTCATTCGTGCCATATCTTCGACGATATCCTATACCTCTACTCTATAACAGAAAAATCTTTTTTATATTCAAGACGGTCTATAATTTACAAGGTCTGCTTAGTCTTCCTTTATACAATGATACAATTGTCGCAATATTCCACTGTAGAACTGTATTCCTTTTCTAAAATATTAATAAAATAACGATATATTTTTGTTTCGCTTCTAGTTGTACACTTTTAATGTTTTTATGATTTTTTATTTTCCTTTATATTATGTATATTTTCACTTTTTGTTGAATATTTCTTTTCTTTCTTAGTTATTAAGTTTTCTTCTTTGATTTAGATTTTTGTTACTTCTCTATTTTTGGACAATAACTATTTATCATGAGTATTTATTACACCATGTTTAATTTCCGAGTGTTTGATCTATTAGCAAATTTTTTTCAGGTGTCAAGTATTTTGGCCAATGTCGATTATTGATGCGCATAAATATTTTCTGGTACGGTCCAGCTCTTATTAATTTTCTTTAGAACCATGTTGGTTCGTTTTCTTTACTTTCCTCGTAAGAGTATTTTAGTCGTGAAAAAATCACCACATGACGAACTTTTATCCTAAAAGAAAATGGCGGTCTAAGTACAGGTTTAAAATATCAGTATCAGAAAACTACTTATTTAATTAAGTTGAAATTTAGCACAAACATCAGGTGTGAAACGTAATAGAACTGGTAAAATTTTGTCAATGCCATATCGCAAAATAAAATGGCGGCCTAATTATATGTTTATGACGATTACCAAATTATATGTATATAAACTGTGTTATGATATGTGTGGCGGAATCTGTTACGAGGAAAGTTCTGGGCAAAAACCCTATTTTGCGAAAAAAATATGATATTTACTACCAGCTGAAATTATGTTCAAAACATTTACGACTTTCCAAGTGTTAATTAGGAAAAATATTGTGTTTTTTACCAATAGCTTTGAACTTGTACAGCAGTTGTTAACTAATAACCTTAGTACCATCAAAGAATAGGTATAGTGAAGCATACTGTTTTTGGCACAATTATTTTGATAAATTTATCAACGTATGAATGTGTTATTTGTTACTTTGTTAGGAGTATTCAATTTTTTAACTTTTGTCATTCAGTAACAATTATTTCTTTTAAACTGCATATATATCTAAAATGACAAAATAGTGCATAAGCTTAAAAACTTATGACAGGTGCACTGTTTTAAAATACTTAAAAATCTTCATACAAAAAGTTAGGACTGGAGCTTTAGTTCAGGGTACTAATCAGCTAATATGGTTTTGCGTAATATGCAAAAATTGAAAAAATGAAAAAACCTCGTTTTAAATGATTTTATGAGTAAATGTCCCAATAAACAAATATAAATTAGATTCTTAATTTAAAAAAAAATTATGCTAAAAGGGTAGTCGGTATCTAAATTGGGCACATTCAGTGTGGGAATATTTACCTGTGAGAGAAAAAAATCAACAAGTTATATTTTGCCTATAAATCATCTTGCAACAGTATTATACTTCAAAGCGGTAACAGAAGCACTAATTAAATAGCGGTTTTGCTATAAAGCCGAATTATTATTTCCACATAACAACTAACGAGATGTGCTAAGAGATACATATTTATGCATTATATTTAATGCATCTTCATGTTTAAATAAACACGTAAGTCACGAACCAAACTAGCTTTTCAAATGACAGTGCCCCAAGGTGTATGTATGTACAAATAAGGTAACTTAAATATTACTACAGTGTGCCTCAATTTGATATTATAATATGATACTGTTAAATATTAAATGTTTGCTATAAAAAAAATACAAATTTTCGATGCTCTATAAACAGCAAAATTAAATTAATTTTAATTCAAACTAGAACTGTTCTGCCTATATAAATATACAAACAATCTGTTTTGGTTTTGGTATTTTTCAAATTGCAAAAATTATATAAGGTATTTGTGTCACTAAATTTTAGTATTATCAGTTTTTTTATAGAAAAATCAAAGCAAATATATGTGCAAATATAAATGCCAATTTTTCTGGAGTTGACATCAGACAAAATTAAATAATTCAAATCTTCCACATCTCTATAATGCATTGCAGCCTACGGTCTACAACCTCTGGAATGTAATGCATCATGATTTAATTGAGAAGATTCATTCTGGGAATAACCTTTTTTTATTCTCTAAAGTGTTATTACCTATTTAATTGCTGAAATATGAAATATTTATTTATGTGTGACAAAACGTTTCATGAAATACTTAAGTGTTCAATGTTGTTTAAAACTTGTTATACACACCGTACTATTCTTTTGCTTGTAATTAAAACAGCGTAAAAACACGCTCATTTATAGATCAAATTAGAAAACCTCAGAGCCGACGCACAGTGATCTCGGGCTAGGTCAAAAAGCGGTCATAAGTGGTCAAATCCGATATGCTGATATCATCCTCAATGCTAATTAAACCCTTAAAGGATACCAAGGATACGACGCATTGAAAGTTAATCCTTACGTTTATTTTTCTAAAAGTTACAGATGCTTTAATTAGTATAATTTTGGAGCGTAAAAACCATACGCTTAAAGAAAAGAAGTAAAACAAATTATAACTAAGGCAAACATTTTTTGTGGAAGAAACTAAATACATCTGCGTGTAGGGTAAGCACTGGGCTTTGAAGTAGTATAAAAAAAATGGTAAGGGTGTTTTGGCCTTTGCGCCAACGAAATTTAAGAAAATCTTATTTTAAAAGTTCTGATAAGTTTCATAATATAGTGGTTTTAAGGTGCACCTTAGTCTGGCCAGCTAGTGTATAAGTATGATGTTCGAAGGCTTACTAAGTAAATCTCAGTTATAAATTTACCCGCTGTGACCAGCCCTTGAGGACGACAGCAATTATAGTCCGGTTATTGGAGGTAAAAACAGGGCATTACCTTCGAATTCTGTCGGAAAGTTTTTTTAAAATTTCTAATTAGGCTTATCTTACCTTCAAGTTCAAAAGTTATGTATGCCTGATGTACGCCTTTTGTTTTTAGGGGTTCAAAACAACCCCTTGTGATGAAAAATTTTAAAAAATGGTATTTAGGATTTCATTGATTAAAATAATATTTAAATATGTAAAATAAATATTATTTAATGTTCTGGGACATAATGCATATGTTACAACGTTCAACCCTTAACACCCATCGCTTAGAACGAAACCCAAAAAAAAAAATAGCTGGAAATGTTTTAATACATTATTTATAATGAATTAAAACCCTTTCACAGTTTATCATGTATTTTATGTTCTAACACTGGAACCTGTGGTGGACGATAGATCAAAATACAAGAGTTCTATCCACGCTACACCACAACTTGTTACGTTCTGGACGCGCGTTTCGCTAACCAAGTTAGCATCATCAGCAGATGATATAAACTTCATTTATCTCATCATCTGCTGATGATGCTAGCTTGGTTAGCGAAACACGCGTCCAGAACATAACAAGTTGTGGTGTAGTGTGGTTAGAACTCTTGTATTTTGATCTATGTATTTTATGATTTATTGCAACATTTCAACCTTTAAAAATTCCCTTTATCGATTATACAAATACAAAATATAAAAAATAAACAATAGTTTAGTTGTATCAGAATTACAAATAATATCAATAAAGTAAAATATGAAATTTATAAAATAATCAATTGACACTAATTTAAATTAAGATTACACATTACAGGAATTTTATTAAAAAGTTTCACCGCAATACATTCTAGCCTACTCTGACACATTCTCAATCGGCAGTAGGTGGCTCTCAAATCATTCCTACACCATTGGTTTTATTACTGATTTCTAGTCCGAAAAAGCAGGTAATTTTAATTTCAAAACGGAAAATCATTTAGAAATATAATATCTAGGAAATATGTGCGGACCAACGGAGTAGGTAGACTGATAATATGGGTTTCATGTAGGATATAGGATCTATATGTGTCCTGAGGATGCAAAAGTTAAATTGCGAAACGTCGACAATTTAAAAAAATACTTGTTTTATTGGAGCTTAACCCCAAATAATACATCATTCTAACAAAAAAATTTAACATTGTTCCGCCATATTGTATTTTTTCCAAAATATTACCACGTCATCTCCATATGACCCTTAATTTTCGGTAAAAATTTGAAGTCAACCTCGTAAGTAGTATTTAAGCTATGTCGCAAACTGACAGACAGGCCGACAGACGGGCCGACGGAGTTGATAAAAAATGTTTTTTGGCATCTAAGGATGCTAAAACGTGAAAAAATATAAGACCTGAGAGGGAGATTTTTTCACGATTACAAAAATTTTATTTGGCCGCAATTTGGTTCCGCCATCTTGAAACAGTGCGATAGTTTTACTAGTTGAACCCTATACCCAATTAGTTACGGCGCACAATTTGCAATCAATCCATTAAGTAGTTTTTTCAGGTTGAATTTTTAAATATTTTATTATACCGCCGTTTTGTTCCGCCATCTTGGATTCGTACCAAAATTTTACCAGTTGATTCCAACATAAAACTTTAAAGTTTGTACAACATTTGAGATAAATTGGATAAGTAGTTCTTAATAATATTTTTTTAACATTTCACTAGGCCGCCATTTTGTCCCGCCATTTTGGATATTTACCAAAATATTAACAGACAAAACATATTTTTTGGCATCTAGAAACCTTAAAACGTAAAGATATGTAAAACCTGACAGGGTGCCATTTTCGCGGTTACAAACATTTTATTTGGCCGCCATTTTGTTCGAATTAGTATCACAATTTTACTAATGAGTATACCCATATGACCTTTAATTTTTGAGCAAAATTTGATGTTAATCGCGTAAGTAGTCCTTAAGCTATGTCGCGAACTCACAGACAAACAAATAGAACGACAGAGGGGCGGACGGAGTTGATAAAACATATTTAGAATATTTACGTTTTAGCGTCGCTAGATGTGTAAAACATAAGAGGATGATTTTTGCACGATTACAAATATTTTATTTGGTCCCCATTCTGTATGGTACAAAATTTGAAATCAAAACATTAAGCAGTTTTTTCAGGCTGAATTTTTAAATATGTTATTAAGCCTCCATATTATTCCGCCATCTTGAATTTGTACCAAAATGTTATCAGTTGAGTCCAACATAATAATTGATGTTTTTGGATGAGTAGTTTTTTAGTAACAAATTTTTTAACATTTCACTATGCCGCCATTTTGTTTCGCTAAATTGGATTTTTATTAAAGTATTTTATTAAATTTTAAATCAATCGGGTAGGTAGTTTTTTTAGCTACTCCGCGAACGGACAGACAGACAGATCGACAGAATTAAGAAAACATGATTTTCGTTTTATAGGGATCCAGAAACGTGAAGATCTGTAAAATCTCGGTTAGTGATTTTTTCACGATTACAATACTTCTCTTTTACGAGGGAAGTAAAAATTAATCCGGAAACAGGAAAAATTCGTGGATTTTGATGAACCTTCTTTTTCCTTGATTAGTGAATACAAGTAAACAATTATTATTTCTGGTACTCGAGTCAAGTAGTAAAACCAGGAGAGCAGATATCAAATGCTGATGTAATGCCGAATTTTTTTTGATCAAAGTTGAGCGTATTCTATTTTTTTGATCAAAATTGAGCGTATCGTATATATTGCATAATAGGAATAATATTATTTGAAATAAAATAGTCAAACATTTGGGCATATAAGACTCTCTCGAAAATTTTTGATAGCGCTGGAAGGATACTGATAATACGTAAAACATTAAAATTTGTTGGATTATCTAATTTAGCCAGAGGTTTTCCGATAGAAATTTTCCACAGATCTGGGAAGTAACCAATTTCCAAACAACAGTTTATTATATGTGTAATGTATATGTCTATATGTGGGCTACAATATTTCAACATACTGGGGGATATATCATCAGCGCCCGTTGCATTAGATTTTAGGTTATTCAATATATTATGAATGTCATTAGTAGTAGCCATTTTAAAAGAAAATGATTGGTTGGAGTACTTCAAATTATTGTAATAGTCGACCTTCTCGCTACAGTCGGAAACATTCTGGAGGAAAGAGGCAAAATATTTACTAATTTCATTGGGATCAGATAAATTTTTAGGTAATGTATAATTTTTGGTAGAACAAACATTCAGATTTTTAAGAGCAGACCACATTTTTTTTGAATTATTTTCTCGAGATACTGACTCCAAAAATTGCCTTTTTGCAATTGATGATGTAGTAATTGCGAGTAAAACAGTTGCAGAAGGATTAAAGAAATTTGAGCTAGCACTACAAGCACTTTTGCACCCCGTATTTAGACAAAATCTTGAAAAATGTAGTTTATTTGAAACCCGTGCTGAATACTTGGGAGTTGAAAATGGCACAGTTGTGGAATATATTGTTTTGAAATTTGGATTTGAATGAAATTTGATTGCAAATGGGTTCGACTGCAGATGGGATTAACTGGCTATTTCTGACAGTTTATCCAGAGATTATATTAATAGCACCGAGAGGTGCGACATAATTTGATTACACTACTGGTCAGCGAACCTGTCATGCAGATCTTTAACCGGAATTAAAAACACTTTCATACTGACGCCAGTGCGCTGGGTCTTGTACCAATCTTGCTACAGGCGAATGAAGAAAATTATACCAGACCTATTGCATATTGTAGTTGGAGAACAATTGAGTGGGAGTCAAAATGCCATTCGCATGACTTGGAAACGCTAGCGATAATGGCGGCTGTCGTACGCTTTCGAGTATATAAGAGCTATGGCACTTAAAAAAGAGCTTTACCCACGAATAGCGAGCTGGAGGATTAATTTGCAGAGACATGCACAAACAGATGCTTTTTGTCAAATATAATAACTTGCAAGGAAAACCAGCAAAGCTATCGCTGTAAAGATGATCCCGTATTTTTTAATGATGTTTGTTACGTGCCACAAGCAGCTCGACACATGGTACTAAAAAGAAATATCACGACGATTCATCGCCTCCTGGGTATGAGAAATCATTTTTAGCAATAGGGGAAGATTACGGCGGTATGCGCAAAGAAGTATGCACTAAACTGTAGGGACTATCTGCAAGGAAAGTCGCACACAGGAAAAAGAAATGGGTTATGTCAGGCCCAGGTAAACCCCGACGAGAAAATGTACACGTGGCATATTGATCACGCTAGTCCGCTGGTTGCCTCTCAAGGAACGACACAAATTCTTGTTGTGATAATTAGTTTCTCTAAGTACCCAAAATTCTGTCCATTGCCCAAAAAGACGAGTGAAGATTCCATAGGGGTATTAAAAGAAATGTTCAAGTACTTGAGTAAACCAAAAAGGATAATAGCAGACAGAGGGCTTGGATTTCAGGCTGCTATGTTGAAACAATTCTCGCAATAAATCGGAATAGAAATACACTTGGTGGCGACAGGTATCCCGAGGGGTAATGGACAAGTTGAGTGATGCGAACTCTGTTCAATATGAGAGCAACACTTAATCGAAGATATGAAAAAGAATGGGTGAGTTGGTTGCCTGAGATAGAAGACGATTAAAACGCTTTTGTCTTACGAGCTAATGTTTCGACAAAAAATACAAGTTTCAGAAATGGTAAGAGAAATATCAAAGAGAAATAATATCAACAAAGACCAAGAAGAAATTGGAAAGAAAGAGAGAAGAGAATATAACTCGAATGAATAAAACTACAACAGTGGCAAAGCCGTTCCAAATGGCCGATCAAGAACTGACAGAAAAACTCAGATTAGAAGTTGAAAATTGAAGCCAAATAATATGTACGTTGTTATATTCTTCTCGTTAAAAACAATAAATCGATGGGTTGAAAGAGTAGTTTTGTGTATTTTTGTCCTGTATAGCTATTTCTGTGAATAATTTTAAGATATAATAAATGCCAGATTACCCTTATTTACAGGGTGTTTTAAACTTAGTTTTTTTATATGCATTTTTTATTTGTTCACTAGAATAAGTGTTTAGGAAAAAATATAATAATTAAATAATAATAAAAATAGAAAATAAAAAATCGTAGGAAAGGAACTCGTTATGATAAATATCCTAACAAAAGATATCTACTCCATATCGGTTTGGCGGTAGCTTTTTTGGCAGGCCGCCCTTCCGACTGTGATGTAAACACGAGTAAGGATGGTATTAACATGGATAATCATATTGAAATAAATGCCAATAATGAGAATATAAACTCGGCCGCACTGGCTGGCTTGTCTCGAACCGGCAAGCATCGTAATTGGCGGCTGGCGACAATAGGATATGCTACTTGTCCCAAAGCGACTTTGCGAGTACTCACCGAAACAATCTATAAAATAACTAAGTATGACACGGCATCAAGGCCTATTTTGGCGGTTTCTGCTGAGCCCTTAAATCCATCGCGGCTAAATTTTTCTACACCAACAGATTCAGGGTCTCCTGGAGGACAAATCCCACGATGAACGATGGGGTTTTTTCACCTGCATAACCGCCGACGGACTTTCAAGATGGAGAAAAACACAACAAGTTGCGCTAGAAGTTCAAGGGGAACTCTCCTTTGACCCTACCGCGGATTCGTTGGTGGAGCCCCCGGAGCCATCCAGGGGTCATAATGGGAAAACCCCTTGAAAGAATAATTAATTTACCCTCTTTTTAGCCCTTGTTTGTGGCTATGAAGAGGGTCAATGGTGGTGGAGCACCCCTCTTTTGTTTTATAGAGGAGTACCCCATAATCCTCATAGAGGCCTCTTATGAAAGATATACACTTCCCTTGATTTAGGCGCGGTATGTGTGAATCTCGGATGGAGTACTCCATATGACTACACTCTCGTGATTTTGCTAAAAAACAGGTTTCGTTAAATTTCCGAAAACCAGTACTCGAAACCATGCACCAAAATATCCGTCTATGACAACATTTTTTTTCTTATGGTATTATATATAAATTTCTAAAAAGGCGTGTCACACACAAACTTTGTTTTGCAGTGACAATTATATACTATGACTGTTAGTGCTACTAAGTGGGACTTCAAATATTAACATTGCCCTCGAATTGCCCGCTTTGTTGATCCCCATTATGATTATTTTGCATTCGATTCGTACTAACAAATGCTGTGAAGAATTTATGATATCTTTACAATATATATAATATATGTAGTTTTTATTAAATAACGTCTTCCTCATATGAAATTTACTTTAGCATAAGAAATATAGTAGTTCAAAATGACTGTGTCGTTTTAAGGAATATACTTTACAAGACTTGTTGATCATTAATATTCACTCTTTTCTACTTCGAGATAAATAGCTATATGCTTCCACGAAATTATATAGCAGTTTACCATACAATGTGTTTTATTTCACATGACGCTGCGAACATTAACTCGAATTTAATTTTGTAATAATTACAAGTATTAATAAAACTTAATGTATAATAAAATTAATGATGGTTAAGTATCGGGGTTACAGTCCTTGACAGGGAGCTGATGTATTCAAAAATTGGCAGTTTTAGAATCAGGAATTTAAAAATTACCTTAAAGAAACCAAAATCGATAAGACAATCAGAAGACATTCAGTGTGCTCAGTTATTACAAGTTATTGGTGATGAAGGTATGCGACAATCAAAAAGACAAGATTATGTGTTGATACGTCAGTTTGATGATTTTTTCAACAGAAGACCAATTTGGTTTAGAGAGACATCGATTTTTCTTACGCGAAAACAGTTAGAGAGAGAGAGAGAGAGAGAATATACACCATTTTGTAACTGATCTTTAAAATATTAGTTATGTAACTTTGATAAACTGGATAACTCCTTGGTGTGCGGTGTATTGATAATTGGATTCTTTTCGTGAGCGATGATTGGAAGAGCCAGGTATGATATTAAAATTACCTGAATATATTTGTCTAACAGTAGAGGAGGCCAAAAAGCAGGGTTTTAGTGCTCAGCTCGGTGCCCAGGGAAGCAGTTTTTCAAATGCAAATGCTGAGTGGAATGTTCGCTTTAACTGTTAGACGTGAGAAAATGTCTGTAAGTAACTTGATGAAAAAGATACTTATATATATATATATATATATATATATATATATATATATATATATATATATATATATATATATATATATATATATATATATATATATATATATATATATATACATATATATATATATATATATATATATATATATGACCGAAGCAACCATTTACCAACAGAGGTAAAACGAAAAACTAGTTATTTTTCAAAAGAAATTAGTTACTTTTAAAGTTACTTCGAGAGTAACTTAGTTGAAATATTCAGTTACTTTTAGAAAGTAACGAAGAACTAGTTGCTATTTTTCTTAAAATAACTAGTATCTTCGAGTATCTAGTTGCATTTTCAGAAAATAACTAGATACTTATTTGAAGTAACTTTCACAGCTCTGACCATTTTCAGAAAAATTTGTTTACGTAAGGCAAAAATCGTTCATATAGGTAGTGCAGAAAATTAGTAGTTGTGAGAGTGCAGAAGACAACAATGAAAAGTAAATTTTATTGATACTATACATTCTTTTAAGTATACAACTAAACGCAATATTGAAATGTTAATGCATAATAATAAAATTGTAACATTTAAAGTAGTAATATATGTAAGAGTTTATATTAAATAACTTTTTCCCCACATGAAATGCACTTCAGCATACGAAGTATAATAGTTTTAAATGACATGTGTCATTTTAAACTATATAATTCGTATATAATGTACTTTGCCTTGTTGAGCACTAATATTCTCACTTCTTATGTTAATAATTTTTTCTACTTTAAGAAACATATTTACATGCTTTCACGAAATAAAATATCAGTTTACTATAAAATGTATTACAAATTAGAAAATGTATATTCGAACGCTAAAAACTAAATAGATATTAACATTTGCAGTTATTCATTTTGAGATAAAAATGTTTCAGTCAGTTTTCAGTTAGATAGAATCTATAAATCTAATATTAACTAACACAACCAGAATTTAAAATATATATTATTTTGATTTTCGATTTATTACTGTTTCAGAATTATTTTCGTGAATGTGATAAATCGAAATTAATACATTATTTAATTGGTGGCACATATTTCGCTTTAAATAGGAATTATTTTTAGTGACATAAATTTCATTTACAGGAAAAAATATTTCATTATTGATTTATTATTTATTCTAAAAGTTTTGAAACCTATCCTGGTCTAGCGGAATACGTGGGAAGGTAGAAATAATAATATCTAACTAAAATTAACAAAAACTGGGAATTTATTTGTTTTCGAGGCAAAAAAATTAAGATACAAAGTTAGTAGTTATATCATTAGATCCAAAATATGCACGAGTTTAAATGTTATTCAAAGAACAACTAGATTTGGGATCATTTATAAGTGTTAAAACGAAATTACCCAGGTTATGAATTCATCATTTTTCTATACGTAAGCAAATTTATTTATTTATTTTATGAAAAATATGTTCTATTCTAGACATCAAAAATTACAATTACACTACATGAATCTTCTATGAACGTATCGTATTTTCATCTGAATGTTTAAAACGGAAATAAAATTACAATAATTAAAATGTGAAAGAATTAGTGGTCTGTGTTTGCTGAACTGCAAATTAGAATCGAAAATAATGTCCCAAATTCTCGAGGAGCAAGCGCAACTACATGCGTTCAAAAAAAAGTTTTGTCCAACTTCCGAACTGACCGAGAATGACACGAACTTTATATTTTGAAATGGAACATTTGTATATGTTTACATATTTCGATTCGCGGTTCAATAGTCTACACGCTTAGGAAGTTTTGTCAGTTCTGAACAACCCTGTTAATTTTTCCTTGAATTTTATCTTTTGCACCTAGAGCGACATAAAGTAGTTAAAAATTGACAAGGCTTAGTAGACCTGTACAGTATTGAACAGCGAATCGAAATACGTAAACATATACGGTGTGCTCCACTTAAAAATATGAAATTCGTACCATTTCCGGTGAAACCGAAAGTGGAAAAAAACTATCTTTGTTTATCGTATTTTTCAAAACCAAAGAATGTTTTTAGTTTTTATTGTGTTATAAGAGATACTATATTTACGAAATACTTATTTCAGTAAGGGCCATTCAACGAGGACTATGTGACAAAAGCCAAAATAAACATTTTACTTATTTCTTGCCGTAAAATGTTAATAAAATTCACATGGACACAAAAGAGCTACAACACAGAAATTATATTTTATTAATGAAACTACGTGTTTCTTATTTCATATTTGAAATATAATTTGATCAAAATAATAAAGGTTAAAAAGTCAAAGTTAACCATATTATTGGCTTACTTGATAATAAATGGGTATGATTTTTATGTTACAGCCTTTAGTTTCCGTCATTTTATACGTAGCTTCAAATTCTTCTGACTATTTCTCATATAAAAAATCGATAAATTTCCTCTATCTGGACCTTCCGTCGTTATGAATCTTTTCTTTTATTAGTAATAGTGAAGTGTGACCCAATTTAGTTCAGTACATAGTCATTTAGTAACATAGTAATATTTTGTCAGATTATATTGGATTCGTACCAATATTTTAGCAGTTTATACCTATGCCACACTCGATTTTTGGGCATAATTTAAAATAAGTTCAATAAGTAGTTATTTTATTAACACGCACCGCCATTTTTTTGGCATCTAGGGACGCTAAGACGTGAAGATATCTAATACCTGAGAAGACGATGATGAATACAAATATTATATTTAGCCGCCATTTTGTTTCGTCATTTTGAATTAGTACTACAGTTTTACTAGTTCATCTGTATACCACAATTATTTATGGCACGCAATTTGATATCAGTCCATTACCTAGTTTTTCAGGCTGAACTTTTAAATAGTTTACTAACAGGCCATTTTTTTCCGCTATCGACAGACAAACCGACAGACGACCCGACGGAATTGATAAAACATATTTTTTGGCTTCTAGAAACTCTAAAACGTGAATGTACAAATATTTGGTTCCGCCATCTTGAATTAGTACCACAGTTTTACTACTTCATCTGTATACCACAATTATTTATGGGACACAATTTGAAATCAGGCTCTTAAGTAGTTTTGCAGGTTGAATTTTTAAATATTTTACTAAGCTGCCATTATGTTCCATCACCTTGGATGCCTACCAAAATTTTACCGGTTGAATCCCACATAAAACTTGATTTTTGTGCAAAATGTGAGATAAATTGAATTAGCAGTGTTTTAGTAATAATTTTTTTATAACATTTCGCTAGGTCGTCATTTCGTTTCGCAATATTGGATTTTTACCAAAATGTTACCAGGTCATCCCCATATGCTTTTTAGCTATGCCACGAAATGACAGACCGACAGACAGACAGACCGAAGGTATTGAGAAAACATATTTCTGGGCATCAAGGGCCCTAAAACGTAAAGATCTGAAAAAATCTCGGAAGGTGATTTTTTTTACGATTACAATACTTCTCTTTTACGAGTAAAGTAAAAAGTTAAGCTGAGAAAATAGCTCTGCTTAGTTCTTGTTGTATGACCCTCTCGATGACCCTATTCAAGAATATTTTAGTTTTAGTTATTATTTTGTTGCATACACAATATAGTATTATACTGAAAACTTTAATTTTGTGTATGTTACCTCAGAAAATATAATTCTTCCTTTTCACCACCCAAATTTATTACTTCGATTCTTACACTTTATGGTTTCCTTGAGTTTTTATACTGAATTCTAAATTACAAAACTACCGTTCATTTAGCAATCTTCGATTCGTTGAAAATAAGCTCGTTAAAATTGCAGATATTGCGGGGCATTGCCAGGCATTGCAGGGCATGTCGGTGCATTGCGAGACATTGCAGGACATTTCGGGGCATTGCGAGGCATTACATGGCATTTCGGGGTGTTTCGAGGAATTGCAAGGCATTACGGGGCATTCTGGGCATTGCGTAGAATTTTAGGCTTTGTTAGTATATGATTTTGACCAGCGGTCTACCCCTCGCAAAAGATATTTTCATGTTCAATGTGAAAAAAATTGTTTGTCCCTTTTTCCAAACATGATATTAATTTAAGATCGTGTTCTTTTAATAAAATGTTGATTACAGTTAAATCATTATTTATAATATTATCATTCACCTCAAACTAGGTTCTGAGTATTATCACCCTACCTACGCTATTTTCTTGAATTTATTAATGGACGTTAAAATGCCAAGGGTAGAAATTCTGAAAGAAGATGGCCTAGCTAAGACCGTAATATAAATGAAAATAACTTACTCTGATTAGACCGGTTTGTACTTATCGCATTGTAGGTACTTACTGTTTATTTTTCATAATGCTTCCATTAGTGTAGTATCTTAATTCAAGCGTAAATTAAAAAGAACCCTTAAATTATGTGCTTATGTAGCATGAAGATGTGTACGGTGATGTGTCAGCTAGTCACGGAGGTTAACAGAGTCAGTGCGATTCAATAAAGGTCGCCAAAAATTGAACTATGAATTCTAATATTATTTTAACGAATACTGCTTTTTTACATTTCTTTTTCCCCAGTGACAAATGAATGAGCAAATTAACAAAATTTTTTCTTTCATAAAAAATGTATGGTAATCATTTAAAAGGTAATTCCAAGTTATCAAGGAGCTTTGCTAGTCATCTATTTTTATATCTTAAAGTGAAGCTAAGAGGGAATTGCGAATATTAACATAAAAGTGGGGCACGTCTGATTCGACAATTCTGTTACAGTTGAGACTAGAAAGAGAAACGAGAAGAAGCTCTTAAAGACCACAGGATGCTGGTTGAACGATGTTAAACGACAAGCAAAAATATGCTAGTTTTAACTCGCACATGATCGGAAATAATGGTAATTTTTTGAAGAACTGTTCAATAACTAAATGGACCATGTCTAGATATACTTAAAGTTTCCAAAAAATGATTCATCTAGCATAACGCTATAATTAAAATAACAATCTTCTTTCCGATCGAATTGTTTTTTTATACACTTTGATCCAAAAAACCAACCATCGAAAGACAGGTAAAATATTTTATATCTTCCAGTGGCATGCGCCACTAAGATTCCTTTATGTTCACTATCTTATAAATTATAGTCCAAAACGTACATTAGTTGGCATTGCTTTATACCAGGATATTTATACTAGTATAATAATCGCATGGTGTCAGCTGCCAGAGTAGTTGCCAAAAAACTAAACTGTCCTTTCGAGCCTGGATACTATCTGGACTCTATCCACAGAATAGATTCAAGGAGTGAACCACTGATTAAAATTTGTGCCCTTTTTAAAAAAAAATTACTCCTTTATTTTTAAAGAATAACCATTTTCTGGAAGAGATACCTCTAAATACCGATGTATACCCCTGAAATATCTCTAATTATCAAAGAGTTTATATATATTTTATTTATATTCGGTATTATATGTTTTTTTTAGTTGAGTAATCGTATAACAAAAATCGTCCGCCATATTAAAGCACCTATTTTGATATTTTGATCCTTGGAAAGAACGAAAATGTTGAGGAAAATGTACTGTCGCGAGAACTGTGTACTTTTGACTGTGTAAGCTGAACAAAGAATCAATCAAACTTACAGATCAGTGAAGCTAATAAAAGTTTGGTGGAAAGCACTCCGTCAGGATTTTCCATAATTTCATTACTAAGTTGAAGTCGTCAAAATGCGCTTATCCGTCTAGTTTGTTATAATGTTCTTTCCAGAGTTCCTTATTGCTCAAAACAAAAGATCTCTCTGTTTGGCAACACTACAGGAAGCCGCTATAAAAAATATTACATTTTTATCCAATTTTAAGTATTATTCTCGATTCAAAAAAGCTCCATGGATTTTTTTAATCAATTCTATTTGCCATACCTAATCTTTATTATAAACAAAAAAATCTTAAAAATCCGACGGATCATCTTTTCTTTAAATTTGAAGTACAAAAAAATCTCAAGTGCATTTGCGCCACGAAGGCCGTTGCTGCAATCGCGGTTATTCAGAGGATCAGGTAGCACACCTGATTTTAAAACCGCCGTTATAGTCTGTACTCGAGTTTGTACAATCAGTAATACTCTTGGATTACCCATTAATACCCCTCGATTACCCACGATTACCTTTGGATTACCTCAAATTAGCCCTGAATTACCCCCTACTTCGCTAGACTACCTTAGTGTTGTTCAACACATGGACTATCCTTAATTACCTCCAGACAAATGCATAAAAATGTTGCTTAAAAGTATATTAAAAGATGTACCCTTTAGGATACCTCCGAAGCGTAGACCGCTGTCCACAATCATGTACACTGATGCCTAACAATGCACAAAATTCTACGCAAGCCCCACAATGCCCCTTAATTCTTCGCCATGCCCCGAAATGCCCCGCAATTTCAACGAGCTTTTTTCCAACGAATCGAACGTAAGTTTGTAATTTAGAATTCAGTATAAAAACTCAACGAAACCCTAAAGTGTAAGAATCGTAGTAATAATACAGTTTGCGAGTGAAAAGGAAGAATTATATTTTCATACACAAAGTTAAAGTAATCAGTATATTACTATATTGTGTATACAACAAAATAATAACTAAAACTAAAATATTCTTGTATAGGGTCATACAACGAAAACTAAGCAGGGCTATTTTCTCAGGTTAAATATTTACTTCCCTCGTAAAAAGAAAGTATTGTAACCGTAAAAAATCACCTTCCGAGATTTTTTTCAGCTCTTTACGTTTCAGGGCCCTTGATGCTCAAAAATATGTTTTCTCAACGGTCGGTCTGTCCGTCTCTTGGTCTGACTTTTTGCGGTATAGCTAAAAACTACTTACCCCTCGGATCCCTCAGTTAGTTGGACTAAATAAAAGTCATTTAAAATTACTGGATTTAAAATGGAATCATGTAATATGACTTTTTTTAACTTTTAGCATATTAACAAATATATGTTAAACCTTAAGGTCTAAGTACAAGCGTTCCCGCACATATTTTAACTTTGTTTTAGAGCTTATTATTTAAAGTTAGCTATTAAGTTAATTTATTTTTACCTTTTAGGACTAAATTACTGACGGATTATTCAGACAGGTATAAAAGTATGAAAATTGGATAACACCAATTAACTATCATAAACGGATGGCTAAAAAAAGTCATAGCCTTTGTGAAGCGATGTCTTTAAATTTATTTTTCTAATATATAAAAAAATACGATAATTATATGATTCTTTAAATAATTGCCGTTGTGAGCAAACAGAGGACAATCGGTTAAATCGCATACCGGACGATCGGACACATGCTTGAAAAGAGGTAAAAGAAAGAGAACGTTTGGTAACCCTGGAACTAAACATTAAATTTGACATTCTTAGAATGAAAAACTTAAACCGAATGTTTTATTTTTTGTGAATTCTACGAATTAAAATATGGCAAAAAGAGAACTTTTGGTAACCCTAGGACTAAATCGAGGACCAAATATTAAATTTGAAATTCCAGGAATTTTTTAGTTTTCACATATTAATTTATTTGGTAGCATTTGTTTTAATTTAATGCTTTTGACATTTAATTTTATTTTTTACTTTTAAAAATCGCTGACGTGACATTACTCAAAATAAGAGATTCTAAAAACAGCTGGGTAAACCAGTAAATAGTTACAACGAAAATTAAAAAAAAAGATAAATATTGTTACATGAACCCGTCTTTAAAAACTAGAAATACGACATAAATTTAATTTTTTTACGTTTACATTAACAAACAGTCTATATAATATATAAGTAATAATAATAATAATAATAATAATAATAATAATAAAGGTCTTCATTTCAAACGATAATAAAAGTTTCATTATTCAGTTACATTGAGAAAAAGGTCAGATTCAGTCTCGGATTCAGTATACTAGAGTTCCAGTACACTCGACAGTGGCGGACATATCACCGGGCACACGGGACCCCACACTTAATTCTGAATTAGACCACAAATTCTATAAAAAAAAGAACAAAATTCCTTAACTTCCTATAAATTCCTATTCATTTATTCCTGAAATAAAAGCAGCTCAAAGAATTGACTGAAATAAAGAAATCTTTAATAATAAGTTTGCCCCCAACAAACCCACAGAGCTTCAGTGAAATCTACTACTCGTCTGTTACACGCTATGGTATAGATCGTTGAGCATTGGTGTGCTATTCGAAACTTATGGACGCTGCTTATTGCAGGCTATTTCATACCTATAATAACCAGTGAAGTAGTGGAATTATGGTTTGGAAGAATAGTTTAGCATGGCTGTACTGAATTGTGGGGGGAAAATAGACTTGGTAAAGAAGTAAAAAATTAAGCAAGATATGAAGTTTCTTTTAGGAAATTAGTTTTAGAACGGTTATTTCGCATAACTTTAATATTAGCCAAAAGTATTCGTAGTCATTGAGAAAATATTTTTTTTTTGAAATAGTAGGGCTTCTTTCAGATTATTATATTAAAACAGGTTTTAAAAATATCTATTCGATCTACCCGATACTTGAGTAAGGCAATACAGAATGAGCTAATGAACAGTTATGTAAAATATGTCTTGGAAAAACTTGTATCCGAAATAAATTTAACTATTTTTTTTTATGATAGACTCGACTCAAGACATTCCCAAAAAAGATACCTGCATTAATAGTTTTTGGTCAGAACCGTCCAAATTATTAGAAACACAAATATTTAAGTCATTAATTTCGAAATTAAGGAAAGCCTTTTAGGGTTTTTAAGAATTACAAAATCAATCTCTTTATGTTTAAAAGTTTAAGTCATGTTAACTTCGCTTTAAGTACTTTACAAGAAAATGTAATATCAATTTATATAGCAGCATTAATTTTAGATACTGTTCGAGAAAACTTCTGATCTAAGAGAAGAGCAGCGCTATAACAGTTTAAAATGCGGCGTAATCGATCTAGCGAAGAAATGGATATGTATAAAGCCAGAATTTGAAGTTCAAAAAGTTCAAAAAGTAAAAAAAAGAACTACTTAGTTTAAGATTAAGTAGAAATAATTATTTTAAGGGTAATATTTATCATTATATATATATACGGGGGCCCATGAACACTTTTTTTGCACTGGGTCTCACGGTACTATAAATCCGCCACTGACTCGAGAGTACTCTGTTCTATCTACGTCAACTATTACTTAGCCTTTGAGCATTTATGATTTATTTACCGGTTTAAAAATATAATGGTCATGTCTTATTTAGAGGTAAGCTCTGAGGTAGGGCTTTAAAAGAGTTACAATAACATTTTTATTCATTTAAACCCAAGTATAAACCTAAAAAGTAAATATCAGTGATCTAGTCATTTCTGAGAATATGGATTGTTTTATTCTCGGATACGTTACAAGGGGGTAAAAACAATTGTAGACCTTTCTCTTAGATTAAAAATTAATATTACACAAATCATTTAAAGTTGATTCAAGCGTATCTCGAAACTGTCAGTTTGAACAGGTAAGTACATATTTCCAGATTTTGTAAGATATATTTTCCATCTTGCAGTTGTTTGCATGTCGGGAGTTGTTGACTAAAAGAAAAGGTCCTCACTTTCATATATAAATGACTATCCGGTGAAGGGGGGGAGGGGGGGAGGGGGGGAGGGGGGTTCGAGCGAGTAACACTTTCACATATGATTAATTTTATAAAAAAAGATCAACGGTGGGGGTGTCAATCTAAACAAATATTCACTATATATCCACAATATTATGCCTTTCCTTTATGTACGGGAGGGGGCCGAAGGCTCCGACTCCCTCTAAATTTGTTGTTTGTTAAAAGTATAAAAGACTTTAAAATACAGAAAGATTTGGGAAATCCTGTTAACGGAACATTTAATTACAGTAATAATTATAATTTACGTTTACGGTAATAGTTTCGCCTAAGTATTTGTATGAATACCTGAAGATTGATAAACAAATTACCTTGTGTAATAAAATTGATATCCATACGTCGACCACACCGTATTCATTAAATTATAAAACCTGCTACTGCTTACCAATATTTTACTGGTCCCATTTTCTCCAACTAATCTGTTATCACTGTCATTATTAAGTTGTAGGCTGAGTTGAAAGAAAAAGCATATTGTTACTATACTACTAAGCACTCTCATTTTTAAATATCCCGAATCACTCACTAAATGAATAAATTGACGAATTAGAAATATTTGTTATGTTACACTTCGTTTATTTTGTCACTCAATAAAAACACTTTGTCTATTCAGACTATGTATTTATAGATGTCTTGTCACCATAAACTGAATATCCTGAATGCAATGTAGAAACTAATTGGTCACTTCTATTGTAAAGGTAGCTAGGAACTATACACACTACAGTATTCAATCTACACGGACGCAAGGATTTCTGTGAATAAAGTCGCAGGTGTCACTTGAGTAACTACTCAAATTTTCCGTCCTCAGACTCTCAGAATTTATATTTTTCCATTTTCTAGGAATCGCAGTATCTCAAAGTTAAAAAGAAACGGTACTGAACAATCTGGTACGTTTATCTCTGTGGTGAACACGATATCTTATCAATCGAAATAGTATGTATTGAGTTAAGCGTACATGCCGAAATTATAATTCGAGAATGTGTCATTGTAAAATTATTATTTAAATGTCGTGACGATCGAATTTACCGGGCTCCGGCTTGAATGCGGAATGCTATTAAGCGGTACCAGTAAGACTAAATCTAAATTCAGATTTCTACGGACTACGGAGGTGGTTATACTAAACTTAAGTCACGTTGCTCGACTCGTTTAAGGCTGGATTCTCAGTCGTTTTTAAAAATACTAATTGACTAGTTGTTTTTTCTGTTCGCTTAAGGCAAACGAGACTTGAGACTTGCATAATACAGCTCGTTACGGCAGCGATATGTTTAATTTATTATTTACCAAAACAACAGGGATACTTATATACTATGTGCCTGGCTCTTTATAATATATCTAGCCCTTACATTCCTATAGGTTAAAATATTGCCTGAAAATTATAAAATAGAAAGTGGTCCCTATATTCCAAGACTTGACAGTGAAAATATTTACAAATTACTTTTTTGTGAGCTTTGTAAAATTTTAAGTCGTATTATATTAGGATATATTTCAACATTCAAATCTTTAAATAGACATATACAAACTCAATTTCTAATAATAATTCTATAATAACTAACCCAGCACGATAAAACTAAATTTCTAGAATAAAATAGAAACATTAATCAAAACGACAAAACTGCGTATAACTGCTCTCTAAAGAATTATTTTACATTGCGTTAACGTACCCAAATTTAGTAAACTGATAAACCAGTAAAGTCAGCAAAGAGCTGCTTTGCATGACTTTGTCTCGTCAACACCTAAGTATATTGTTTTTGGGAGGATTTTGTGAGTTTTTGGAATATTTCTGGTAATTTTTATGCGAGTTCTCGGGCATTGCGGTGCGTAAGTGCCAGCTGTATACAAATTTTGGATTACTTAAGCCCTAACGTTCCTTTTCTCGGGTAAGTTAAAATGTTATTGTTTTTCAGTATTAATTAGCGTACGCGGTACGAGATTCTCCCTAATATTTTATTAATTTCTCAATAGGTATGGTTAATTACACAGGCGCCGGTACTCAAAAATACGCGTGGGGGCTTTGTGTTTTTTTCCTCCCAAACATGCATACGGTAAAAATGGGCTGGGCGAGAAGCATATAATAACGATCTTAGAGATCCAAATAAGGTATTTTATTGCAAATCGTTTAATTTATTTTTATTTTATTTCAAGATCTCGTTATTATTCATATTTCAATCATTTTCTATAAATACTGTACTAAAGCAAAATATATAATAAAATATCTGTTTTTTACTCTTTCATAAAAGGGAAGTATTGTAATCGTGAAAAAAATCACCCCCCCGAGATTTTTCAAATCTTTACGTTTCAGGGTCCCTAGATGACGAATAACATGTTTTCTCGATTCCGTAGGTCGGTCTGTCTGTTCGCGGCATAGCTAAGTCATATGGGGATGACCTGGTAACATTTTGGTAAAAATCCAATATGGGAATACAAAAAGGGCGGCATGGTGAAATGTTAAAAAAATTGTTACTAAGAAAGTGCTTATCTAATTTATCTCAAATTTTGCACAAAACTCATATATTATGTAGGAATCAACTGGTAAAATTTTGGTATGAATCCAAAATGGCGGAACAAAATGGTGGTTTAATAAAATATTTAAAAATTCAGCCTGAAAAAACTACCTAATGACCTGATTTCAAATTGTGTGCTATAACTAATTGTAGTATAGAGACAAACTAGTAAAAGTGTGGTACTAATTCGACATGGCGGAACAAAATGGCGACCAAATAAAATTTTTGTTATCTCAAAAAATTCTCTAAAAGGTTCTACATATCTTCGCGTTTTAGCGTTCCTAGATGCCAAAAAATATATTTTATCATTTCCGTCGGTCCACCTGTCTGTTTGTCTAGCTATATTGTATAGCTCAAAACCTACTCATCAGATTGACTTCAAATTCTGGACCTAAATTAAGGCTCATATGGTGATGACCTGGTAATATGTTGGTAAAAATCCAATATGCCGGAACAATACGGCAGCTTAGTGAAACGTTGGAAAATTATTACTAAAAAAACTAATTATCCAATTTATCTAAAATTTTGCAAAAAATCAAGTGTTACATAAGAATGAATTGGTAACATTTTGGTATGAATATAAGATAGCAAAACACAATGGCGGTCTAATAAAATATTTAAAAAATTAGTCTGAAAAAAAAACTACTTATTAGATCAATTTCAAATTATGGGCAAGCATTAAGCGTTATATAGAGATAAGCTGGTAAAGTTGTGTTACGAATTCAAGATACCGGAACAAAATGGAGACCAAATAAGGTGTTAAAAAAATTTGCATAAAAAAATCTTTATATTTAATTCACTGTAAATTTTGGAGAAAAAATAAATATGATATAAGGATAAACTGGTGCGAACCAACATGAACAAAATCGCGGTGTGTTTAAATGTAAAAACTACTATAGTTATATATAAAAATCCAATGTGGCATACCTAGAAACTCGTAAAATACTGGTAGGGATCCAATATATTGGAACAAAATGGCGTCCAATAAAAATGTTCCAAAAGACAGTATATATGTGTTCCTAAATAACTATGTACTGAACTAAATCGGTAATTCGTAATGAGGGAAGTTCCGGGTAAAGGAAATTTACCGATTTTTTAATATTAGCTGGAGAACCTTCCAAACCCTAAAGATTTGTGCTGTCTGTGAACAAGGCAATCAGTGGTATACACTAATTCAGACAAATCAGATAATCGTCGCCTCGGCACTCTCTCGTGTTCGTACGACTCAAGCGATACCGGTTAATATGCATCCGTGAGTGCTCTCGTAATTTCTAATCCCAGTCTGCGGTTTCATACAGTCCACTTTTGAAGACAAGTGGTGAAGATGTTAACTCATAAGCTTGCTGGAAGAAACCGGATTCAGTGAGTCGATATCATTAATAGTTTTATAATTTTATAAGGTCTATATAATTTTTTGATGACCTCTTAATATCCAATTATCTACATCAATAATTACTATATAAGTATTCAATTCGTTGCTTTCAAACTGTTTATCGAACAGTTATTCGAATTTGGATTGGCCGCTTTCATGTTTTTTTCTCGGTATAGGACGGTTTCATTTTCAACTTCTTCTTCTAACGTCTGGATAAGGGTAAAAACTAATAATAGTAACAACAATAATAATATCAATAACTATTACTAGAATTATATATCGATATATGCTATATCTATATGTAAAAACAACCTCCTATCTAAGATATCCTTACATAAAAAATTCATACAAATTAAAACGTAGACACTTAAAAATATAAGAAAAGGATGTAACACCATATACAAATTGTAAGATACCTTAAGAGAAAGGTGTAACTCCATACACACATAAATTCAAAGGACTACATATTTTTCAGAAAGTATAATCATAATGTTACCTTTGTATACATATTAATAGAAAAATAAACACATTTACTTATTTTGGCACCTTTTCTGAGCGTGTTTTAATAAAACTATCGCCATGTTGTTTTCGGAGATACATTATTTTCTGGTGTTGGCGGATGACCGGTTATTTACACAAATTAATCTATTAAATAAAAAAGCCATTTAATGCTTTTTTTTATTTACCAGTCATTTATAAATCGTTTGGTTAAAAAGGTAAATGTCCGGTTATTTTAGGTCAGTTATGCAGTTATTTTCTAAAATCTGTCACTTGTGAGTAAATAACCGGTCATTTCATGTCAGGGAGATACGCTATAATCTAAAATTATATTACAGAAATTTATTTTATCAAATTCGAAATTCTGTAATAGTCTCGTCTAATATCTCTATTTCCAACAAATTGCGTTAGATGCACTTTTTTTAGGCCATGACTCCGATAAGAGAGGTGCTACTTCAGCATTTTTGCTTAAAGCAACATTGAGATGTATTGCTTTATTATAAATAAACTTTTTTATATCAATCCAACAAAACGCCTAACTAGGGCTAACCAAAAACACAGTCCCATACTTAAAAAACGATTACATAAAAAATTCTATTAAAAAATATCAGGCGACGGAGATAGAATCCATGTTGTAAGCACTGCAAGGGAAATGTTTAATCCGTGGAACTCACACCAGAAAGTAAATGAACTTTATTTATACTACGAAATTTTTAATGACGTCACCAATGTTACTTTAATGAAAATGCACAAGTAACACGTTTGCTACCGGCAGAGCTGTCGAAGATACTTTGAAAAAGTATCTGAAGTTACTTTGAGTATCTAGTTACTCTTTGAAAAAAGTAACTTAAATATTTCTTCTAAATTACTTTTTAAGATAGATAATAAGATACTTTTTTAGTTACTTTCCATATTAGGTATTAAGTTTCGTAAGGTATTAAGTTAGGTAATATATTTCTTAACTTTATTATTTTAGGAAAAAGAAAAATATATATTTAAACATCTATGACCCCAGAATTAGCGACAAAGGTATTTAATATAAATTAATAAACACAATACACTTGAAAACACAATAAATGATTAATAGAAGAGGTATATATTAAATCTTACAGAACATAGGTAGTTTATCCAGTTATTTTTCGACTTTAAAACAAAACAAAATATAATTCTAAATAAAATAGAATATTATATAAAAACATCGAAACGTACAATGTACAGCATATCTACAGCCTATAGCTAATTTGGGTAAAATAAAAATAAAACAGTAAAAATTTGTCGAAACTAAATAAATACGAAGTAAATATTAATGTGTACTACCAGGTACCCTATTTTACTGCGTAATTTATTTTAAAGAAGTATGCCAAAAAATATAATAAACATACATATTTATAAAAATAAAAGTAATTTTTTAGCTATGCCGCGAAAAGACAATCAGACAGACAGACGGATTCGAAAAATCATGTTTTTTGGCATCTAGGGATCCTGAAAGGTGAAGATCTGAAAAACTTTGATTTTTTTACGATTTCAAAAATGACTACAGTGACAATATCATTATTCTCGATCGGAATTTATATTACCCTGTATACATATACAGGTTAAAAAATGTACCAGAAGAAGTGTCAGTTTTTTGTAATAAATCGTATAAAACATCCCGCGTTTTTGTCACAACAATAATCTTCGATTTGTCTCAATAACCTACAACTTTTGGTAGAAATAAATAGTTGAACCGATAAAATGAGACCTATTTTCTCAGTCCACTCTGTACATAAATAAGTTCCATTAAAAAGTTACCCTTTTCTTGCCCACTAAAATAGTATAATATAAACATTTGAGGAAAATCTGCCTACAGTTAGGATACTACGGTGTGCGTTGTTCTTTTCTAGAAGCCACAACATGCATCACTGATTTAGGCAGTTTGAACTGTGCGAATAGGGTTTAATTCCGAATTAAAGTGGATACTTGCCTTCTAGTAATCTCTTAAAATATATTTCACAAAATATATAGTAGCAACAATACACCTCACTTTCTATTAGCCGGTATTACTGCGAACACCGGTTGACAGCTTACAAATAAGACGTCTAGCTGGGATTGTTATAAATCCTAACTAATCGTGATGTCACTTGCGCGATTTCAACAATCCGCCTGGTTTGATATGAATACCGGAGACGGGAGCGATAAAACAAAAACATAAAAAAGCCCCTAGCCGCCAGTAAATACACAATCGCCGTTTAGAACAAGTCGTAACTTGTCAAAGGAATTTTTCTCGCGGTAACTTAGTTACTTTTTAGTATCTTAGATACTTTTCGGTATCTAAGTTACTTTTCGGTATCTAAGACACTTTTTAGTATCTAAGATACTTTTTTAAATTATAGGATACAGTTACTTTTAAAAAGTACCTACTATACTATACTACTTACTTTTTGCCTAAAAATAAAGGCATTAAGATACAGTAACTTAGATACTTTAAAGTAATTAAGTTACTCTAAAATAACTAAGATACTTTTTCTGACAGCTCTGGTTACCGGGATCACGGCCTTTTTTAATTTTGCCTACGCTATACACATTTAAGGTCGAAACTGTGTCGGCACTAGGTATTGGGGTTTTATCCATATATCAATAAGTGCCGATAGGTGAGAATAAATGCCGATAGATAGCCAAGAACGTCGACAGTTATGGATAAACAGATTTCATATTTACAAGAAAATTATGCGCCATATGAAAGTTTAGGGAGTTTTTTTGCTCATCAGCAATTTTGTTACAAATATATCGATAGCTATCGATATATCGATAGTTAAACGTTTTACTAGGCTGCCATTTTGTTCGGCCATATTGGATTTTTACTTACATGTAACCATTTCATCCCCTTATAACCGTATATTCTTGAACAAAATTCGAAGTCAATCGGTTTTTGAGCTGTGCCGCCTACTATGGACTCTAAAACGTGAAGATCTGTAAAAACCTGGGAGGGTAATTTTTTCACGTTTCTTACTTTTTACTTCCCCTTTTACAATGTTTTTACTGGTATATAAAATGTTCACTTAAAAATTTTTAAATGGAAAGTCGTACCTCTCTTACGCTAGTCCTAAAGAGCATTAAAAGACCGAAGTTTTGGAGAAAATCGCAAATTGATATCTTTATTAGTTTTTAAGCTATTGCCCAATAACTAAATTAATAAGTATTTTTCGGACGAAATGAAAAACGACGAGGTTAGGGGGGGTAAGGCACAAAAAAAACCAACTAAAAAAACTTGCTTTTTCTATTACAATAATTTCCGTAGATGGCAATTGTGTCTCGTAAATTGTCAACTTACCAACTCAACCAACAAACAACAAATTTAGGCAACTGCTTAATATAAATCTCATGACATCTGCGGTGTAACGTATCTATCTAAGGGAAACCTCATTATTCTAGCAACCGTGTCAAGAGATCAGCCACTTACAAGATATGGCGGTTGACCTTAAAAAAAGATCGAATTTTCAAGGTCTTATTTTCGAAGATGAAAAAATAACTGAGGTAAAAATAGGTGTTTTTTTTTTAGATAAAATTATCGGAAAGTCTATAGTTCTTCGATAAACAAAAACTTTTTTGAAACAGAAACAGTAAAGTGTAAAAAATACTGACTCTCCGATAAACTTAACGAAAAAAACATACTCAGGACATTTTCTCTCGGGACAGTTTTTTCTTAGACAAAAAATAAAAACTCGAAAATTCGATACGTTTTAGAATTACTCCGATACCCTCTTTAAAACGGTATTAACCAATTATTAGGTTTCGTCTTACCGACTATAAAAACATTAACGGGCAGAATATTATTCACAGCTTTATTAAATTATTTAAAACTAATTATAATGCAATGTTATTCGTTACTTTTGGCTTTCCTCCCTTCACACTTTATCTAGAATTAAAGCAGGTCCAAACTTTGTGAGAACAAAAATTTGGAGCGTGTTTATAGGACAACGAGACAAAGCAACATCAACATGACAGTAAAAGTAACGCGGAAATACAAGTCAACACAAACAACACTTTGTAGGTACTTGGTAACAACGAAAACTAAAAATTATAATCTTCAAAATACTTTCGGTTATTTAGGATGCATTGATTTAGTCTTCAGAGAATCAGTGAAACAGCAGTTTTAATTTTTGCTGTTGGTATACTGTTTATGGCAATTTATTCATTATAATCATTTAGCAGAACTGCTAAAGACGTGACGATCGCTACTAGAATGAAGATGTGGAATCAGCATGACTGTCCCGCTATTAATAATGATGTCCAGAAATATCTCGACTAAAATAGTTGGATTTTCTTGGTCGGTTAGGTTTCCAGATTTAACTTGTTTGGACTTTTATTTATGGTGACTGAGATAAAGCAAACTGAAGTTTGCTTTATATAAATCGACCGACGATCCGGGGAAACATCATTGAGAGTATCAGAATTGAGGTAAACAGTATATCAAAGGCAGAAATTGAAACTGCTGCTCACTGACTCTTTGAGGGCTAAATGAATGCATCCTAAATGAAGGAAAACATTTGAAGGTTAGATATTTTAGTTTTCTTTGATATCGAGTTACCCACAAAGTGTTGTTTTTTTTTGGCTCGTTGGCCTTTAAATGCGCTTTAAACTTCGATTCTGATAGAGTTTGGACCAGCTCTATGTCTAGATAAAGGGTGAAGGGAGGAAAGCCGAAAGTAATAAATAATATTGCATTATTGTTAGTTAGAAATATTCAAAAATAATATTGTTTTCATAGCCCGTTCGACCAAACCTAATTGTTCTTTAATACCATTTTTACGGGGATATCGGAATAATTTTTTTTTTAGAATTTTATTCAAACAAATTAACATACATTGTTTAACTCTAACCTTACCATCTTATTTTCTCACACTTGTTTGAATTAAATTCAAATCAGTACAAGGTACTGGTCTCGGATTTTTGTTTAAATTAGTTAAGTATTATGTTATGCTTAAATACTATGTATATGGACGTGACGCAATCTAGATACAGATTTTTATTTTTAAAATAGTTTTTTTATCTTTTTCTTGAACACGGCAATGCTCTGACTATTAGTCACTTCATCAGGTAGAGAGTTAAATACTCGAGCACACTGGCTGATTAGATTATTAATGCCAATCTTGGTTCTTGCTGTACTTATAGCTATTTTGGTATGATTTCGTGTCTCGTAGTCATGCATTTGTTTTACAGAACATATCTGTGTGTTACGTTCAACTTTTTGTTTAATACTGTGTACAAACACTTGCTTTGTTCTTTGTCCAGTATTAACTACCAACTACAGTCGTCATTGTTTCTAAAACCACTTAAGAAGAATGAATTTTTTCGAAAAATGTGTAAAAGGTAGACTTGTCAATTATCTTGAAAGTAACAACATTCTCTCTAGTAGGCCGTTTGGTTTTACCAACAGAATAAGCACTAATAATTCAATCTATGAGCTAACAAAACATACAACCCACCATCTTGACAATAATAAGCACAACAATTGTGCTGTTGCTACAATTTTTCTTGAAGTTGGAATTCCATAGGGATCTGTTCTGGATCCCATTCTCTGCATTACCTACATTAATTCATTGACGAATATAGACCTGTTGATTGGGATGGTTTTATCATATGCAAATGACATAGCGGTCATATTTATGGGCGAAACTTGGAATGAAGTGAGGGCGATAGCTCTTATTAGGAAAATCAAGGACTGGTTAGACTCTTTTAAACTGAGTTTAAATACTTTTAAAATAAAACATATTGCCTTTTCCCACACCGCTTCGAATCATCCAAGTTTTTATGACCTTGAGATTGAAAATTTGGATTCAGGTATTGAGGAGGCTGAATCTATCAAGTATTTAGAAATTACTATTGACAAACCTCTTAAGGGAGGATCACACATCTCAAAGTTTACAAAAAAGTATTAAGAATCGTATACATACAATTTACCTTCTAACAGAAATACTAGGAGTAAAGTTGTTGATTTCTGTATATAAGGCATTGGTAGAATCTCTTATAAGATATAGTTTAATCTTATGGGGTGGTCTATACAGAAATTCACTACAGCATTTAAATATTGTACAAAACTATATATTAAAAATTATCCATAGAAGGAGCAAACTATGCCCCACTCGTTTGATATATTCAGAAGACATTTTTAATGTCCATAATAAAATATATTAACGTTTAACACTACCAAATAGTCATAGAAACATTAATATTAGATTTATCAGCTATCTGGCTCCAAAAATGTATAATTTGCACCCTTTAGATGTTAAAAACTCAAATAACTTAAAGGAATTTAGTATTGTTTGTAGGAAATTTATTTATGAAAGCTATAATAAGTTTGATGGTCCCTTTTAATTTTACTTAACAGAGGTATATATCATTATAGTTAAACACTTTGTCTCTCTTTTGCACATACGGGGTTTCAGTCCCCTAGGGCACTACACACTTATTTGGAATATTGATTAATGTTAAGAAACCACAAATAAAATGTAATAACAACTGTAAAGAAAAGTATGTAATATATTGTCTATTGTTTTGTTCTATCTCTAAAATATGTTTAAATCTTAATATACCTGTAATTTCATAAACTGTATTAAATGGAGTTCTATTATTCATTTTAAATAAAATTTTTATTATTTTATTTTGTAGTCTTTGTGTTTTATTGAACAAAGTTATCATACATGTATCCCATATCAGGATTAAATATCTGAAATTTGAAAGAAAGTAAGCACTGTATATTTGATGTAACGAAGACCTCTGCAGACAATCTTTACATCTTTATAATGCACCTATCAAAGGAACCAGCCTATTTCTAATGTTCTACCCTCTCAATCATATCCCCCCTATTTTTATGTTTAGGTCTACAGCGCTCTTATTTTTTAAGACAATTCAAGTGTGTTTTTTTTTTGAGACTTAAATTGCCATTTATTTGTATTTGCATATTAAGCAGGTCGGTGCCTTTATATACAATAATACCCCATAGCTCCAAGTTTCTAACATGAAGTGAGTACAAAAAGGGCCCCAGGATTGAGTCCTGCGGTACCTCACAAATGATATTTTTACTACTACTATATAGCAACATTATTTACGTTTGTATATATACTGTAAGATATGATGTTAGTTAACAATGACAAAGTATTTTTACCATTTTTTTAAATTTTGTTTAAAACTTCTGTGTGATGCACCACATCAAAAACTTTACTAAGATCGACCAAAGCCACTACAAAAAAGTTTTTTTTATCTGCTTCGGTGGAGATATGAGTTACAAAATCCATCGTTGCTCTTAATGTACTGCTTTGCTCTAGAAAACCATAATGATACTTGTCATGTTTTACATATCTTTCAAGTAAAGAAGTAATACGTTTTTTAAGAGCCATCTCCAAAATTTTTAATAATGTTAATATAACTGTAACTGGTCGATAGTTTTCTAACTTATTTGTTGACCCAGATTTATGAATCGGTGAGACCGTTCCAGCCTTGAGGGCATTAGGAAATTGGCCTATTCTGAAACACTAAGCCAGATTTTTCAGCAAGTTCGTGAGAAAGTTGTATTGCACCAATTTACATGATTTTTTTTTAAATGATCGTCCGGTTACTGAGACTTTTCAACACTATTTTTTGTATTGCTTTATTGCGCATTTTTTCTATAAAACTAATATGTCTTTCTTTAATAACATTTCTGCACGATGTGGTGAATGCGCCCTACATTCTTATAATTCTACTGGAAATTCATCGCGCCATCTAACGGATAAGGCAAAACAAGGTCTTTTTTAAGTTTATATTTTCATGATCTGGTGCCGATTTAATATTTATTACTTACTGACGAGACTTTAGCTGCACTTATATCATTTAAAAATAAAGAATTATTTACACAAATTTCCACAAAATTCGATAAATTACCTAATAACTGCTTACTTTTAATACCTACTTTTTACAATATATTTGCCTATGTTAATAAAGTAATTGTTAAATATCTCAGATATATATATTTTTTATCAAATATATGACCCTGGTATTCAATTGAGTTTATTTCTGTGAGTTTAGCTAGTTTACCTTTTATCAATTGGTTAACAAGACTCCATTGTTTTTGTGCCTGCCTGACTGCATTTAGTTTCAAAATATTACTGGTGCGTTTATTTTCAACTAATTTTTGCTCAGAAAATGCATGAGCAAACTATAGAGATTTTTATTTTTTGCCTGTACACTTTGTCACGTACCCTCATGATTTCTAAGTATTTCTTGGTAAACCAGTGATTATCCTCCCTATATTTTATGCTGATACTGCTAGTTGCATGATTTTTACTCTCTGGGATCGCCTTTATCAGGCTATCAAAAGAAGTTATCTACCTTCATTCATTTATTTGGAAATAGCTTAAAAACTAATAAAGATACTAATATGCGGTTTTCTTCAAAACTTCGCTAGTTTTAAAGAGTAATAAAAGTAAAACCTTCCATTTAAAAATTTAAAGAAACCTGGAAAAAAGCTGTAATTGCTACAAATATCGCCATCTAACCAATGTGTGAAAGACTAAGTAGTGTCACTTGATTCAAATCCTAAATTCCCTTTAAATAAGCCTAAGTTTATTCGATTTGAATATGTAGCTCAGAAGATAAAGCGATTTAAACCCTTCGTACCTCAATAGCCCCCCCCACCGTTATTAAAGCTGATATGACAATACATTTAGAACCAAAGTGATAGAAAATTAACTCAGCTTTCCAATGAGGTAATAAAAGTTATATCTAGTTGAGGGAGTCTTTGTAGAATTTTTGAATTTTATTGTTTACCCTAGCAATTGCGTTCATTTTTAAAACTTAAAAATATTTTCAGTCAATTGCTCTTGGCCACTTTTTTTATAATATTTTTTTTTCCAGACGCTAACATGAAGGACTTCCCATATATGCCCTTGAACCATGAACGCCCTTAAATGAACAGTCTGTATTTCACAGACTTTTTTATTTGGGAAATTGATGGGATAGGTATGGTAGACCGGATAATTCTGACCGTTACAGAGGAATTAGCCCAAAATAGGCATTTTGTCAAGTTGCAGGCACAAAACCCGAAGAACATAGCAGCCACATGCTAGTTTAGTTCTTAGAATTTTGATATGACCCCCAAATTTTAACTTATAATCAACGATCAGTCCTAAGAATGTATTTTAAATAAAGGATTTCACAACTATGTTGTCTATACTTACATTAAGTGTACATATAAAATTCATTACATAAACTTGCCTCACACCATTTTTTAAATTTTACTGAGATCGCTATTAAAGGTTTTATTTTAGAGACTGGGGTTTTTTGTTATTGCATAGAATTACTGTATCATAAATAATACAAGCTTTCCCTTGATATCTAGATATACCAGGTCGTTAATATATAGTCAAAATAGTATGTGTCCTAAGAATGAACCTTGTAAAATAATATAGTATTTGATCTGATAAAAGAAACATATACCTCTAACCCCATAAGTCTCCAATTTCTGAAACAATATTTTATGATTAACACAATCCAAGTAGTAGTATTTCGCCAAATCCAATCGGGGCATCACTCAGAATATTATGTGGAGCAAGAGAGGCAACTAAACGGTGTTTCATTATTTTTCAAATGTTTGTTGACAATGTTGGTAGCGGGCAATTTTACGGAAATCTGATGGACAATTTGTATTTCCACCCTTTAATAAAGAATTTTAATTGCTAATTTCATCTATGGGGAGAAATTGTTAGATACAAAAGATAGATTTATAACCTCGCACTGAGGACATTCAAAACACTAGGTAGTAGTTTTGCAAAATAATAAAGAATTCTTATTTTTCATAGCACAAGTAATCTGACCAAGGTTAACTGTGTCAATAGGGAGAAGAAAAACTGAATCTACAACATTAACATGTTGTAAATAGGTTTTGCAATTTGTAATAATATCTATAGAGAAACAAAAGTCATTTAGCTCAGTGCAAGTTAGATTAGAATTAATATAATTCAATTTTTTCTATTGTCGAAATTCATTTAATATTTTCCGTGAATCTTTTTGTTTGGTTTTTGTCGTTAAAAGTATTTCCCAAAAGTATGATTGTTTAGCAATATTAATTGTTTTCCGATAAATGCATCTTTGCTTTATTAAAAGTAGTACAAAAATGATAGTTTATTATAAAATATTTTCTAAGCCAGTGGAGACAACTTATATTTTTGGCAGATACTCTGAGTCTACTTCTTAGCCATGGCTTTTTATTCTTAGTCCAGTCCTAACTTAAACTAATGGAAAAGACTTATTAAATATGGTGGAGAAGAGCATGAAAAGTTTGCTATGGGTTACTTGATTCCAGTGTATCCTTCCAGTCGGATTGGTTACAATATTTTATAAAATTTTCTTGGATATAACCGCCCCTTCTTTAATTGTCTGTAGGACTTAACTCGCCTGGTCGTAATTCTAATAGAAATTGCCTTATGGTCCGAAATACCTGCAGATATTACCTTATAATCGAATTGTTGTTCAGCGAAGTTTGAATTCATGTAGTCTATTAGTGCTGCCGATGAACCAGTAATTCTAGTAGGCTCGCATTAAATCGAAAATAATTAAATAGATTGCCTAAAAATTTGGCATTGTTATTCCTGTAACGGATAATTCTAAAAGCACCACTTCCAAATTAAAAAAAAATTAAATTGCTGAGCGGGGATCTGTATAAACAAAATATTTATTGTATTAATTTTAGAGTAAAGTAAGAGTAAAACAGTAAAGATTTAATAGCAATACCTTCTACTTTTGTTTCTAATAATAATCTGAAGGTATACAGGGTGGCGCAATAGTGTGACAAAGTACCATATCTCCCTCGTTTTTTATAATTTTGGAATTTTTTTTATGAAAGTTGTATAACAAAAATAACTCCACAATTTAAAAATATTTCTAATTATACAGGGTATTTCACAAAACTGAGACACCTAAGGATCAACTTTTTTTAAATGAACCCTGTTATTTTTAAATATTTTGATTTCCCAAGAAATTCTCCATATAACACTATATTTAGTGGTTTATCCTGGTTCTCCATAACCTGCTATAACTTCTAACAACAAAGGATTAGAAATTGTTTTACAAATATATATATATATAATATATATATATATATATATATATATATATATATATATATATATATATATATATATATATATATATATATATATATATATATATATATATATATATAAATTCATATGAAGTTTTGAAAACACTCCTAGGATTTTTTTAAGTTTTAAAATAGGCTTAATATTTTTCCGAAAAAAGATTTTATTTTATTTTTAAGTAGGTCATGTCTTTTTGACATGTTGTCCAGATAACTATTTGTAAATAATTGGTATTTGACTCAGAAAACAAACTCCTTTATTTAAGTTTAAAATAAATTATTATAAAACTTATTATCTATCAATAGTAGTTTTGCAATGACTTAAAATTCTTTTATTTCCTGATAGTCCTTTTATTTAGCAAATTCTTCAAAGTTCAACACTAAATAGATTACTTATAAAAATCACTTATACAAGAAGATACTTACAAATCTGAGTTATTAGGTACTTTTAAAATGGCAACCGTGAACGCAACACGCAACTTATGTCCCCAACTTTGCAAATCGTTGATTAGTAGAGATTGGGTTTTATGAGATATTTTTATTTCCCCCAGTCATGGTACATTGTACCAACTAGAAAAGTTTAGCTTACGTGCGTCGGGTTGCTTATTATGCCAGGTAGTTTAGAAACACGAGGGAGGTGCCGGGAAGTTCATCAAGAAAATTGGAAGTTTTTGCAAAAATCCCGAGACTTGCGTACCTTGTAACACTATTTTCACTAGATTATATAATATGGTAATAACAGGTTTTGTTAGAGTGTAATAAAATTACTGAAATTTTATAAATAGTGGACTGTTTTAATGAGAAAATCCCATATGCCAACAAAGTTAAATCATCTGGTTTGCAGATAAACCACTTTGATGAGTTAATAATATCAACTGTAGTATCAACATGTAAGTCATCTATATCAATAAACTTTGATTTTCGCACTTTATGTGGGTGTATATACATATATAATAATCATGCAAATTTGATAGACAACAAATGGGTTTTCGTGATTTTCTGCTGCTTACGATTCGATTAAAAAATTTATGTCGACATTATTAAAGTAAATGGTATTTACGTTCTTTGATATTTTAACAGTCTAGTTTTGAACAAAGAAGACAATTTGATCCCCGGGCAAGTGTTTTCAAGAAAATGTCGACAAGACAAATGAATCTCTTAAGTTCATTTCGTACATTTAGTCCTTGTTATTGACAAAAAAAAATAGTAAAATCAAAATTCCGGGTCAGTATTAAAACAGGGATTTTCTTAACAAAAGGTGTTGGGTGGATCTGTCCCGTTAGCATTACATTAGCACAGGTTTGTTGATAAAACCATCAATAAGGTTATAAACCATCATTAAACCACTAAAATCGGATCTCAAATCATCAAAAATCAAATTTGAAATCACTAAGGTGATGATGTGGTGTTAGTTAGCTTTATATTAGAATGGCGCTTTCTTAGCTGGCAATGTCCAGTAAGAATTTCTGTTGCAAATTACAACCTTCTTTTCGACATTGCCACGTAATATCTTACTATCTCCCACAACAAATTTGCAACTAGATACTAGTTTCAGCTTGTGACTTTCCAAATTGATTGTGGGTGTTTTCTTTAGATGATTGCATAGCTGCTACAAGTGACTATAGTTCAAGGTGTCGAGCAACAACTTTTTCAGTTATTAGTTCGATGGGTTAAGAGGCTGCTGCTGATCTCGCCATCAGAAATTGTTTGGACGTTCTTTTCGCTGAACGAGGTGTTTCCATGTATTGACAGATCGAGGACAGTATAAGGTTAATAGGTACTGATATCGTTAACAGATATAGTATCTCCTGCTTTTATTGTAATGTATTGTATATTCCCAAAATATGTTTAAAATATATGCATTGGTAATAATTCTATTTAATCAACATAAAAAGTTAATAAAAGTTTCCAACATTTATGGTAGGTATATAACAATGTGTTTAAGCAAAAGAAATTGCATTTTTAAAAATGAAGAGTACAATGGATTCGTAAAAGGTTCAAATATATTTAAACTTTTTTCACACACTACTATGTTATTGATAATTCATGAAAACATGTTACTGCACTTCTCGGGCATTGCTCACAATAGTATCCAAAGATCATAAAAACTGATGATAGCGATGATGTTATAACTTTAGTTTCAAATTAGCTGCATTCAAAGAAATGTTTCTGTTGATTACATGTGTACCATCCAGTCTTTATGGCACTGGCTGTAGGATACAAATAATAATGTCCATAAAGATCATAGAGAATTTTTGTATAAATGAAAGACGTTCTAACTGCTGCAATAACAGATGTTAAAGCACTAAGGCTTATTGTTATTACACTGGAAAAATGTAATGACAAATGTGGAATTTGCGGAAATAAAAACTTGCTAACTAATTCTGAAAACCACATTAGGAACTTGTTTATTTAATTGATTTTATCATTTAAATGTTTAAAACACTACACTAATTAGGAAAACCAAATCTTTCTAACCTTCAAAAATGGCGAATTGAAACCATTTGTACAAATGTGGCATATTTGTTTTTCTTTTTTGAAAGAAGAAAAACAGTTTTTGACTTGACTTGAACTGCCTTGAAGTTCTTTTTACAAAATTGCAGTACTTTTCAATGCCAGAAGATCAGGACCATACCAAGTTCTTCAAGGTATTTAGTAGAGCCCAGCTTTAAACTGATTCTAAAAAAAACTTTAAGCAAATATAGCTGCTTTAATAAAAGATCAGCTTACTTAAAAGCAAGCTCTGGTCTATTGTAATCAAAGTTAAGTCTAAAGCAAATTCAGTCGAGCTAAACCATACGGTCAGTACACTCAATAAATATTAATCAAAAAGAATGAAGAGAAGCAGAACAAACTACCTAACCTGAAGGAACATCGAAAATTGATCCGGTACAATTGTTTCAAAACTAAATACAGCTGAAGAATTTCCTGAATAAAACAAGCGGGAGCCAAAACAAAAACATACCTAAATTAGTGAAAAGTGTAAAAATCAAAAATAATAATAAAGACGATGAAGGTAAGCTTGACATTATTACGAGAGCTTAGCAGTTATTTCCTGTAAGTGACTGTGACACATAATAAGTTTCAGAAGTGACGAAGAAAGTTAAGAGAATTCCTGATGATTTTGCTTTACATGGTAAAAAAAAATCGGTAAATATCCTTTACCCGGGCTTCCAGCATTACGAAATATTTCTTTTTATTAGGAATAATGAAATATGGCCCTATTTAGTTCCGCATATATTCTTAAGTAATAAGTAACACATTATGTACTGTAATGTCCTTCACTTTTGTAAGAGAAGGAATAATTCAGGAATTTCCGGTTAAATTCTTTTCCAGATTGGGTTAGCCAATTCCCTCATAGGAAATCTCTTCTTTTGACTATAAAAGTAAAATATTATACAATTAAATGATTCTATGTGAAACTAAATTATATTAATATTTAATCTTCCTCATTAAAGGAAGGACCAATAAAAAGGCCACCAGACTGGTTTCGCACCAATATTTTACCAATTTCTATCCGTCGCACTTGATTTTTAAACAAAATTTAAAATTAATTGAATAAGTAGATTTTACACATATTTTCTCAAAACTTCATTAATCCATCATTTTGTTCCGCTATGCTGAATTTGTAGAAACATTTTACTAGTTTTTCCTGTATTACATATACATTACATTTTTGACGTCATTTGAATAATTAATTACGCTGATTTTTTAAACATTTTATTTGGCCGCCTTGGTATTCTGTCATCCATGAATTGATAAACGAAAATTCGTCTCTATATATCACAGTTAATTCTTCCTCTAAATTTGAAATCAAACGAATAAGTAGTTTTTTCGGACTCATTTTTTAAATATTTTATTAGGCCGCTATTTGTTTCACCATCTTGAATTTGTACCAAAATTTTGCCAGTTCATTTACATGTCACACTTGATTTTTCAGCAAAATCTGAGGTTAATTAAATAAGTATATTTAGTAATATTTTTTTACATTTTACTTTGTTCTGCGAAATTGGATTTTAATTTTTGACTAAAAGTCAATCGGTTAAGTAGTTTTAAGCTATGCCTCGAACAGACTGATAGACAGACCGACAGAATTGAGAAAACATGTTTCTTGTAATCTAAAGACCCTGAAACGATATCTGACAAAATTTCTGAGGGCGAATTTCTTACGATACAATACTAAGAGTATCATTCTATAGGATCCACAGGTTTAACAAAAAAAATATTTTTCTAAGAAAGCAAATTCTTCAAAAGAGTTATGCGAGAGATATTTCCATTTATACCTTTATTTATTTTTAAAAGCTTTTTTTCAAATGTATTTTTTTTGTTTACACGGTGGGGCAAGAAAAATTCCATGCTGTTTATAACCGAATTTTTTTAAATGGCAACCGATTCAAAAATATAGGTATGAGATGTAGAAATGTTATGAATCAAACTTACGTAAAAATTCAAATTTGCTTTGAAATTTTAAAATAGATTGGCTAAAAATTTTATTATTTTTTGTAAAATTGAATTGTTGTCTGGGCTTGCGTTTTAATTCAAAAGTTGTTTCTTCACTGTTCATTAAATTAAATTAAATTCAGTTTGTTTTGTTAATTTTTTTCATTAAATAAGTGGTTATATAACTTGTAATTTTGTTTTGCCCTGTGACGGTGTATTCATAAAATATTGGTTTATGTATTTTAATATTTAAATGAAATTTTTTTTTTAAGTTTTTTTATAAGTTCTTTTAAAGCGGATCAAATTTGTTTGGTTTCTGAAGCCGTTAAAAATTTTAAATTTTCATTTAAGTCGTATACCCGGGCAAGAATACTAGATGCACAATTTTAGGAAAACTTCCATATTTTTGGCTTGCCGAGTCCATTTTTAAAATTGAAAAAATAATAATTTTAATATTTTAGTAGCCACCCAAAAATTGTTAAAATTGGTTAAACACAAAAAGTATGGAACTTAAATATGCCCAATGAGTGTTACCTGTTAAAAATGTTCGGTCCATAATTGCGAAATACTAAATAATTTGTATAGTTCTTCTGAGATATAAGGTTTTAATAATTGATAAAAATTACAAATATATTTTTTAAATAAGAAATTAAGAGGAAAATTCTAAACTAAGAATAGCAAACAATTAGTTAGTTCAAATTGAAAAGTTAACGGGATCTTTGTTTTGAAGGGATGTTCTTTACTTTGAGTAATAATTAAAAAATCGAAAGAAAATATGAGGCTCTGCTTGCCCAAACAGGTAACGCTAAAATAATTGTATACTTCAATATTAAAATTTTAAACATATTAGAGTAACGAAAAATTTAAAACGTACCAGAAAAACAAAAACTCGGCTCTCTTCCAAATACTTACTAAGTGGTATCCACAATGAAAGAAGGAAGAATTACAGTCAGAATTCAGTCATTAAGAAATAAATTCGATTTTTAGTTGAATCTGTGATTCTACTGTCTTTTGTAGATAATCAAAATTTTCGAGATCTCTTTTGGATAAGGAGTTATGGGCAGGAGAACAATAACGCGTGAAATACAAGACGAATTAACAAGTTCTAATAACTAAAGAAAACTGCACTACTTCAGATATATGATCTGCAAAAAACAGACTTTATGTGTGGTTGTGTGCATTTTGTCGATCAAAATTTTAGTAGGAATTCCTTTGTGTTAGCATATCCAAGGTTTTTGGGCATACAATATTACAGTAAGACAGCTGACATCATTAAAAACATACATATATCCTATGCATTAGATAATGCCAACATTGCAGCTGCTATTACAGAAAACGAAAAGAATTTATTCAGCTATTACCATTATTATTAGAGAATTTGAAGAAGATGAATCCGATAGTGACGAGGACGACGAACAGGCGTTTATAAAGGGTAGTTGATCCCCACTCATCACTTTCGAAGTTACACTACAAATTTGTAGGCAACTACCGACATAAATAATTTTCTTAGTTCAAACCACACCTATATAAATCGTCATGAAAAAATGTATCAAATATACTGTGCTGAAATTATTAAAATTTGTAGAGGTAATGATTCCAATTTTATATCTGATGGTAAAATAAAATAACTATGAAAAGATTCTTATTTAAAATAATGGTTTCTAATTGTTATCAAATGCATTTTTTTTTTCGAACAAGCGATATGACCTGAATTATTGACTCTTAAAGTGACTAGTTTTACAGTGGCGTAGCCAGCTTTTAGAGGACTGAGACTTCAATTAAAATAGGGGCACATGAACGCCTAAAATAGCTCCGCTTACCTACTAAAAACAACGCTTACAGATGAAGGATGCTACTTAACTTTTAACGGGCAAAATTATCTGGAAAATATTTTATATAAAAAACATTAATTACGCAGTCTCTTGAAGATCCTAAAAGATAATTCCTGGCTAACATTCACGTTTTATATCTTTTCTTACTTCATATTACCCGGAAAACCATTTTACCAGAGACCATTAAAGACCAAATATGTAACAAATGTTCGCTGGCACAACGGTTTACCACATCATACTACTTTTGAATGGTTTAGTTTAAATAATCTAATTTTACACAAATTCTACACAAGTCTTTATTTGTCTTTTATTACAGGCAAATAAGTCACAAATACATAGAAACAAATGTTGACAGAATCAGATAAATAGAAAATATTAAACTCAACACATGTTTGTAACTGATTTATAACAATATTATAACAAACTAAATCAAACGAAACTAGTAAACAAAACATGTGATTTCTTAATAAAAAAAAATTAATACTAAACTAATAAACTAAACAGTCAATTTGTCCAACGACCAAACAAAAGGGGTATAGCTATAAAACTAGGAATTATGGTAAACACCAAAACATTCAACGTATAAAGCAACTTGGCACTCACCGCACATATAATTACTCTTTTTTTGAATACCAAGTTTGCTGCATTGTTGGCATCTTCGTTTTGTAGTTTTCACTGGAAAATGTAAAGTATTTCCAAAATAATTTCTTAGTGGTATTTGGACCTGGCTTTTCCCTAAATGTAAAGTTTCCGATCAACTGATTGGCGAGAAAGCTTCGAAACTTTAGCTGACTAGTTTGGCTTAGTAGTTTCTTTCTGGAATTGCTTTTTTTGATAGTTTGTGTGTAAATTATATATGAATTGGCAATGCTAGAATCGATAAAGTAATACAGGAATTTTATCCACCATCTCCTACTCTTCCAACTTACGCAGTATGACTCAAGCCTTTGGTCAAAGCGATCGACACCTCCCATGAATTTGTTGTAACCAACAATAGATCTAGGGCATGCAACAGTCTCTGTTTCGCCAGTTTTATTTGTACGAAGCACTTGTCCAGTGTCTGCGGCAAAATGCATATTGCTACAAACTGTTACAGACTTGGTTCCTCGATCTTTCCACTTCGCAATAGAGATCTCTTCACAAATTGCGAAATCCGACTGACTCATCGCTTTTTTTACTTCTCTCGTAAAAGGGAAGTATTGTAATCGGGAATCGGGATCTTCACGTTTTATGGTCCCGAGATGACGAAAAACATGTTTTCTCAATTCCGTCGGTCTGTCTGTCTGTTCGCGGCGTAGCTAAAAAACCACTTATCCGATTGACTTAAAATTTTGGTCAAAAATTAAGAGTCGCAAAGGTGACCTGGTAACATTTTGGTAAAAATCCAATATGGCGAAACAAAATGGCGGCCTAGTGAAATGTTAAAAAAATTATTATTAAAAAACCACTCATTCAATTTATCTCAAATTTTGCAAAAACATCAACTATTATGTTAAAATCAAGTGGTAAAATTTTGGTACGAATCCAAGATGGCGGAACAAAATGGCGAAATAATAAAATATTAAAAATTCAGTCTGAAAAAACTGCTCAATGGTTTGATTTCGAATTATGTGCCATAACTAAATGTGGTATAGTGATCAAGTAATAAAATAGTGGTACTAATTCAAGATGGCCGAACAAAATGGCGGCCAAATAAAATGTTGGTAGTACGTGAAAAAATCACCCTCTCAGGTTTTACATATCTTTAGGTTTTACGTCGCTAGATGCCAAAAAATATATTTTATCAATTCCGTCGGTCCATCTGTCGGTGTGTCTGTCTGTCTGATAGTTACTTACCAATTAAATAAACAAAAAGCAGTATTTCTTATAAATATAAGCAAAAATATATCCAAAAACATAAAAAAACTAATTTTTGTTGGCGTTAAAAGTCTTTGGTATATACGTTGTACCACTTTGTCACTAACGTCCGCACCCTTGGAAGTATTACAAGCTACTAAAGGCTGTTTTCAACACTGATTGAAAGCAGATGAATTTGACATGGCGCGTAATTTGATTTACATTTTAAAATAACGACTTATTATGGTGGTAATACGTATATACCAAAGAACTTTAAAGGGCTAAAAGAAGAGGGAGGAAGAAATTTTCCCTCTTGCTATGCCACTGCAGATTCGTATCTAAATAGAAGAAAACAAATTATTAAAGTCAAAACATTTTGCTGTGACATTCATATCGTTAATTCTTTAGTACCTCAAAAAGGTCATTATCTTACATCTTTTTTATTTAATATGTTTATAGATGTTATTATTTTTACTATAACGACATATTATAATAAGCCCTGCAGTTGGTAATAGTCTCCAGAAAAAGCCAGCAGTGGCTCAAAAGATTGAAAAGTGGTGTGATAATTTATTAATAATAATAATAATAATAATAATAAATAAATTTATTACTTTCCAAAAGCAAATTACAAACTTAGGCTTACATGTACATTTTCTTAAAATTAAATATTTGCAAAGGAAAATAATAGGCCATGTCAGTCATTTATTTATGTGATGGTTCTATTGTTGTAAAGAACAATTACACAAGTAAGAAGTATATATTATAACTAATTACTAAACCAAAGCAAAACCTTACAACAAAAGGCAGAGTTTGCGTCCGACCGTTAAAACGGGGGAGTGCTCTTTCAATCAACCGAGCAAAAAATGCAAAGGAGATTCCGAACTCGCCCAGTAGTGCATGACATATATTGATGTTTAGTATAAGGGGGGAATAAATCTAGTTCCATGAATAACGAGGTACATACGTAGGACACAGTTAGGAAAGTCATTTAGAATCAACAATAATAAAAATAGTATATCAATTTACAGTACTAAAGATTATGGATAAAAGCACATAATGAGAATATCGACATGAGATAACAAAAAAATAGGTGAAAGACTGAAAAAAATCATTTTAGAAGAACAAATCCAAGCACCCATAACGCAACTCCAGGACGATATCCAAGGAAAGCTACTGACAGTTTAGCATTTTCATATTAAGACGTGTTTTGAATACAATGATAGACACATTGTTAAGATTTTCGGGAATATTAGTATTGTAACTGAAGGATCCACGGAATTGTACGGTTCTGTGTGCAGGTATGGTTAACTAGTTTTTTCGTCATGTGTATCGAACTATGAAATATTAATATATTGTAAAAGTAAAATGGAGATCATCTGCATATAATTCTGTTACAGAAAATTGTGCAAGGTAAATTCTGTCGACCCCTCATGTTAAGCCATCCAAGATTATTGGCATCCTTGGTGGCGAAATCTCGCTACAGTGTCATATTTATCACAACTGTAAATTTAAATAAAAACAACCGCCAAACATATGCCAACTTAAAACATGGTTTCTGTGGTGTAGAAAATTCGATAGGCTGTGCTTCTAACGGCTTCCAAAATTCTAATTTAAACAAAAAAGGTCACCAGTCCCACCTTAATTTAAAACATGGTATCGCTGATGGGAAACTTCCTGTGGATCGCTGTGGTATCAAACACTCTATATTTAAGTAAAAGATATGTTCTTCTCCAGAAGCATCTAAAATATTAATTTTATAATACGTTCTCAGTGAAAATGTAGCTTAAAATTGACGCTGGTTCTGGATAGCTTAAGTTATTTTATTCGACAATATTACATATATGTGTTTGTTGGTTTTGTTTTATGGTCTTAATAAAAGTTTTATAAAAAATATAGATAATATCACAGGTTTGGCAAACAGGAGTACATGATAAAAATTTATACGCATAGTTTGTGGCACAGGAGATAAGTTTCTGCGTGCGGTCGAAAAAATAGGATTCCATCCTATTTATACATATATTTTTGAAGTCGGCGATAAGGAAAATGTAAACTGGGAGTGATGATAATGAAGCTATGAAATCAAAAACCTTGGATTTAATATCAAAACTTAATATGTGATATATTATTGAATTTTAAAAATAGAAAAAATGTATAGGTCGTTACTTGAAAAAAGGTGGTACTTCCAATAAAACGAAAAGTGGTGCCTAGTTAGCATCAGATCCGTAACTTGGTAACTCGAGCCGGCAACAGTTATAAAATGTATCAAGGGCGCCGCCCGGGTGACATCCCGGTGGGGGCAAAAAAAGTCGTTAGTACCAACTATCATCAAAAATGTATTGGAGCTCAAAAAAGCTCATTCAGCATATAAATTACAACGGACATTCCCGGCGGGGGGGGGGGGTGAACTGCTTTCGCGGCCTCCATGAGGACTTTGCGAATAAGTAAAAAAGGAGAGGTTATCAAGTTTTCTCATTATTATCAGAAAAGTTAAACTTAATTTTAATTGCCGGTTTATAAACAAAAAATAAGCCAACCTTAAGGCAGAGACAGGTACACATTATTATTATGACGGTCTAATCTTCTAGGGATTCCCATTCTCTCTGTATCATGTGGTACGATCTCACTCTTTTGTATTCAGATTATGTTGCGAGTATGTTCTGTACTACTCTCATTAATCCCACATAGTCACGTTCGTTTTTATATATATATATACATATATATATATATATATATATATATATATATATATATATATATATATATATATATATATATATATATATATATATATATATATATATATATATATATATATATATATATATATATATATATATATATATATATATATATATATATATATATATATATATATATATATATATATATATATATATATATATATATATATATATATATATATATATATATATATATATATATATATATATATATATATATATATATATATATATATATATATATATATATATATATATATATATATATATATATATATATATATATATATATATATATATATATATTTTTCATAAATATTAAATCCCTTTTGCTGTATTTTGTTTAGTATGATAATCAATGTTTAAAGGTAAAACTGTATTTTGTTTAGTATGATAATCAATGTTTAAAGGTAAAACATAATATCATACAATAAAATGTAGTCGATAGCCGATATTTTTCAATAATTTTTTAGTTGTAGTAGGGATATACAAATAAATGTGAACAGTCATTGTAACTTCTATATACATATAAAGACGAAAGGATTTTTTTTTAAATATGAAACTTTAGTATAAAATATCGTTCTCTTTGCTTATTTTGAATTGGATTGTAAAATCAAAACAGTTCGACCTAGGGCAACATAAATTGCATATTCTATGTTAAGTTTTTGTTGTCTTAATCATGGAATCAATTTTAGATGACATAAAACTTTTTCCGATTTTTTTTTGAAAAGTAGAAATACTTTTATTTCTGCGTAGATCAGTTTCTAAGTACTGTATATATTTCATTAGGCTGCCATTTTGTTTATACAAAAATTAGACCAGCTTGTTCCTACATCACAGTTTGTGTTTGCGTAAATTTTGAGGTCCAGTCGATAAATAGTTTCTTGAGAGGGTAGCAAAAAATTGTCTGACAACCACTCTTAAAGAGATCTGTTTTGTAAAAACCACAATTTTTGAATGTGCTTTGTTTAATAAATAGAGATGATTTTGTATGTACAAGGTAGTAATTTAAAATTTAGCATCACAGGTTACTTTATAATTAGAAATAATGTATTACAATCTATTATAAATATATATTAAACTACTTCCCTCGTAAAGTAATTTCTACTATGGTAGTGACTACCATATGATATAATCATTTTCTATTTACTTCTCAGCTTTTTAGAATAAATGATTATTCCAGACCAACAGCGTTGTCTATTATATTTTTTATACACTTTTTCATTTTCCCACAAAATGGCGTTAATTTCCTTTTTTTAGTTTTTTAGTTTAATAAAATGTATAGGTCTTTGTTTTTTTAATTTTCAGCATTTGTGTATTCACGAAAAATATTGCGCTACCACTGCTGTAACAAACTAGTGTTGTAAAAATGTTTTATACCTAACAACAGACCAAATAATAACCTAAAAACCTATCACAATTCATTTTGCCAAAACTGGTTAATTGGTAAAAATAGTAGTAAAATCTTGGATCTATAGGATCAAGTCGACATGGCACATTTTAATCAGGAGGTCGAGGATTGCATTATATTAAAAAATTAGGAAAAATCACCGAAAGCCCTTTTCCATTAGAAGATTGAGAAGTCCTTTAAAAAAATGGTATTTCTTTTATTATTATATGTGTTCGGAATTTTTGATTTAATTTATAAATATTTTTGATTCAACTAATAAAAGAAATATAAAGTGTCAATTAACAACACCCTGACAAGTAAGTAAGTAAGCATAGAGTTAGCGGCCAAATTAACAAACTATATGTAATTTAGGTTCAAAAGTACAAATAAACAAATGTTTAGAAATTTTTCACTATATATACAAACTTTATAATCGTTGTTAAAATCGTGTTGTTTTTCCAAAAGATGTTTGGCATAATTTGAATCCGTTCTACCTTTAATATAAGAACTTTCGTGTTTGAAATTCTCTCCCTGTCTGTCCTATGTATACTTTATTACAAGTACTACAACCTAATTCATATGCCCCTAATTTTTGGCCTTTGTCTGTTCTTGGTTTATTGTTTTTTATGTATGTACCTAGAGGTAGTTAATTTTATAGGCTATTTTAGTATTATGTTTCTGAAAATACTTTGCTATTTGATTCCTGTGTATGTAAAAATTTTAAAATTGCAGTTATCGTTGGATTCGTTATTAGAGAAAACTAAGTTAATTGCTTTTCTATATTGTTTCTTATTGACTATTTTGTCTATTATGTTGGAATTATAGCTATTATTTACTGCAATTTGTGTTACCTACATTTAATTCCAAGTTGTAGTTATCTGGAGATAGGGGTATATTAATTAGACGATGTACAAAACTATTAAAATCAGCCATTTTGTGTGTAATGGGGTAGTTAGAATAGTTGTTTATAGTAATGTCAGTGTATGATGGTCTGGGGAAGATTTTAAATTCATGTGTTTGATTTATGTTTGTGATCTGAATCTAAACAATGTGTGGTTTTATTTTCTTGTTGTAATTCGATTGTAAATTTAATATTTTTGTTTAGGTTATTGATGTGTATCTATACCAATAAATGCAATTTTTGCTTAAAGGGTGTTTGTGTATCAATGATTCGAAATTATAAAAAAAAATGTCTGCAAAAATGGGACTCAGTAGTTTCCCCATTATCAAACCTTCCTCACTCAGATATACTGATCCGCTGAATTCAAAGTAGTTCTGACCTAAACACACTGACATTATTTTCAGAATATCGTTTTTATTGACTGGATTTACATTATTTTTATTTAGCAAAATTTCTAGTAACTTAATTGCTTATATGGGAGAGATACTGGGAAACAGATTTTGTACATCGAACGAGACAAAAAAATGCCTTTTTAGGAACCACTATGTTTTTAATATTATCACTAATTGAAGATTATTTTATAAACTATATTTAGAGTAAATTTACAAAATGTATTTGAAATATGAATTAATTTGTTAGAAACGTGAACAGCTGGTGCTCTTACATATGAAACAACAGGCTTAATTGGCATATTGTTTTTATGCAACTTTACAAATGAGTATAATTTGGGAGCTTGTGGATTCATAACTGTTAGTTTATATTTATCTTTATCATTAAATAAACTACTATTTTGAATAATGTTTTTAATACGTTTTTGGAAATTATCAGTTGGATCCCTTAATAATTTCTTAAATTTCTCAGGGTTTAATCTGAGTGAGGAAGGTTTGATAATGGGAGTCTACTGAATCCTATTTTTGCAGAAATTTTGGACTCCTTTTAAGCAAAAATTGTATTTATTGGTATAGAAACGTAGATGATGTATGAGTAATGGATATAATATAATAATGGATACAATTCTATAAACTGTGTGAAAGCATCAACTAAATCAAAAATCTGCCTGTTTTATCTTTCGTAATATTAAGAGGGCGGAAATGATCGATATGTATTGTTTGAATTAGTAAATTACCCTTTAGGATGTTATGTAACAATCCCTTGCCCTTACCCAATTTAAGATTAAATTCTATACATTTTAGGCATTGATATGAATTTTAATTTTAGTTCTCAAATCAGGAAACCAATATGTTAGAGTAACAAGCTCATACGTTTTATTTATACCAACCTGACCGGTTAAATTATGATATATATGTAAACTTCAAAAACCATTTCTAATTGGACATAAATAAATTATTTAAAAAAAATAGAACCGAGTTCAAAGAAAATCGCTCAAAAGTAAAAAATAATAATTTATTTAAATATAGACATTTTGAAGTCGACAATCATTATTTTCCACAATTCCAGTGTTCTTAACAAGCCTTTAATATTAAGACTGCAATTGTTTATCCCTGTAATACAAGTAGACTGATTTCAAGGTTTAATTAAATATTGGGGAATACGTTTTTCTTTAATCATAGATATTGTCCCGTCAAAATCAATAACGGTTTCTACAGAAGCTTGTATTTTCGACAATTCCAGTGTTATTAACAAGCCTTTAATATTAAGACTGCAATTATTTATTTCTGTAAAACAAGTAGACTGATTTCAAGGTTTAATTAAATAATACGTTTTTCTTTAATCATAGATATTGTACTATCAGAATCAATAACGGTTTCTACAGAAGCTTGTAAAACATTAAATTTTACATTTAACCTAAATGCTGGTTTAATTGCCGGAACTATCAACATAGTCCTATTTGCTTCATCCCGATCCCCTGGCCGTTACTGGACCGGCATTCTTTTTGGCTTCTTAGAATCTCTGTAGAAAGATGTCTTGTCAAACTATAACCAAAACATGTCAATAACTTCGGAGAATTCTGCGGTGGGTGTGATGCCTATGTCTATTTGTACCTCTATATTTTCTTTCATTTTTCAGCTTAGAAAACCTACCCTGGACTTAGTTCATCTTAAGAAGCAAATTATTCAAGCTTAAAAACTATGTAAACTTATCCATAGCTCGCACATTGTGGTTGTCAATAAATCAATAACGTACACTACCAAATCTTCTTCAGGAATGTTTAATTTAGCGCCCATCAATCTTTTCCTTAAAATAAGAAGAGAAATTTTTATCTGTCTTCCATTATCTTCGTTCAAAACTTCTTCAAAGCGTAACAGTATCATGTCTGATTTAAGCTCTTCTCAATTAAAATGCATATGATTGAATGAAACTATTTTAATGTGTTTCATATAAGAGTCACTATAAACTATAAGTAATTTTTAAAATTTTTTCAGAGTACACCTAGCATCTGACTAATTTAGCATAAAAATATTCTATTTCTTTATTTGAAGTAAATCTTCAGTCGTTAGCCCTAAAGCGAAATTATTAAACCAGAAGCAAAATACTAATCAAACAACATTTTCTCTTTCAAATATTCAAAATGAACTAATATTTTTTCGATGCCTATTAAATACCATTTTTTCACTACTTACGAAATTAGTGCCTACATTCCGTGGTTAACCCCATATCTGAAGTTGACTTTGCGGTAAGCTAAGGAAAGGCACATTATGCCTTTATACTAATTTATTTTTTTTATTAAAAGAGCAGTACAAATATTATAGTGATATCGCCAATACATGCCATTATCCTCGAAAATATGTATTTTTTCAGATTTTTAAATTGATTTAAATATTTGTTCCTGGGTAATTTTTAAATCGCTTGGTTTATTTTTTTCCCCTTTTGGCATCGGTTTATGTACAGATATAGAAAAAGAAAGCGTATGGATAACGGTCGTACCATGAGTGGTCTATATACATTTATTTGATTGTAGTCAAAGAGTTTTCCATTTCATTTGATGAAATTCATGCGTCTCAAAAAATAAACCTATAAAGGCGTAAAATAAAAAATGCGTGGGAGAACGTCAGGTGTTCTATGGGTCTCCGACGAGTGTTCTTTATGTGATCGCTTAATCTGTTTGTTCATCAGACTATAATGGACATGAAATCAATGTTTTAAACAAATATATTTTCTGAAAAAACATTTCTCTTTTATTACAACTGATAAGGTATTTACTCGTCTTATATTACAGGTTATGAGTAAATCTAAAGATACGCGGTAACACATTATAATACCTGAACACAAATTCAAATAATTAAAATTTACATACATATGATGCAAAGAGGCAATTAAGGGGCTAGAATTCTCTGAGATTAATGCTATATACATTGAAACATTTTGTAATTTAAAAAACGACTTTCAAATCTTATTTAGAGATATTATCAAAACAATAAACAAAAATGAGTCAGTGCAACAAAATAAAAATAAAATAAAAATAGTAATAATAATAATAACAATAAAAGTAATAATAATAATAATAATAATAAAGACCTCCAAATACCTAGGGGTTCAACAAGCTAGACTGCTCCAGGATAAGAAAAGAAAAACCAAACTAGAAGATCAGTACGTTCAAAGAGTGCGAGCTCTTCTGAAGACAAAACTGAACGCCGGAAAACTCATTACAGCAATTAACACCTATGCTGTGACCATGCTGACCTACAGTTTCGGAATCTTGAAAAAGCCTAACAGGGAGAAAATAATTCTAAAGTCACTTTCAGACTCCGACAAACAAAAACAGTGGGCTCAAATGGCACTGCATGCCCGACATCACAATAACTTCAATCAGCCGCACATAGATAAGTAAGAATCCAACTGGTGGCTAAAGGATGGACAACTATTTCCAGAGACAGAATGATTTGTGATAGCAATACAGGACCAAGTTTTTAAACCACGAAATTACACTAAATTCATCATCAAGACCGGTCTGTTGAATCCGATAAGGGTCGAAAATTTGGCGATCAGAGACTATACAGCATATAACATCTGGCTGCACTTACCTAGCAAACACGGACTAGCACCAGTAACATAACCAGGTGTGTAACATCATACACCAGAAGCTTGCCAATAAATACGGGCTCCTAAATGCTTTTGCGCCCTATTATAAATACCAATCAAGTTCAGTTGAAAATAATGCCTTCAAACTGTAGTACGACCGGCCAATTATCACCGACAGACGGGTGACGAATAATCGGCCTGATGTTGTACTGTTAAATAAAGAAACAAAAACAGCTTATTTGGTAGATGTCGCTGTACTCAACAATAACAACGTGTTAAATAAATGTCAAGCGAAAGAGGCTAAATAGGCGGAGCTGTCTATCGAGGTACAGCAGATGTGGCGACTATATAAGGTTCATGTGATACCGATCATCGTATCATCAACTGGACGACTAGTTCCAAAAACGATAGAAGATAATCTGAAAATTATAGAACTCCATACTAACACCTTTAATGACATCCAGAAGGCAGTCCTGTTCAGTACTTGCCACATAGTGAAAATATTCTTACAGGATAACACAAAGAACTAATAGAAACCAGCCCACTCCTTTTGATGCATGCATCCGGGATCGGCTTGGAACCCCACATTTGTTGAGAAATTGATTGTCAATAATAATAATAACAATATAAATAATATAATAATAATAATAATAATAATAATAATATACAGTCGGGGTACTGCATCCAGCAGTATTGAGGACGCTACGGTAATTTCGTAGTCCGTACTGTCAGCGACGTCCAGCTGTCCGCGGTCCTAAATACCCAATATCTTTGCCCTTCCCACACCCTAGCCATCCTAAACCCCTCCTAATCTTTGAAACCGCACGAAGCAACTAACCTCTGTTAAGTTGCTTGGGGAGTGACGCCTCCACAGACACGAGTTACCTGGACCACCAGGGTCAAATGGTGGCACACCCATGAAAATGGAGAAAGCATCGAGCCTCGGAAAAGAGCCGCTGCCTGGGGATCGCCAGGACACCTTTGGAGCCACTGCTGCAGGTGACAGCATGCGGGACGATGGCGGCGAAAGGCTGAACAGGCGGGCCTTAGCCGAAAAAACTGCTACAGCCGAAGTTGTTTGTTCCGATCAGTCAGCTTGCACATATACGGCCATCAAAACAATCATACCAAACTTCGAGAAGACGCATTGAAATACTTACGACAAAACTGGTCGGAACTTCAGATATTTTCGTTATTTCACGACGACGATCTGAAGGACTTCGACAACTATTATAAGTTCATGAGCAAAACCACTACATACGGAACGAGCCTAGAAATAGTTGCTCTCTCGGAAACCCAGAAGCACATCTTCCATATTTTCTCAAAACCAAGAACAAAACAGACGTGCATTAAAGAGAGACCAACAATAATAGGCAAACAAACACACAATAAAATGATCTACCTTCTACTAACAGGCGATCCAATGTCGGGACACTTTGAGCTTCTAACACCACAAAACATCAATCCAAACAACAAAGCATCGGGCGAACAGCGTAACGGTCGAGAACGCTGCGGGAAAGGACAGCTCGACCGAAACGATCACGACCAGGCAAAGGAAAATAGACCCACTGAAAGTGTTTTGCCGGCTAAGCTGGCACCCACCAAGGGGGGAAAGGCAGGGCAACGCATGAGACGCATTACAGAATCGAGCGAACCGATCATGCGCTGCCCAAATGGATACACAAATAAATCTGACACAGATACTAAACAAACACAACAACTTGAGCCCAAGGCAGGTAAACTAAGCAAGAGGTTAAAATGGACAGATGAAATGAATCGAACGGTGATGCATTCCTACTACACCGCTACCGAACTTGAGACAATTTCATCAGGATACGGACATAAACTGCATACACTTCTCATAGCACAATATCCAGAATACAAATCACTTATCACAGAAAGGAGAGTAATAGATCAAAAAAGAGTCATCACTAAGACCAGTAAGCTCACCCCTCTCGCATTAAAAAACATCAAAGCTATGGTAGCTGCTGAACTAAACATTCATCAACCAAACATTGAGGACAGTGGGGCAGATGCCGAACATACACATACAAACCAGTCCAACTTTGTGCAAGAGGATCTGCAACCTCACTCAATGCTCAGTAGGGGCGAAGTACTCAGCAACAACCCACGACAGATGACAAGCACCATACAGCACACAGGACAAGTGAATCACTCGCCCAACGCACCATACACACCTGGGATCCTCTCATACAAGCACAACAAGTCAAAACGTATCACACAAAGTGTAGAGAAAATCAAATCTACATCTCCTGATTACACGCTTACAGAAATCCTTGACACTCTGAAGCAAAAATTATATGTGTATGCCGCAAGACTCCGAAGATACAAAGAATCAAATGAAAGAAAGGACGCTAACAACCTGTTTCGAAGAAGCGAAAAACAGTTCTACCAAAAAATCATGAGCAATGAGGAGGTACGAGTAATAGAACCGCCGACCAAACAAGAGATCACAGAATACTGGAAAAGTATTTGGTCAGAACCGAAACTACACAACAATAACGCTTCATGGATTAAAGCGGAAGAAAACAGACACAAGTGCTTACAGGAACAAGAGGACTTCGCAATGACAACACAAGAAGTTGCAGAAACAATCAAATACACGCATAACTGGAGATAGATAACATTCATAACTTCTGTTACAAACAGAAAAACACATGAAGCTCTCACTCGTCAAATTAATAAAATTATTTTAAAACCTAGCACACTGCCCAGTTTTCTCACCAAGGAATAACATACCTTAAATCCAAAAATTCAGACAATAAGGACCCGTCAAATTACCGACCTATTACGTGCCTTCCAACCCTATATAAGATCATCACAGCCACAATTACCAGGAGAATAGAACAACATCTCGCACACAAAAACATTCTAACGGAAGAACAAAAAGGGTGCAGGAAAAACAGCCGAGGATGCAAGGAGCAGCTCATTATAGACAGCGTCATCGGGGAACAAACCAGGAAAAATTATAGAAACCTTCATACTGGTTACATATATTATAAAAAAGCCTTTGATTCGATACCCCACAGTTGGCTAACCAGAGTACTAGAATTATGTAATGTCAATAAAAACATCAGGCAATTTCTTACGCAAATCATGAGTACGTGGAAAACTAAAATCAACTTGAGAACACAAAAGGAGCACATCAAAACAGAAGAGATCTACATCAGACGAGGTATGTTCCAGGGAGATTCACTCAGCGCTTTGTGGTTCTGCTTCTGTCTCAATCAACTCTCAAACACACTGAATAATACAAACTTCAGATTCCAAATTAAGCACCAAAAAAATAACCTACACAAAATAAACCATCTCTTGTACATTGATGACATAAAATTATATGCAAGCACAAAGCCACAGATAAAGGAACTCCTTAAAATAACAGAAACGTTTACCCTGGACATCAACATGGAATTTGGTATAATTAAATGCAAGCTACTTTATATCAACAAGATAGATACCATGCTCAAAGAAGAAACGTACAGATACCTAGGCTTCCATCAAAGCACCAAAATGAACAACACTCGTATCAAATCAGAGCTCAAGACGGAATTTAAAACCAGACTCACAACGCTACTAAAAATAAAACTGAATTCCAGAAATCTAACGAAAGCTATTAACACCTTCGCCATACCTGTTCTTACGTATTCGTTTGGTATCATTAAATGGTCACACATAGACATAGAAAACATTCACATTCTCATACGCTCTGAATTCACTAAACACAGGAAGTTACATCTCAACGCATGCCAGGAAAGACTCACCATCGAGAGAAAAGAAGGAGGAAGGGGAATTATAGATATACAATCGCTAAATAAAAAACAAATGAACTCAGGAAATTCTTCCACAACAAACAAACTAACCTCCACAAGGCAATAGTGAAGGCAGACAAGAATTATACACCGCTCGACCTGTCTCAAACGAGCCACGCAGCAGACGCACACAGTCACATCCAATCACGACTAGAAAAGATGAACACCTGGTCTGAAAAAACACTTCACGGAAGACACAGATACCATATAAAGCAAGACCATATACATAAAAAGCTTTCATATACGTGGTTACAAGAAGGGCAGCTGTTCCCTGAAACAGAAGGACTTTGACTTTGTCCTAGATGGCAAGCTTCCTGCTTGCCATCTAGGACAAAGTCATAGCAACCAGAAACTACCGAAAGTACATCATCAAGGACACAACCATTGAAGACGAGAGGTGTAGGAGATGTCACCAGCAGAGAGAAACGATCGATCACATAACGAGTGGATGTAGAATAATGGCCGGAACTGAATACACCGCGAGACACAACTCAGCAGCGAAGCTCGTTCATCAAGCATTAGCCACAACATACAAACTAACGGAGAACACAGACCACTGCTATTGTAGGGAAAATTAATTTTCCTTAAAATAGATGTTGTTGTGCGAATGGCAGCTCTTCGTCAGGTGACAATAGTGGAAAGTAAGCAAGGAATACTTACACTTTATTTTAGGCGTCACTCAGTTAAATTATCACAGTGTCTACAGAGCCATGTAACTGAGAAATGCTGCTCTGAAATTTATCTTTTATAAATCTTGGCAATTAGTATCAAAGATCAATCTGATTAAAAATTACACTTTACAACCAACTCTGATAAGTTAAACTTTACGCTTTGAAACTTTATTAAAAAAGAAGGCCATATAACTAAATCTTTCAAATTTCAATTCCTTGATCAAAGATTCTATGTATATATGAATATATACAAAATTTGTATTGTCTAACCGATTAGTTATGTACAGTTCGATACCGTGACAATCAGATCAGGTTTTACATTGCTAATCAGATATATGTAGCTACATAAATTTAAATAATTAAAAGAATGCTTGAACTTGAATACAAAAAAAAGGAAATTTATATTATTAAATTTGCCTGAAAAGCTTAATTTTCATAATGTTAAAGAAAAGAAAAATTAATATATATTTATGTACATTAAATATAAAAAATAAAAAAACTGACCTTTAATCCAAAAAGCTGCAGTGGAATCTGTAAAAGATTTCTAAAAATACAGATTATATTTTTTTTTCTTCAAATTAAAAAATCTAAAGAAGAAAGAAAACGACTTCGTCTGGGCAGCCGGAGGGAGGACCTTGTAGAGAATATTTACAATGAAGATTGAGGCCTCGAAACTAAAAGAAAGATCGCTTGCCTTAGCTTAAAGCAATCAGGAAATTCTCCAAAATATGGCCCTCATTAAATGACCTATTTAAAAATGCTCTTTTTTCGTTTAACCTAAACAGCTGACTGAATTAGGTAGAAGCCATATTATATCGAAAAATTTGCAAATTAAGGAAATCAATAACGACAATAATTGAAAATCATGAATATCACAAAATAACTGGGAGAAGTATTCCTGCCCCAAGGTTGCGACAGATTTGTAATGTCGGAAACGAGTGTAGATTAACATCAATATTATAAATTCTCACTAGAGAAGCTGGAATTAGGCGGTCCAACAAAACAGCTGACTGCTGTTAATATGGCTGGCGTAGGACAAACATTGCTTTGTTCCATATGAGTCCGTGGTAATTTAAAAGCAAATTTCAAGTATTTTTGTAAATATTTAGTGCATTTTTTTATACTGGACCATTTTTTACAATTTTTTGTTTACTTTAAACTTAGTTATGACAAGTGAATACTTTTTCAAACTTCAAAATAAGAACGGCGAAGTCGCCAAGCAGTACAAACAAAATATTTTTATAATTAAAAATTAGATCCTTTTGTAGTGTGGATCCAAAAGACTTTCCCGCAGTGACAAATATGGACATTGTTAGTTACCCAGTGGTTCAATTTAAATTATGTATATCCAAGTTAAACTTAGTTCAATCTGTGTTTAATATTTTATACTGCACCTAGTACATATATCTTTTTATAAATAAAACATATATATCAATAAAACAAACATGTTTTTATTTAAATAAATTGTCATGCATGTGAGAGTGAAACAATATATATCATTTTCAGAGCGAATAGAATATGAAAATGAAAAAGTTGTCTTTACAATAAACCTGATGATGAGTGTAAAGGAACTCAATTTTTATCAGCATAATGAAACCTTCACCCTCTACTAGACTTTATCTTACTTATGTCTAGAAAAATTTATATACTTGCACACTAGGACAGAATTATACCGTGGAGCGAGCCCATAAAAAATAGTTACATTTTGTTCCCGTGTTATTTTTTTGAGAAGTTATCGAGAAACTCAAAATTTTAAATAGAGTTTCTAAGCCTTTATCCTACTTGTAATCCAGAGTCTGGAATTTCCACCCTTCATAATTTAAGAACTTCTGTCCTGAATGCATAACCAGATCTTTCTTTATTCGGTCATAGATTTTGCCGAGAGACAAAATATTTTTTTATATTCTATCTTAAACTTAATGAATTCATCGTATGTGGAAGCTGAAAGTTTATTACGTACTTTAGGAACTAAATAATGTATGCTTTTTATATTGATATTATTGTAGCTCGAGTGTGGTCTACAGTTTTTACAATTTTTTTAATGTATAATAAATGAAGCTACGTTAACCATATACTGGGTTATTACTTACTTAATATTAAGATTTGCCAAAAGTGTCTCTCGGCAAAATCTATAACCGAATAAAGAAAGATCTGGTTATGCATTCAGGACAGAAGTTCTTAAATTATGAAGGGTGGAAATTCCAGACTCAGGATTACAAGTAGGATAAAGGCTTAGACACTCTATTTAAAATTTTGAGTTTCTCGATAACTTCTCAAAAAAATAAAACGGGAACAAAATGTAACTATTTTTTAGGGGCTCACTCCACGGTATAATTCTGTCCTAGAGTGCAAGTATATAAATTTTTCTAGACATAAGTAAGATTAAGTCTTGTAGAGGGTGAAGGTTTCATTATCCTGATAAAAATTGAATTCCTTTACACTCATCATCAGGTTTATTGTAAAGACAACTTTTTCATTTTCATATTCTATTCGCTCTGAAAATGTTATATATTGTTTCACTCTCACATGCATGACAATTTATTTAAATAAAAACATGTTTCTTTTATTGATATATATGTTTTATTTATAAAAAAATATATGTACTGGGTGCAGTATAAAATATTAAACACAGATTGAACTAAGTTTAACTTGGATATACATAATTTAAATTGAACCACTGGGTAACTAACAATGTCCATATTTGTCACTGCGGGAAAGTCTTTTAGATCCACACTACAAAAGGATCTAATTTTTAATTATAAAAATATTTTGTTTGTACTGCTTGGCGACTTCGCCGTTCTTATTTCGAAGTTTGAAAAAGTATTCACTTGTCATAACTAAGTTTAAAGCAAACAAAAAATTGTAAAAAATGGTCCAGTATAAAAAAATGCACAAAATATTTACAAAAATACTTGAAATTTGCTTTTAAATTATCACGGACTCATATGGAACAAAGCAATGTTTGTCCTACGCCAGCCGTATTAACAGCAGTCAGCTGTTTTGTTGGACCGCCTAATTTCAGCTTCTCTAGTGAGAATTTATAATATTGATGTTAATTTACACTCGTTTCCGACATTACAAATCTGTCGCAACCTTGGGGTAGGAATAATTCTCCCAGTTATTTTGTGAGATTCATGATTTTCAATTATTGTCGTTATTGATTTCCTTAATTTGCAAATTTTTCGATATAATATGGCTTCTACCTAATTCAGTCAGCTGTTTAGGTTAATCGAAAAAAGAGCATTTTTAAATAGGTCATTTAATGAGGGTCATATTTTGGAGAATTTCTTGATTCCCTTAAGCTAAGGCAAGCGATCTTTCTTTTAGTTTCGAGGCCTTAGTCTTCATTGTAAATATTCTCTACATGGTCCTCCCTCCGGCTGCCCAGACGAAGTCGTTTTGTTTCTTCTTTAGATTTTTTAATTTGAAGAAAAAAAAATATAATCTGTATTTTTAGAAATCTTTTACAGATTCCACTGCAGCTTTTTGGATTAAAGGTCAGTTTTTTTATTTTTTATATATAATGTACATAAATATATATTAATTTTTCTTTTCTTTAACATTATGAAAATTAAGCTTTTCAGGCAAATTGAATAATATAAATTTCATTTTTTTTGTATTCAAGTTCAAGCATTCTTTTAATTATTTAAATTTATGTAGCTACATATCTCTGATTAACAATGTAAAACCTGATCTGATTGTCACGGTATCGAACAGTACATAACTAATCGGTTAGATAATACAAATTTTGTATATATTCATATATACATAGAATCTTTGATCAAGGAATTGAAATTTGAAAGATTTGGTTATATGGCCTTTTTTAATACAGTTTCAAAGCATAAAGTTTAACTTATCAGAGTTGGTTGTAAAGTGTAATTTTTAATCAGAATGTTCTTTGATACTAATTGCCAAGATTTATAAAAGGTAAATTTCAGAGCAGCATTTCTCAGATACATAGCTCTGTAGACACTGTGATAATTTAACTGAGTGACGCCTAAAATTATGTATTCCTTGCTTACTTTCCACTATTGTCACCAGACGAAGAGCTGCCATTCGCACAACAACAGCTATTTTAAGGAAAATTAATTTTCCCTACAATGGCATAGTTACAAAAATGGCGCTCAACGTGGGGCCTCGATTGCTTACACTTTTCTCTTACTTTGAATTGAAATAAGTTTCATTGCTCTGTTATTTCAAATAACAACAAAATTTTCTTTCAGGTTTTTTTATATTTGCCTCATACTTTTTTATATGTCAAATAACCTTGATTTTTTTATCACTTCTATTTCTGAAATCTTTGTCTTATAATTTTTTATATATTTATGACTTACCTATTATATTTTATCTCCTCATAGTGATACATATTTGAAGAAGTATGATAAAATTATTTTGTGTACCTATTAGTTCATCATACGAGTAAAATAATTTGAGAGGGTCAGTTCTATTTTTATTTAGGTAACTACTTTTTTATTAACACTCAAAAATCATGTTCGATTGATTTTATTACATATTTATTCATATTTTTCTTTATAAAAATATTTGGAAACCGTATCCACCTATCGAGTGGTTAAAATTGTACTTTACGGTTAATAAACACTAAACATTTTGCTTGCTTACATAATTACAGTTTTGCCTATTGCATTTTAGAATATTATACAGGTTGTAACAAAAGATGAGTGCTATACCTTGTAAATGTAAATTTCTAATTCTGAGAAATTATATTTTACCTTTTATACTTTATCTTATGAAAATAAATCATAATATCTTATCTTATATACATAAATTTGATTATGAAAAACTAGAAATTACTAAAAGTATTATCTCTATAGAAAATTTAATTTCTGACATTCTGATTTTCTTCGGACATCACTTATCTTCGAGTAAGGTCTAGATTAGCTCATTTATGTGGTCGAACGCAAATAATAGTTATTCCTGAGATAGATGAGGGTACAAGTAAAAAAATGTCTAATGAATTTTATGCCACTTGTCTTAAATTACAGTCTGACTTACAACATTTCTGAAGGTGAACTTTATAATTCTGTAGTAGATTTTTTTATTGGAGACGCATTTCTATGGTACCGTAGCACTAAATCTATAGTTTCTTTAGTATATAAACTTAAAAAAGATGTTTTACCATCTCATGCAGATGTTACTATATTCATTGCGCATTTAGAAAAATTATTCTCTCGCATGTCAACTCATTCATGACAATAAAAAATCACAACAAAAATCCAAAAATAAAATTGTCTGTTTTAATTGTCAGTTACCTAATCATACATATCAGCATTCCAAACATAAGAGAAAGATATTTTGTTCTCGATGTGGAAAACCTAAAGCAAAAATTAATTGATGTCCTAAGTGTTCGGAAAACTAAATAGGTAGTGCCGCTTGTGGTCGCGGCTTTGGCAAGATTTTAACAACAAAAAATTATTTTAATAAAACAGAATAGAATAAATCGCTTAAACAAGTTTTTGAATTTTACAAAATAAGTTTTAAATGTAACGAAATTTTGCCGGTGTTTGTTAAAAAGAGGCAAGATAATAGACTTTATATTTCGGTACAACTTTATGATAAGAATATAACAGTTTTATTAGACTCTGGTGCCAATTCTTCCATTGGTGGTTGTGAAGCCATGAAAATTTTAAAGAAATTAAAAAGTAATATGTATGAACTTACAAACTACAATATTTGTGCTGCCGATTGTGCACAGCAAAACGTTTTTGGTGTTTCAGATTTACCTATTTTCATTAATGACTGCTGTCAGATAATTAAAATTCTTGTTGTACCTTATGTAACACATGCATTTATTTTTGGAATAGATTTTGCTTAAAGTTTTAAATTAGTTATGGATTTTAAAAATACTAATTGCTATATTCATTAAAATAATAATAAAGTCAGTACCGTCGCAGAGGTGCCTAAACATTTTCTTTCTTCAAGACTTTGTTCATTGGATGATTTGTCCCCCAACCGCAAATTATAACTCAAAGTTTCATTGATTCTTTTAAAGAAATAGATAGTACAGATAGGCTAGGTAGAACAAATAAAATTAAATTAACTATAGATACTGGTGATCACAAACCTTTTTAAAAGAAAGTTAGGATTACTTCCGGTTAAATGGGAAAGGAATTTTACTTGCCAATTGTCTTTATGTTGAAAGCGTTTACTGTGTTCAACAATAATAGTGTACCAAATTTTGTCTATTTATAAACCGATCTGAAATGTCACCGTAAATAGTAGTTTCGTTGTCACCCAGTTTGCTTGGTGTAGAGTGGGAGCCCCGTAAATAAATTGCAAGGGGTGGCAGAACACTTTGGCACGACACTGAGTCTGATGCCTTAGATGTCTGATGCATTATCTAGGGATGAGAAAAACTATTCAGTGACTAAAAGTGAATGTTTGGCAGCTATATTCTGCATCAAAAAATGTAAAACTTGGACTGAAGGTACGTTTTACGGTCTCTGCCTGGTGCGGCATGTTTGCACTGTAAATTATATATACTTTATATGGATTAAGTCCTCTTTGTTTTCCATACCTTTTTGATATATTAAGGGCCATATTTTGGAGAATTTCCTGATTCCCTTAAGCTAAGGTAAGCGATCTTTCTTTTAGTTGTGAGGCCTTAGTCTTCATTGTAAATATTCTTTACAGGGTCCTCCCTCCGGCTACACAGACGAAGTTATTTTCTTTATTCTTCCCATTTTTTAATTTGGAGAAAAAAAATGTAACAAAACCTGTATTTTTTTAAATCTTTTACTCAGTCCATATGGTCTGATTGAACACGTACCAGTGCCTAGCTTTCCTGGGATGAGCTAACCGTCTACAGTTCCACTGCAGGTTTTTGTAGTAAAGGTCAGTTATTTCCATTTTTTTATATATATATATAGTGTACTTATATATAATAATTTTTCTTTTGCTTTAACCCTATGAAACTTTAGCACATAACTAATTGGTTAAATAATACATATTTTGTACATATTCATATATACATAGATTCTTTGATCAAGGAATTGAAATTTGAAAGATTTAATTATTCGGGTCTTCTTATTTAAGAAAGTTTCAACGCGTAAAGTTTAATTTATCAGAGTTGGTTGTAAAGTGCTATCTTTGATCAAATTGTTATTTGATACTTATTTCCAAGATCGATTTCAAATCTCATATTAATAGCATTACAAACCTTTTTTTTTAATCATAAAAGGTAAAGTAAACCGATTTGAACTTATTTCAAGTGTTTCATTTTTATTAGTTGTTTTCAGAGCAGAATTTCTTAGTTACATGGCTCTTTAGACACTGTGATAATTTAACTGAGTGGCGCCCAAAATAAAGTGTAAGTATTCCTTGCTCACTTTTCACTATCGCAACCTGACGAGGAGCTGCCGTTCGCACAAGAGCAGCTATTTTAATTCATTTTCCCTACAATAGCATATTTACAAGGTAATTTGAATAATTCATGTAGTAACAATTTTTTTAACATTTCACCAGTTCAGACGGCCATTTTATTTCGCCATATTGGATATTTACCAAGATGTTGCCAGGCCAACCCCATAAGACCTTTAATTTTTGACCAAAATTTGAAGTCAATCGGGTAAGTAGTTTTTTTGCTATGCCTCTGACTGGCAGGCAGACAGACCGACGGAATTGAGAAAACATGTTTTTGGACTCAAATCAATGCGAAGAACAATGGAACTGTCTGCGCCTTTTCGAATTTTACTATAGAAAGGCTAAAACTTGAAGCTATGTAAAACTTAGAGGGGGATTTGTTTCACGATTACAAACATTTTATTTGGTGGACATTTTCTTCCGTCATCTCGAACCACAATTTTACCTGTTCGCTATAGCACACTTAATTCTTGCACAACATTTGAAACCAATCTAATAGGTTTTTTTAAACAGTTTTTTTTTAATATTACATTAAGCTGCCATTTTGTTTAGTCACTTTGGATTCGTACCAAAATTTAACCATTGATTTCTACATAATATTTGAGTTTTGTACAAAATTTCAGATAAATTGCATAAGTGGTTTTTTAGCAATTTTTTAACATTTTACCAGGCCGCCATTTTGTTTCATCAACTTGGATTTGTACTAAAATTTACCAGATGATTTCTACCTATAACCTGATTTTTGTGCAAAATTTCAAATAAATTGGATACATAGTTTTTTTAACATTTCACTAAGCCACCATTTTGTTCAGCCATATTGGATTTTTAACAAAATGTAACCATTTCATCCCTTTATAACACTTTATTTTTGCTCAAAATTTGAAGTCAAACGGATAAGTAGTTTTTGAGTTATGGCGCGTACAAACAGACCGACGGAATTGGCAAAACATGTTTTTTGGCAACAAGAGACCCTAAAATGTAAAGATCTGTAAAAGCATGAGAAGGTGATTTTTTCGGTTGCAATACTTCCCTTTTACGAGGGAATTAAAAATATTATTCATTTCCTTGAGGCTGGCGAACGTCCTGTTGCGATACTTTATGATCTCAACAGAACATTAGACTGCATGCACCAACAACTTCCCAAACAGTCAAACCTCAGGAAAATTAGGAAGAAGCATGCCTATATCAAAATATGTTTAGAGTTCTCTGGGTGTGTGGTTCTTTTCCCTTACTTTTGCCTCAATGGTCGACCACTTGCAATATTAAACTTTTTCATATAAGAATACCCTGTATCATAAATTGGCTTTCTATTTTTTTCTCATTCTTTTTGTTTCTTTGCACTTCTATAGTATCTGTTATCGTTTCCTAGATGTTTGCGAAAATAGCTGTCTATGCAAACCAAGTATTTTCAAAGTAACAAAATTAAAAAAAAAACTAGTGGCTAATTAATTAGCAAGTGAATTCTAACGTTATATCAAAAACTGAAACAATTATAAGAACTGCTGAAAATGACCTCCTCTTGTTAATATGCGGGACTCAACTCTTCGTCTCATAGACTCGAGAGAGGCAAACTCTCTCGAATATCCCAGTTGTATTGCGAAATATTTCACATGAAGCTATAATTCTGTTTCTCAAGTCTTCTTTTGACTGGATAGGAGTCAGATACACCAACGATTTTAAATGTCCCCAGAAAAAATAATCTAAACAATTTAGATCGACCTATCCAACGATTGTTATATTGTCGATTTAAAAACTCCCTTATATCCAAACTAAAATGTGGCGGTGCGCCATCATGCATAAACCACATTTGGTGTCTTATTTCAAGTGGTCCCTCTTCTAACAGCAGCGGCAGTTTTTTTTCTAAAAATTGACAATAATACTGTGGGTTTAATCTTCTTGGCAGGAAAAATGGCCCCCACCAAATGGTCTACAATAATACCAGCCCATACATTTACTGTAAACTGCTCCTGAAATTGACTTTCGGCGATCGCATGAGGATTTCCTTCTGCTCAAAAATGCTTATTGTGAAAATTCCTGATGGCATTTTTCGAAAAACTTGCCTCATCACTAAATAAAATTTTATTTCCAAAGAATGGATCTTGGGTCAACATTTGAATGAACCACTGGCAAAAATTGAAGCGGAATGGAAAATCACGAGGGAGAAAAGCTTGAACTCATTGGATATGGTAAGGATACATCAAATTATCCAATAAAATTTTATAAACAAGCACATGTGAAATGTCTAATGTTGTCGCAATTTTTCTTGTACTTATACCTGGTTCGTTTTCTACGGTATTCAGGACTGCTGCCTCAACTTCAATAGACTTCTGGAAAGTTCGAATGTGAACCTGAGCAAAAGTTCGTGAATCAGGCTGTCGTGGATTTGGATAACGCTCGAATAGAGTCGTTTAGCTTCAAACGAATTACCATTGGCAAGACCATAAATAAAATGAATATCCCCATATTCACGGTTTGTAAACTCAACGATCCTGAGATATTAAATAGCTCAAAAAACAATTATTTTAAACTAAACGTCAAAAATGGTAACAAACGGAAAATATTATTATGCTATTTACTTCGCTATCAAAATTATTTTATACTAAATGTCAAAAAAGGTAACATACGGAATAGCCAACTAGATTTTTTTTCTCATTTGTTACGTTGATAATACTTGATTTACATCGACGGCCATTTTCGCAAATAAATAATAAACGATAACAGATACAATAAAAACGTAGGGAATTAAAGAATGAGGAAAACACGGGGAGCCAAATGATGATATTAGGATTTATACAGGGTATCCAAAAAAAAATACAGGAGAGTGGAACTCTCGGTGGCGCAAAAAAATAATATCTGTATACTGCATACGACAAATTTGGCTTTTGGTTATTGTAGAGGTTCTAAAAACTAATAAATGTACCAAATTGGAACTAATAAACTCTGAAAACGTGTAAGAAAAACGAAAATGCATCAAGCGTCAAAGGGAGTGGTTAACCTGCATCGACTTAAATATTTGCAAATTTCTCGAAAACGGTTACCTCTAGCATTGTGATTTTTTTGCTTAAAAAATCACAACAGCATACGTAGCGCTCTATAGGTGTTAGATAAGAACTAGTACCAAATTATGATTTCCCATCTCAAAAAAAACACCCGATTACTCAATTTTGTGAAAAAAATAATTATATATATATATATATATATATATATATATATATATATATATATATATATATAAATATATATATAATGGAGATTACTTTCCCGTCCGGGTTCTAAATGGGTCGTGTAATAAACTACAGAATAGTGAACACGATTGTACCTTAGGGTTGTTGAACTAGACAAGGAGGTTGCTTCCTATTTTACAAGTGTTTGGTAATGGTGTGATAGAGATATCATTCTGGGTGTCTTCAGATTTGGAGTTAAAAAGTCTTAGAAAATTAAATGTTGGAGAGAAGTATTCAGTATACGGTGTTGTATATAAGACTTTGGTTATTTCGGTTATAGGAGGCCCCAAGAGCATAGATACTTTAATGTTTCCAATGTTTAAAAAAATAAATATTATTTTTATTAAGCAAGTTTAATTTATCCTGAGGGTGGGAGGAGCACAGCCCCAGTACCCCCACCCCCTATATCTATGCCATTGGGCGAGCAAATCTTGAAAAAGTTATTGAAAATCATGTATTATATAACATGATATAGGTATCTTAATAAATTATTGCAGGAATAAAGTTGGTTGATTAATATTATAAGAAAACTTTTGTTGAAGGATAACAGCAATTTTTATAACTTTATTATAAAATAAAATATTATCTCCTCTATATGTCAGTATTGCATCTCTCTATTAAATGATAAAATTGGTATAGCTTGTTTTTCTAAGAAAGGATTGTAACCTTTTTAGAGTATAAAATGCGCGTTTAAATGAAGCTGTAGTTACCGGAGGCATAGCAAGAAAAAGTACCAGAGTATATATGTGTAGTTGTTCATTACTCTCTACTAAAGCCTCAGTTGCAGTTTTATACTTTATTTATTAATTGTACCACTTGAGTCTCTTCTTTAATTGTTAATAACCTTATCTTCTATCGGTAATCACCAACCTTTTACATGTTCCCCCCGCATTAATAAATTATTCCGGTAGATATTGGTTCACTGTGAAATATTCTATTACATACGTTAAATGGTTATAAAGGGAGCAATAATAATAACAAACAAAATCAATCGTGACAACAACACAATTAAGTAATATTGGTAACCCTATTTGATGTCAACAATTAACTGCATTTAACATGAATATACTACATATTTACCCATATCAGCTATTTATATAATTCCGCAAAATTATGCAACATGCAGATAAAACGCTGGAGTAGTCAATTCCCTCCAAAGATAAAATTATTCATTATTCTGTAATAAAAGCTGTTAATTTTAGTAGCCGGCGTAAAGGTAAATGTTTACTTAAGTTACGCGAAATATTGAATCGAAATTTAATTTGCATATAGTTCATAAGTATCAAATATCAGTTAATTATGATAACAATAAATTAATTTAAGAAATGGTAATTCGCGATGATGTATGTAACGCACGAACCATAAATATTACTTCCTACCTATAATCTCGATAACCATTTAATTCCGTTCATATTTTAATTATAAAATGGTTAAAAAGCATGAGGAACTAAATCCAGTTTAATTAATAATCATAATCCTAATGACTCTAAAGTAATAAGTGTAACCATATTAAATACAGTGAAGCTAGACATTTAGTTAAATTATTTAAATGATAAAATTTGTACATTATTTTTGTATACATTTGCTAATAACCAAAATTTCAATACACCCTTTTTAGCACACCATTACAACATTAACTTTATATAATAATTTATCAAAATGCCTAAACCTGAAATGTCTTTGTGTGATATTCTCGAATTTATCGAAGAAAGAAGTAAACTATTGAAAAAGTGTGAAGTGGTTTTCAAAGCTGAGCAAAAAATTATATGTGAAGTTGAAGGAACTACGAAAAACAAAACTGTTTATGCGTTTAACAATTTTAACATCCTAGCGACCAAACATGGACACCCTTAGAAAAATTTCGGGGAGTGTGCAACCATATTCAAATACAGGAGCCTTTTGCAAGTTCAGGGATCAGAACACAAACATTAGGCATTGATGTTAAAAATTGCAACTTGGTTTGTTCCTCTTTTGCAAATATATTATGGGTACTTTTAATTCATATTAACAGGTTAGTACTGTCATAATTCTAGCAATATTTTCAACTGAAATAAAAATAATATGGTAATCTTCAGTTCCACACATATAAGTGTTATGCCCTTCTTTCATAATCCGGTCCATTTAGTTAAGAGTATGTAGGGAAACGTAGGGAAAAGGCAAAAAGAGCCTTGATGAGAGCCACAAGATTAAACCTTTCAAGGAATTCTGTCGTCCTCTTTCAAAAAGGCAGAACTTTATTTTTAAGAGCTCTTGAGATATAGACGAAGCAAATTTTGCTTTGCTTTCCATTTGTATTTATATTTTTAAAAAGTAATTTAAAAATTGTCTAAATGTGTTTATATTACCAATATTTTTATTCATTTGTAATTCTGACCATTACGTTCAAGTTTGTTTAGGAACGTAGGGTGTAATACACGACATTTATTTTAATTTAATTATATTAACAACCTATTACATTTACAAAATTATAGTTGGTAGAATACTGCTGCGATGCAGAACATGTTTCAGACAAGGATCACAATATCTTGGTTATGACGTTGGTGTACGACGTAAAAAAAATTAGTAGTTACAATTTATCCAAATGTTAGTATACGGCCGTTACCTACAAGCACAATATGTATATATATATATATATATATATATATATATATATATATATATATATATATAGGAAATTTGTTTTTTAGATATGATGCCATAATAGTCGCCCTGTAAAGGTAGGTTTCTTCCAAAGGTCAGGGAAGCAGGTGAAAACCCTGTAACTTCATGTGTAGAAGTGTTTATTGCATTGCAAATTTTGTGAATATTTCGGTCTCAATCGCGATGGTTCTGATTTTTGATATATGATCTAATAGCAGTACCAATACTTTTAAGCAAGCTTTAAACTCTTTTGATATAAACTGACTGCCATTGTCACAAACTATGATCTGTGGTACCCCAAAATAATTAAAAACAATGGTTTCTACAAAGTTACAGACTTCCTTAGCCAATGCTCTTTTCATTTTATGGATAAATGTAAACTTTGTGAACCAGTCTACTGCAACCAACAGGAAAGAATAACCAGATTTTGATTTAGGAAATGGACCCAAAATGTCGAGAGAAATAAGCTGAAAAGGTACTGAAATATTTTTAGGTGCTCCCATTAACCCTGACTGTTTTAACTGGGAACTTTTTTGCTCATTGCACACTTGGCACTTGGTTATGTATTTTCTTGTGTCATAACGCACCCCAGGCCACCAATATTCATTTTAAATCCTATCCACGGTCTTTCTCACACCGAAATGAGGTGAATTATCGTGAGATTCACGAATGATACCTAAACGGTCTTCCTTCGGTACGACTACTTTCCACGATTTTTGATTTATATTGACCTTATGGCCCAAATCAAAATGCTTGTACAACCGCCCTTCATTTATGTGAAAACACGGGTATTTCTCGGGACTATTCTGAACACTTGCTAAAAGTTTATTATACCACTTGTCATTAAATCCATGATTTATATCAGTTATGCAGATACTGGCTGTTTCATTCTGAAGAGGAGCCCTACTTAATGCATCAGGTACGACATTTTGTTTACCTGGTCTGTGAATTAATACATAATTAAATTGTGATAAAAGAATGGCCCATCTACAGAGTCTTTCTATTGGATTTTCAAGGCGATTCAACCATAATAGAGAATAATGATCTGTAATTATTTTAAAAGGTTCAGGGGCCCCTTTAATGTAAGCGCGAAACTTTTTTTTTTTTCCGTACATGTATAATTTATTTCCGCTTTCGTAAGGCTTCTCGAAGCATAGGAGATTACATGTTCTTCATCTCCCTCCCCCTGAGTTAGTACAGCACCTATGGCATAATTACTCGCATCAGTCTGGATTGAAAAAGCTTCAGAGAAATCCGGATTTTGTAAAACCGGTGTTGACATTAACCTCTTTTTAATATTTTCAAAAGCTGATTTGACCTGTTCATTCCAGATGACGGCTTGCCTTTTTTGACGACCTTTAATTAAATTATTTAATGGCACAATGAGTTCTGAAAAATTCTTTATAAAACGTCATACCACGAGGCCATGCCAACAAATCTTTTGATTTCTATTACATTTTTTGGTTGCGGATATTTTAAAATTGTCTCTACCTTATCCGGATTAGCGTGCAGGCCATGCTTATCTACGACATACCCCAAAAATGCTAAACTGGGCCTACAAAATTGACATTTCTTTACATTGACTGTTAATCCTGCCGAATCAAGCGTTTTATAAACTTTAGTTAATGTGCGCATATGATCCTCAAAAGAACTGTTGACTATAACCAGATCGTCTAAATATACGAAAATATTATTCTCCAGCGTTGGATTAAATAACCTATCCATCAGTCTTTGCAGTGTTTGAGCCGCGTTGCACAAACCAAAAGGCATTCTAACAAATTCAAATTGACCCCTACCTACAACACCAAAAGCAGTCTTTGGGCACGCATCCTCTGCCAATTTAATTTGCCAAAAAGCATGTTTAAGGTCTATAGATGATAAAAACTTAGCATCTTGGACTTTATCTAGTATTCGCGAGAGATAAGGCAATCCGTATGGATCTTTTACTGTTACGTTGTTCAAAGGGCGTCCATCATAACAAAGCCTAAACTCCCCTGAAGATTTTTTAACCAAAAGTACATTTGCCGAATATGGACTAGTCGATGGTCTAATAACCCCTAATTTTAGCATTCTATCAATTTCGGAATTTAGGTGTTGTTGCATGTATGGTGATAGCAGAAAAGGTCTTTTCCTAAATGGTTCGTTAGATGTAACTTCGATTTTATGTTCTATTAACCCTGTAGCCCCAAGATAATCAGAAACTGATGCCAATTTATTAAACAAAGAAACAACCTCATTAAGTTTGCTTTCCTGTTCTGAACTTAATTCGCAAGCAGTGGAAATTGAAATTTTCTCAAAATGTTCTTTTACTTTTATTTCGTTAACACTGTCACATATGTTTTGATCTGGTAATATTACAATTGAGTTATTATTGTTATGTGAAGGTGGATTTAATGAGTTATTACAGGTTTGAGCAAACCGTGCTGATAACAGATCCTGGTCAACTGTGTCCCTATCAGAAATATTGTAAGATTTATTACAAAAATCAATACTTAAACCAAATGCATCACAAAAGTCAGTTCCCAATATACAAGTTTGACGAATTTTAGGCACCACCAAAACTTTAATATTCCTAGTTTTATCATGAACTTTTATTGACAGATTTACCGAGCCAACTACCCGAACTGGTTCACCATTAGCTGTTGTGACAACCTTATCACCCGTTTCTGGAATAATTTCAAAATTCATATCTAAGACATATTGTAAGCCACGCCTACCAATTACACTCTCTACGGCTCCGGTATCAACCAATGCAACTACATTTTTATTTTTTATATTAATTTCTATATAAGGTCTAGGATCATAAATTGATTTTTTTATAAACAAAGATGCCAGTTCATCGAATTCAAAGAAATGTTTAACAGTATTAAGCCAGTTAGACCATTTATTTTGTGCATAATAGTCCCTAGAGCTATGTTTTAGTTTTTCGCAACTTCGCCTGCTGGCAAAGTCGCGCCTAGCACGTTTTTTGACTTACAAGATGGACAGTTAGGTTTTGTGATGTTTCGTTTACCACACCCATAGCAAAATACAGTTTTATTTCATTATTATTTCATTACACTTAGTAAACAGATGGCCGTGCTTTAGGCAGTTCCAGCATTTGGTCGTTTTAAGGACATTTATTTCAGAAGTTAATTGAGTTTCTAATAGTCCATTCTCAGCAGAATTGGACTGTTGAGCACTTAATAGCAGAAAAGCTAGAAACAATTTCATTAACATTTGAAAGTCTGTTAAGGGATCTAGAAGAAACACTTTTTTGATAAGCCAGCTCTGGCTCTAATGTAGTTGGATTGCATGATGGAGGACCCTGAAATTTTTCAGTTCTGATTTTAGTATCCTCTAAAATTCTACAAGAATATTTTAGTTCTGATAACGAAAATGGTTGTCTCAATGCTAACTGTTGTTGGTAGTAAGGTAATAAGTTTCTTAAAATTAACTTCAATAATTGAACTGACTCATCTACAGGTTGAATAAAACGTTTAAAAAGATTTTCCATAATAGCTATACAAATAAGTGGTCTTTCAGTAGCTCCCTGAGTTCTTGCCCTAATTTCATCCCATAATGCGGCTTTATAATCTACCGGAAGAAAATTCCACTGTAACTTCTGTACTAACTCTTCCCAAGAAGTAATAGAACAGCGGACTGCCCTGTACCAGATTAGCGCGTCACCCTCAAAGAATTCACGTACTAAAGATAATAAGTTATTTTTATTTACCCTCTGAGACAATGAAAATTCCTCAACTTTTTCCAGAAAACCGTGTAGGCTCTGATTTCGCCCATTAAACCTCAAGTTAAAGCGGTTAATTTGAGGGATGCGAAAACTATCACCAACAATAGATGGCATATTGTTATGAACCGGATTTTGGACATTTTTATTGTGATTTCCCATATTATATGCAAATTGGGGAATGAAATGGTTACCCTGATGTTGATTATTAACATTATAACCTGGCATTGAGTTATTTTGAAAACCTTTACTGTTTAAATTTTGTGAAATATTTTGATAGTTATTATTACTTTGTGTTGGACCTGAGAGATATAAATTTTGATGTGGATTGAAACTTGGCCTATCTGTTTGATATGAGGCTAGTCTATCTAAATTACGGATATCATTATGATTATCTGGCCCACATTGATTAATATCATTACCTAAGGGTAGCCTGTTAAAATCTTGGTTACCAACGAACACTCGAGGCTGATTTGAACGATCAAAAAACTGATATGGAATACCGTTATACTGGCAATTATTTGATATATTGCGAATATTTGTATCATTAAATGGAACATTGGTTATTTGATCACCCAGTTTACAATTTGTTTGATCAACATTTGGCATGTATTGATAATTTTGCTCTAGTCTCTCAACTTGATCCCTGCTGTCAGTACCTTGGATAAGGGTTTCTGGCATTGTATTATTGGTGTTAGTCACCCGATGAGGTAAAAAATTGTGATCAGGTGTGAACTGAACACTAGGCTGTGCCTGTAGTTTTATATTTTGTTGTGAAACTTGGATATTTTCAGGTGAGTTTAAAATATTTGTGGTTTGAGAAGTTTTGCAAATATTTTGATGTTCAATAATTGAAGAATTTTTAAAATTACTATTCTCAACAATTAAATCTGAAATGGTTGAGTCATCATCCTGATGGGACCGATGGCTGTTAGGCTCATTGTTTAAATCTTGAAACAAACTACTGCTTATGTTAAAATCGTCTTGAGGATTAAGTAAAACGTTAGAATGAACCGTTATTTTTTTGTTAGATGTATTATCTGCCTCCTTAGCAAAAGTTACTTTTTTAATTGCTGGTTCTGCATTTGAAGGATAATCTAAAATCAAAGAATCACTGTTCTTTTCAGTAAGATCAACTAAATTTACCTCTTCCATTTCTGACCTTTGTTCAAGTTTGTCAACAAGGAGCATGTTTTTACATAAAAGTTGTGCTTTAATATCAGCAGATTGCTGATTACAAGAGGACAAATAGTTTATTCTATTAGTAAGATGAAATAATCTGGTCTTAATGCGCTTGTAATCTGGATGACGCTTATCAGAATTAAAATTGTTTACCAAATCCGTGAATTGTGCGAGCTTGTCTGAGCAGATCTTCCTCTCTGATGCGAAATCCATTGGTACAACTGGGAAGGATGTTTTCAATTCTTTCTCATACTTGAGATGACCTCTGAGCATAGACCGTTTTACTTCCGCAGTGACTCCCTTTCCCTGGACACACACTCCTCTGATTCTGAGTTCCCAGTCGACCTCATCACTCTTCAAATAAGTAGGGTTCATATTTATTTTTACCTAGGAAGAAACAAAAATTAGCAAAACAAAAAACTAATAAAATACCTGCCGGAAAAATGAAGTAAGGAAAAATAAGATTTATTGTCTAAATGATGGAAAAATTTTAATATGTGTTACACTAGCTCAAGCCTCCAAAATATATAAAATATTATTACTTTTGTTGATGCCCCACTACGTTGGGTGCCAATTTTTACAACCTCCTTTTTTATTTTTATTATTGTTTTTTTTTTTTATTTATTTTTTTATTTTACGTTGTTTTACTCGGTGCTCAGATTCTTTTATTTCGGAGGCGTTAGGGCGTGAGTTCAAATAATTTAAGCAATATTGTGGGCGCCAGGCCTAGAGTGGCCAAAGAGGTTGAGCAGAAAAGAAAAAAAAAGATAGATACTAATGTACGCTAAGACACAATACTTAAGTTAACTTGTAATGTAGCTTCCCAAAACCTTCTAATTCCTGCAATGGACAGATTATAAATAAAAGAATGAAATACTAATGCAAGGAAATTTATTGTAAATTGTATATAAAATATAAGTATAAATATCACAGTGGTATTAAATGTTGTTCAACACAATCAACAGTAACAATCAAATCACCACATATGAGGTAAAACGATAACTACACTATTCATGAAATTAAATGTGCCAAACGAAATAATATTTATATCTTTAAGTTTAATATCTTGAAGGTACTGAAAAATTTTGATACATAAATTTACCATAAAAGTTAAATGAACTACCAGTAATTAAATATTTTTTGATTATTAAAATTTAAATTATGCAAACTGATTAGGTGGAAAGATTGGAGTGAATATTTAAAGTATTAAAATTTTAAATTAAGTAAAATGATTAGATGGATAATTGAAAAGAAAGAGAGAGGGCAAGGATACAACCTTGAATTAAATTTTATTTTCTTAATTAAGTTTTATATTTGTTACCAAATATTGTTGAAAGAGCATAGCATGAATGTTGCAAAAACCAGATTTAATAAATATTATTTTATAAAAACCTCATATGAGAGATGCAAATATTAGTATCATATACCGATATTGGCTGAAAATCACCGATAATATGAAGATGGGCTGTAATGCAAAATATATTCAAACAATCATAAAACTATAACAGGTGGCTGAAAATCACAGGTAATTTTAGGAAGTACTGCCCATTACAAAAAACTTAACACTTATGACATTAAGACATGGGTACCCAATATACACTCAACATACCTAATATAACTTATACTACAAAAAACATAAAGTCTCTTACTACCTATAAGCTATGAGCACTTACAAAGCAATTATTTGAAAAAAAACAATAAGAGTGTTTTTCAAAACTCAAATTTAATAAAATAAGCTAGAAGATGCAATGAATTCTTTACTCAAAATCAACTAATTAAATAAAATACAACAAAGTAATACTTTAGAGAGTTATAGGTACCGAAATTAGAATAAAAGTTTATAGTTACTGATTTGCAAATGAATTCATGAGAAACTATTTAGAATTAAATTGGTTAATGACTTAAAGTGACTTTATAAAGGTAATTATAGTGCGAGAAGGCTGAATAATTGAAAAATTAGCAACGAAAGATCAAATTTCTAATGTACGCTCAGGGTAAGTAGAACACCAGTAGTAAAGCTACCTTTTATAAGCTAAAACAAGGAAAGGTACTTATTTTTAGACTCGGTGTTGCGTTGGTTCCCTAAATGAAGACTTTCCTCAACGCTTCACAGCAGCGGTTAGCCTATAAGCTCAACCAAAAGGAGGTGGTCCTCTAGACGAGCAGACTGCAACGGAGGCCCCAAAACAGCACAAGACAACAAGGAAAACCTCAAATGCCCCGTTCCAGCTACGCCACGGTAGTCCAACCAGAATCTAAGTTTCCAACTTCCTGCCTGATGTCCCTAAGTTGACCTGCCTAAGCCACTGTTCTTCCCACAATAAAAGAGTGATGTTGATTTTATTGTGATTGCAGTATTAATTAAAATATGCTCCTGCTGTAGGTTAAAAGGTCCTTGTAGTAGGATAAAAGCTTCTTGCAGTACGTTAAAAGCCTGATGTTATGGTTTTGAGTAGTCTTGAAGTACTTTCCAATCCCAATTAAGGCTTCATAGAATTCGCCGATCAGTAGAACTTCTTACACGTCGTGTAAAATGGCGGCACAAAAAAACTATGAGAACTAACACTTCATTATTATTCTGCAGAGAGGTAGTAAGAGAGCATCTCTTTGTTCGGTCCAAAGGTTTTATAGTCCTAACATAGCGAAAAAAATGATGTATCCTGTTCCGGTACATGGTACCAACCTAGTACTCTCGATGACAGAAACCCTCGACAGACATTAAAAAATCACTTTATCATCCCGAAAAGTCTCAAAACATCTCCCTTTGCTACGGAACACCACCACCGATCACCACTAACGAGACAAAATCAGCTGATATAACCTCAGACTTTGAAACCCCTGACATAATTTGGAAATAAAACATAGGGTATAACGGGTTGCCTGCATTTTCAAAATGATTGTTACAATATATATATATATATATATATATATATATATATATAATAAATAAATATATATATATATATATATATATATATATATATATATAAATATATATATATATATATATATATATATATATATATATATATATATATATATATATATATATATATATATATATATATATATATATATATATATATATATATATATATATATATATATATATATATATATATATATATATATATATTTATTTATATATATATATATATATATATATATATATATATATATATATATATATATATACATATATATACATTTTCAGCCTGAAAAAATTACTTAATGGACTGATTTGAAATAGTGATCCAGAGATTATCTAGTAAAACTATAGTACTGATTCAAGATGGCGGATATGTTTATTAGGCAATATTTTGTAAATTGTACACACGTTTTGTAATAAAACGAGAGTTTTATTATAAAGTAAGTTCTGGGTACTTTGTCACAAAAATAGGAAAAAAACCATTTTAACAAAACTTTCCACGTAATAAAGTTTTTCTTTATGAAAAAAAGTGACACATTAATATTTATATAATGTGTATAAAGTTATTGCCAAGTACTATATGCATGTAAGAAAACTCAAACTTCCTATTTTCCTATCAAAAAGAAAAGAATCTTATTAAGATAGGGAAATACAAGCAATTTATATGGCCTAACACACCACAAGCCTGCCCCTCTTTTCTCCAAAAGTCCCATCCCTTCAGATACTTATCATCCTACCATATTATTTTACAACCTAAAAACTGACGAATAATATGCAAAGGCACTGGGCCATAAATTGACATAGTAAACCTGTCACTAGTCCTTAACTATAACACTAAACTTGAGTAGGCACACGGTTCGAGATATCCCGGTGGTCCTGTAGGTTGGCGCCGATATTCTCACACGGCCTCTCCTGACCGTGATTCGCTCTCGAACTACCATTCTGGTCAACTCGAATATCTGAAACAATGAGAAACACCAGCAGAATCAGACAATATTCTAATGTAAATCTGTACTATGTGCCTGATGAAGCCACTACGGTTAATTTTTTTAAACGTTATATTATAAGCCATAATTTTAGCTAAAAATATTTCTCTTTTATTTTCAATACTCAGCAAGAGTTTGGCTTTCATTACAACAAAGCAAAGCTCATTGCAACATGAGCAAAGCATCAGGCTTTCAAAATAACAAAAAAACATGAGCAAAGCGTCAGATTTTCAACCCAAAATAATCATTTGCAAAGCGTCAGGCTTTCAACAAAACAAAAAATCATGATCAAAGCGTCAGGCTTTTAACTAAAAAAAAAAACATTTGCAAAGCGGCAGGCTCAGGTTTTCAGCACAACAAAAAACATGAGCAAAGCGTCAGGTCAGGCTTTCAACCCAAAAAAAAACAACAGCCAAGGGTTAGCCAGTTAATTAATTTACCTATACAAATGTAATACTAAAAATCATCCGAAAATTCCCCGGGCCACAGTCTCATCATATCTTTAGCGACAATTCGCTTCCGATTCGAAATTAAACTTTCTAGTTCAAATCTGTTAGCAGGTAAGATCCCGGTTACTTCGAAGGGTCCCTCATACTTGGCGTCCAGCTTTGACAAGTGGCTATTGCCCGAGGGGTGGTAAACATAGTCGCCCAATTCGAATATTTTATTTGACCTTCTTTTTGTATCGAAAAGGTTTTTAGCCAAATCCGCCTGCTTTTTCATACGCTCGTATGCCAAATTTCTGTTAGTAAATTTTTTGAAATATCTTTGGGAATAAACTCAGTTATCGTATTATTATCAGGACTACTACCCTCTACCCCTTTTAACAAATAAACAGCTGAAAATCCCGTAGACTTTTGAACTGTAGTGTTTAATGTCGTTCGCAGCTTCTGAATCGCCCCTGGCCACTCTGACTTAACAGCAATTTCTGTCCTTAATAAATTGACGACTGTTCCCACGTATCGCTCTACTTCACCATTGCCCCTTGGAGCACTTTTAGCTATTAAATGGTTGTATGCCTAAATTTGACAGCGATTCTTTTACCAATTTATCAGTAAAATTTGTGACTCGGTCGGAAATTAAAATTTAGGGATGTCAAACATATTTAAATATAATTTTAAAGCGGTACACGTCTCGGCCCTTGACATGTTTTTAAGAGAGATAAAAAACAAATATTTTGTAAAAGCATCTACAAGAAGTAGTAAATGTTTATAGCCTTCTGTAGAAGTCGGAAAAGCCCCGACGCAGTGTGGAAGGGTATAGGCTTTTTATCGGTTGGGAGAAGATAGGTTTGCCTGGCGCCCGTGTGATTTTTATTGGCAATGCATTTTAAACAGTGGTCCCAATACTTTTTACAAATTTTGCCATTCTGGGGAACCAAAAATAGTGGTTTATCTTTGCGAAAGACTTATCGGGCCCAATGTGACATTGTTCGTCATGGAAGAGGCGTAACAGGCCTAACCGGCTCTCTTTTGGTTCTGGCCCTTATTTTTCGGAAAAGTATGTTGTTTTGACAAAAGTAGTCGGTAGGTAATTTACCGTCGTTAAGTTGGTCATAATATGTTGCATTTCGGTGTCTCGACCTTGCGCCTTTTTTAATCAGTTATCGGTATTTATTCCGTTTGGGAGGAACGGTTGAACAGGGTTTCTGCTTAAATAATCTACGTGTTCAATGTATTTTACTTTACGGTATTCGATCTCAAAGTCATAGGATTGTAAAAGTAGCCACCTATTTCTTTTTTGGCCTGAGATATTTTTAATGAATTACGCTGGGTTCTTACTTTAAACCTTGTGCCTAATAAGTAGATGCGGAAGTGTTTAATCGCATAGTATACCGCTAGGGTTTCCAACTCATAAGAATGATACTTAGACTCGTCTTTGGATGTCCTTTTCGAAAAATAACTTACAACCCGCAACTGGGAATTATGCTTTTGGAAGAGGATACCACTAAACCCTATAGCGCTGTCATCTGTATGAAGCTCCGTTTCTAAAGTTGGATCAAAGATGGCCAATAAAGGCCTGTGACTCAGAAAAGCACAAACTTACGAAAATAATTAGCGAGACCTATAAATTGCCTGACTTGCTTAACATTTGCCGGATCCGGAGCCATACAAAGCTTCTACTTTATTTTTACCTGGTCTTATGCCCTTTTCCGAGGCTTCTTGACCCAAATAATCAATTTCCCTTTTAAGAAAATGACATTTGTTAATATTAAGCGAGAACCCAGCGTTGGTGAGACGACCTAATACCTTATTTAGTTTTTCGAGGCCCTCGGTTATTGAAATTGACGAAATAAGAATGTCATCTAAATAAACCACGGCGTCTTTGTCTTTCAACTCCCCTAGTGCATTACAAATAGCCCGCTGAAAAACAGAGGGTGCGTTAGAAAGACCGAAAGGTACTCGTAGTGTCCGTGCGGTGTAACAAACGCGGTTTCCTCAATTAAGTGTTAAGTTAATCAGTGCGTACTTCAGCTGAATAAAAAAATTTAAATTGTTATTTGGTATAATTGATTACTCACACTCTGTATTATTTTCTCTATCTACGTCACGTACAAGGTAGCACAACTGTACAGAAAAACCCCTGTAGTTTATTACAAATGCAAAATGTGTGAATGTGTTTTTACTGTAATATGAAAATATGACAGACTATGTTAAACACATTTTCACAAATCCGTTTTGCAATTAGAAGTTTTTAAAAGCTATACAGGTGTTACCAAATCGTCGTGAAACTTTGTGCTTTCTTGAATGCTGGTTTGATATAGAAAAAGATACTAAACAGGGTGATTCACAAAGATTACCTAATAATGAAATCATCTGTCCAAAATATTAATATTTAAATAATCAACATGGTAGTAGATATTATATTTAATGAGACACTAACATACTAATACTAATAGTTCAATATTAGTTATTTTCGTGAATCATCGAATATATAGTTGTAAGTAGTAAGCAAACAATTCAATAATATTTCATATCGTGAAAAAGCTTGTTATTTGAATATAATATGACAAGAGCGAGCAAGCCATGTGAATGTCATGTGACAAACATGAGACTGGTATATTCCTGATGTGATTATCCCTTTCGAATATTAGAATATTTTGTTCACTTGCATTCATTTGGTTTCTTCAAAAACATAATTCGCACATGAGTAGAATATTCCTTAAAAGATTCTTGGCATGTCATTTATATTCTTCGTGTGGTCTGTAATCTTTTCTATTCATATTATTTTTATATGCGTAATAAAATCTTCTAAAAAGAATGTGATATGGATGCAAACGTGCTATATAGGATTACTGGTGACAGAAAGCACGTCATTGGTGTGACGAAAAAACAGATTACGTGCCAAACCTAGACCCCGGGAATACAGTATTCATTTAATGGAAGCCAGACGAAAATGACCATCAATCACTAGAGAAAATCTCTCTAACTGAAAATTAATGTACACATTATGGAGAATTACTATAGGCGGAGAGTTTGTTAAGTAGTGCATCATGAATGTGTTACCAAAGTACCTAAAAAAAGCTTCTCTCCTTTATGGGCTTTTTTACAATATCAACATTGAGCGCCCACGAAGATTTAAGAATACCGGTTCGTATGGCTTCCAATATTGCGTCTGGCATTGGATGAACAAAACCAGTCCTTCCAGCTGTAACACAAAAAAATTTAAAATCCAAAAACACCAACTACCGAATTCCGGTAAATGATTGATCAGTACTCCCTATGTAGCTTTTTAAAATTGAGCATTTATTCGATTACTTAGTCGTATAGCTCAGAAAAAATATATGTTATGATTTTGTTTGTATTTCGGATCCAGGTTAAATATGAAGGAAAAAAAGAATGACCTGCTCTCGTGAGATACCCTGAATTATTATGTTTATCAAAAACGGCATGGGTTACAAAAGAAAAGTAAAATTAATTTACATTTTAACAACATTTAAAACATTATTTGGCTGAATCAGTCGTTGACCCCAGCAGCTTCAAACATTTGGAGCACAAACCACTAAATGTAATATTTTTTATTTCATTTACATAGTATTATTATATCCATTTCGTTGACAGTCTGTATATCAAAAATGGGGTCTATGTCGATCAACCCCACAAGCATCTGTTTTCATTAAGATAAAAAGCGCATATATTTTTCCAATAAGTTTCGGCATGATTGCCGAATAATTAAATGAGTCAACGAAGTAAGACTGTTAGACTGATATAGTCTTATTTTTAAGATAACTAAAAAATTTGCTGTATAGTTATAAAATAGTTCGTTTCTTACAATTATTCTTTTCTACAACGAATTTAAAACATTTTTTTTTATTTGTGGCTTTGCCCATAAATATTGAAGCAATGATAATTTTGCATTTCTATGTTTGCAAAATTATTGTGGGGTTATTAGTTAACTAAAAGGTGTTTTTGTACTGACAAAAAACACCCCATAATATAAACTTTCCTAGATAAAATGGTTTTGCTACTTGAAGTATTACATAAAATATTTTCATCTTTTAGGGTTTTTTAACACGTTTCACTTTTTTTTTAGCTAATTTGTAAATTGTGTAGAAATCAGGGTTTTCCACCTGCGTAATCTCGAAACGATACCTCACTTGTAATTTTTGATACTGTTTTGCCATGTCTCTTAAACTCAATTGTGGTTATTCTAAGGCTTTAACCATTACTGTTAGGTTTTATACTCAGTTGTATCTTAGAATGCGATAAACAGACAAATTAATGTATATCTCGAGTTGTTTGTTATTATCTTAATTTATAAAAAATCGTTTACGCACCTGTTATACATGTGAGCTGAAAGTTTATTTCGAATATTTGTTAATAAAATCTGGTCCAAGTGGAGAACATTTAAGAAATAAATCTACTATATTTGAAAGAAACGATGTTCCAGATTAACTAACGTAAGTGTCCAAACACTTACTGGCCATTTTGGTATTTTCGGCACTACGGTCTTGCATAGGGACGAAGTTAAGGATCTTGCATGGAGGGATATGCAGACTTACATCGTAAGGACAGGCAGATTCAAGGATGTACACCTGGTGGCGGGTGGTGGTTGAGGGAGGAGCTGGGTAGACTGAAAGGGCCTTATAGGCCTACCAGTCAGGTCTCTAGACCTCCCCCTAACTACTACTACTACTACTACTACTGGCCATTTTAATGGAAAGACCAAGATTATTTCGTTTTCACAGTGATTTAAGCTTTATTAATTTATCTGGGTATGTTGATCTTCCATACATAAGTTTTAAAGTTAACGAAAACATTATGGGTTCAAGTTATAACTTATTAAATACCCAGTTTATAGCATTTCTCTATGGTTTAATTTATTCATTTGATACATTTCAATGAATTATACTGTATATTTTTTCCTATTTCCTTGTCCATCTCTCAAATACCAAGACATAAATTATTTAGTTCTGTTTCGATAAAATACATTTCTTCAAAAGTTAATTTTACTGCTTTATTACAAATTGATGGTGATGCCATTCAGAACACTCTTTTTAGACATATGCTGGACGTCTTGGTTTAAGATAATTTATTGCATCAAACAAGGATCATACGTAAAAAATAATTAAACCTAATCTCAAATAATTATTATCCAAGTTAAAAAAATGATAGTAACACCAAGAAACAAATATGCATTACAAAAAGTATAAATAAGTTAGCTAGGTACATATTGATATATTTGACAAAGCTTTACAGTGACTCAAAATATAAGCGACGCAGCATTATATTAAAATGTTCAGTCCCGATCTTATGGAGTAAATATTCCTCCCGCAATCAAATCGAAGGCGAAACGTCGGAAAATAATTTGAATTTGACACGGTCTAATCCCAAGAACAATGATTTCTTAATTGACGCAACAATATCTTAGTAATAAATGTATTAACGTTGTTTGGCGTTTGGTTTCAAATTCAAATTTTAAAACTAATATTTGCTATTTTATTTATTATTGCTTTACTACATTGCAATGTTATCGTACTTACAATTGTGTGCAAAATTTCTGCTTAATCGAACATGAAGAAATTTTGTAAATCAACTTACAAAATTTGATTTTTGAGAATTTAGATAACAGCTTGTAAAAATAAATTACTGTAATATGAAAATTTAAGTTTTTCTCTCAATATGGTTGCATGCAATGCACATTTTCACTGCATCCCTTATCACAAATGACTCAACCAACTATTTCCCTGTTTTTTTTTTGCGTAATTAAAACTGTTCTGCGGGCTCTTTCACCCGAGGGATATGTACAACTTAGGATCCACTCTAACGTGCTTGCCGCGTTAAACTTTTATATCCAGTCACACACCATTTGTATAACAATTATTGTGTTGTGCATCCATTTTCCATTGTGGCGCGTGATAGTCATTCAAATATTTATAGCCATGTTCTACAAGCAGATCTTTATTAGAAACTGGTTGTTTATTAACGCTCTTACATGCTCGAGAAAGCTTACTGTGCTACAGCAGAATACAGTACTATGCCGTAGTCAGAAATGCGTGAGTTGTTAAAGCGGGGTCATGTTTTATGCCATGTTTACTGCATTACAGGCACCAGTTTTGAGGTATCGTGATAAGGAATGTATTTATACTACCCGGTAGTGACTTCAAGGTTTGGGATCAAAATAACATATTGCTGTCTTGAATTATGAATTTGCCTGTATCTTTATTTCATCTCTGTACTTATCATTTATGGACAGAAGAACCTATGACAAGAACCTACAAACAATTATTCATAATGATAGATTATTTAGTAGAAAAGCAACCGAACGTTTTGGTGTGGTAAAACTTTTTTAACTTATTTTAAGGTGAATAAAGCATATGTCAAAGACGCCAAGAAACGACTAATCTTAGTAAGTTTTTCTAGAACATTTATTAGAAGAGCACGTTTTAAGAGGTTCATTATTTATTACATGTGCTAACTAGCATTTGAATTGAGCAACCCGTTTAATAAAAAAGGCGCTTTGGTTTAAAAAATAACGAAATCCAAGGCAGCAAAGTTTAATGGATCACAAGTAAATAAATTTTTTTATGCATTATGTTGAGTTCTAAAATCGTACAGTGTTCATTTTATATAAATATATAAGAATTTGTTTTATAGAGCATTTGTTGGATTATTTTACCACTAAAAACCAAAAACATAATTAAAAGGGCGTTATTTATATAAAAATGTTTTGAATCGTCGCGTCGTAGTAACAGCTATGGTATTATGTGCCCCAATATACTTAAAAAGATGATTATAAGTCTGTAATTTTAGGGTAGTAAAGCGCTAAAGTGATGCATGTATTTTATTCAATCCAAGCCATTTTACCTCTTAATATTTTTTTTTCGAAAACATTACCCACTACCTATGTACCTATCAAAAATGTAAAAACAATTTAGTTAATTACTTTAAGGAATACTTTCGACTGCGTCCAGGATAGATAAAACATATGTAAATCAATCTATATATTTTTCCGTGTATTTTTTTAGTCATCCTTATGTTTGGAAAGACCACGAAGATCTGAGGCCTTATTATGATATGATGTCACATTAAATCATGGGTTCCTTAATGACTTGACGCTCTGTAATACAAGCGTCCGTCGACGATCTCCAAATATTGAAACAAGCATTCGTGCTTCACGATACCCTTATAGAGAAGGAAGTATTATTGTCACACTCGTTAATATGCCGCTACAACAACTAATACCTGTTCTAGGCAACCCACGATGGTGTACGGTCGATGTGATCGATCCAACATAAGTCACTATCTGAGTTCATATTTAATACAAATGATAAACGTTATTATTAATGTTTTAAATTTTCATATTTATATAGTTTAACATAATTTTCATAAAAAATCATCCGCTAACTCTTAATGTGTATACTTTGAGTGTACATCGAGACTGTAAACAGGCCGTCTCACGATGGTGCACGGACTTCGCCTAATAGTCACCTATCAAAATAAAAGCCGCGCGCGTGGATTAAATATTTTGTTAAGGTGACTTCAGCATCAACCTCCTTAATATAGAAAATCCATTAACTTCTTTGTTTGAAAATTATAATTTAGTGCAAATAATAGAAGAACCAACTAGGGTAACAGGTAGGGAGACATGAGGGAACGTCGCAGCCCCCCTTTTTATCCTGTGGCCACCCACTGGCCCGCCATTAGCCTGTCTAAATATATTATACGGTACGCTCATACAAGCACAATCTTTTTAACGAAATAAAATACTCAAACCACAACAACACAAAATATCTATACTAGTAAGAATCCCAAATATAAGCTGACTCTTACCTAATTAAAACAAAGAAAATATAGCCAGTAATAATCGCTGTAACAATCTATCGGTCTCTAGTGCTTTAGGTGAGCGAACTTTCTCTTGTTTAAGAATAATAAAATCATTTTTGAGAAATAGAATTGGAAATGACAGACTATCAAAGTTGCATGTTTTAGTTAACGGTTTATATTATTCATGTTTATTTTTTTATTAGTTTTAATAATACTTCCATGTTTCCTCAGATGTGTTTAATTAAGTTACTTTTGTATAAAATTTGTTATTTAATTCAAAAACCTAAAATAAATGTAGAAAATTCGTTTTAAATGTTTTTTACTGGCACATATTATTTGTTACAGGATCCATCATTAATGTAAAAAAAAATCTTGTAGGAAAGTATGCTACTTTGACACACTAATGACAGACCCTGTATATAGGCCCCTCTAGAACTATTTGTGCCCCAACTGGCCCCCCTAAAATGAATTTTCTGTCTACTTCCCTGGTAACAGGTAGTGTTAGTACATTGATGGATGCTATTTTTGTAGCAGTTCAAACTTTGGTGAATGGGAGTGGAGTTATTGAAGTGCACAATATATCAGATTATAAAATAGTTTATTGTGAAGTAAATTTGTCGAAATCGTCGGTTCTCACAAAATTCATAAAATACAGATGTTTCAGGCATTTTAATTTGAATAACTTCTCTGTACAGCCTGCCTTGGGATCAAATTATCTATGAAAATAATATCGATAATAAAATTAAAATATTTAATGAACCAGTTTTAATCTTATTTGATACAAACGCTCCCCTTCGCGAATCTAAAATAACCAAACCAAGAGCAACTTGGTTGACAGCCGATCTCAAGGTGTTTGTGAAGCAAGATAGTGCATTGCAAAAATTTAAAAAAAGTAAGCTTAATGAGGTCTGGGTTCTTCTTCATTTAAACATGAATACACTTTAATTAAAAATTTCAAACTAAATTTAAAAAGTTTTTGTTTAATTTACAAAGGACAAATGCTATTTTTGTTTAATTATGACGACGCAGTATAAATAATAATATATTTATAAGTATAAGTAATTTTAGACTAGATAAGGTCCTACTAGTTTTTTCTTATTTTTTTTTTATTGTAATTTTTTCTTTATGTAATTTTTTTCTGGATCTTCACAATTTATACGAATGTATTAAATTTCGCAGTGTGACAAGACGGTATTTGGTTCAATAAAGTAACTATCACAGCTACACTGTCGAGTGTCGGCTTGTTTTCATTTTTTAATAACATTTCAAATATTGTTTTTTTTGTAATAACTTATTTTAAGTAATAATTATTTAATAAAAGACATTTATTATTATTAATTATCGTCTGTGATCAGACCAACACAAGTCACCGCCGAACGTTAATGTTTAATATAAACATTATTATATTAATATATATATATATATATATATATATATATATATATATACGAGTATATATATATATATATATATATATATATATATATATATATATATATATATATATATATATATATATATATATATATATATATATGTATATATATATATATGTATGTAGAATAGCAGAAATATATAATTTCTGCAGGTGCAAAACGGCCTACAAGAAGAAGTGCTTTCGATTATGCAGGAGGGTACCCTGTGACATAATCGAAAGCAATTCTTCTTGTAGGCCGTTTTGCACTTGCAGAAATTATATATTTCTGCTATTCTACATATATCTTTTCCGGCCAAGAACTTTTGATAAAGGTGTGTGAAAGCGCATTTTTATTGATTTTAGTATATATATGTATATATATACATGTATATATATATATATATATATATATATATATATATATATATATATATAAACTTCATAAAAAACGTCTGCGATCTCTTAATCTGTATACTTATAGTGTACATCGAGACTGAAAGAACATAAAAATGGACCCTCAGTCATTTACGTGACTGACGATAGGGGATAAATTGCAGATTTATGTCTAGAATTCCTTTATATATAAACTGCAAATGCATATTTGGCATGATTTTTTATATTTTATTTTTATAATTATATTAGCTACTATATTAATTGAGAAATCAAGTTACACGGTGACCATTTTTAACAAAGGGGTGAACGACTTATAACAAAAGAGTAAGATTAAAGGCTTGGTACCAATTTAAGAAACTGCTAGTTATTAAATTATTAATAATTTAAAATTAAGCTTAGTTCTAGAAATGTGTTAATTTTAAGGGTTCCTACACCCTTTTCAAAGTCAAGATATTATTTTTGCTTTTGATGAGTAATACTGATTTTTTAAAAGTTAGAATGAAAGACTACAGTGCCCAGATATTGAGGTTTTAAAGTGACAAAAGAAAACATTTACCCCGCAACTATAAAATTGGTACAATAATAATTAGATAATCTTTTGAATGTTAAACCTAATATTTTCAAAAGTAGCACCCCTTGCAACAGATTTTTTTTATTTTACGGTGTAGCGACAACAAGCTATACTTTGTTGTCCTAAGTAAATTATATACTTAACAAAAATCATTTAATAAAAACTAGTTATTAAATGTTCTTATGATTCAGAAAATTATTTATAAATTTATTGCATTTGGTGAAGAAATGCAAGGTAAATAGCGAATTGTCGGTTTTATCTACATTTCTGGTGGAGTATCTATTTAAGTTGTGAGTTTTGTAATTCATGTTGTGACTCCTTAGGTTATTTTAAATGTTGTTTATCTCATTTTTAATTGTTAGTTTAACGTTTTCATTTACTTATTATTTTAACATTTAGTTTTTATTATATTTTTTTTATCTAAACATGTAAAAGTTATATTTAGAAATTAAGCCTCAAAAAATCTAGTCTAAATGCATTTATTAGTCTTTGCCATTACGCATTTATAATGATTTCAATTTCTTAGACAATAAAGCACATTTAAACTAAACTAACTAAACAAAACCAACGAAAAAAAAATGGTATTGGTAGAAAACACTATATCTACAGAAACGAAAAAGATCAGAATCAGTTATTACAGTTATTTTTTAAACCATCAATCAGCAGTTGCGTATATAAAGATTACTTACTTAGTTTGAAAGGAGGTTCTTACTTTATACTGTACTGTTTTTATCATTTTACCTATAATAAAACTTGCTCTCAGAGGGTTTTAACCCCTCAAACCCCTCTCTTAAATACGCCACTGTCAATCAGGATCTGTGAATTATCAGCACCTCCAAAGCCATTGTTGGAAGATGATGAAAGGGTATATTCTTGTTTGATTAAATTAAAATTGTTGGTAATATTGTCATAAAACTATTTATAATATTGACTCTTAATAATCTGTATTAAAAATATAAAAATGAAATTCTACTTTTATAGATTTATAGAACTCCTTTTGGAAATGAGAATTTGCTGAATGTGCCTATCTCTCCTGCTTATTTTTTGAAAAATAAAATTGTCCTGCGTTTTTAGGAATAATTCGCAGAACTCATGACTTTCAGTTGATCAACTATTATGCAGTTTCTTAAAATTCCCTTTTAATTTAAATAGTTTAAATAAAACTTGTAAACACAATTTTTAAACGGTTTTTTACATTGTGTAGACAGACGCATGGTTTTTCATTTTTTTAAATTAGGGTTAATGTTCAGAATTATGTAAAATATATTTTTGTATTACTTTTGAGAAGAAAGGTTTCGAAGCTCGAGATTGTTTTTTAGTTTTGCAGAAAATTAACCATAAGACGTGTAATTATGTTTATTTTGGTTAACTGAATTTTCATTCAGAATAATAAAATGATGCCTAAATACATTTTTTATCAATGGGTTTTCGTATAACAGCAGGTAACCGAAATATATATAGGTTGTATAGGATTGTAATTTAATTAATATCCAAAACTCTGGTAGATAATGTATCTCACAAAAATAGGAAAAAAAAGAAATATGGACGTGCAAATTTCGAAATACATGATATAATAACGACAATATTTTTTAGAATTTGGATATATCTCGTACAGATTAGAGAGATTGTAGAGGTTTTTAAATAAATTAATATACAGTACGGTATACTAGGCTAATATCAGAAAGCGACTATATAAGTTTTAGAGGAATGTCCAAGGTGTTCTTTTTTTCGGACTACAACCCCTTTAACCCTTCTATTCTATTCCTGAATTTTTTCTTATCTTACATTTTTTGATATCTTACACCATTTACAAATTATTTAATGTAGTGTCCATTCATTCTTACTTACTTTGAAAGTCATCATGCAACAACAATACAATTTGACACTGAAATTAACTATGCGTGAATGAACAATTTTCTAAATATATAAATGTATATACGAATTGGAGAGCATTTATTCATAGGGATTCAAGCGCCAATACGCTTTTATAAAAATGTAAATGCTGTTCAACACAAAAACATCTACTAGTCTACTATTGTAGACTACCCTTCGTGACTACACTATACTAATACACTACTCTGAAACAGCTAACAAAAATGTACTATTAGGATGTAATCGTTTAAAATCCTCAAAACCTGGAAGGCCGATGGTTTTTCTGCCTTTGGTCGTTTTTGAAATATTTACTTCCTGAAAGCCATCATCTTCAGTTGATAGTATTTGAAAAAAATCGAAAAAGGCTTTTCTTTTATGAACCTAATTACTTTTGCCTTTAGCCAACTAACTTTTTAATTTTCTAAACTTAACTTTCTATTTCTTATGTTTTTTGATATATCTTCAATTGAAAAAAAATCGTCACATTCCTTGTTGAACCACAAATTTGTTGTGTTTTACATTCTTTAATAATACTACGGAAGACATTAAGTGTGTAAAGGCATACCTGTTGTTTTAGAATTCGCCATATTAAACCAAAAAGTAATACAATTTTGATGGTATCTTCCTTCAGATGTAAATCTATTAATTTTTTTTAAACAAGATCCCACCTTTTCAGCCCCCCTGCTTGCAACAACCTCGCTTCATATAAAATCATATAGTATACTGGATGATGCAGTATAGATGATGCACAGTGGATATCTTCATTAAAAATACTTAACTGTCTTTTGTAGGAGTTCAAGAACTTTTTGCATATCATAGGAAACTGTCTCCAAATAGAGAGTGGTTGCCTCTGAGAAACCTTTTTTCGTTTCAGTTTTAGCCTCACCAGCTTTTTTATGTTTGTTCATCAAACGAGGCACTGACAATTTTATTTGTTCATTGCCAATGTTTTTTATTTGATTTTTAAAAAGATCACATTTATTAAACGTAGTTTAACTGGCGGTTTTCTTCTTAAATTAAAATTTTGTTAAAACATTCGTTTGAAAAATGTTAAACTAACGTTTGGTTTGTCGTTTTCAATATATAGCTAGTACATCTTATTTTCTTTTAAATCGTGCTGAACTTTCAATACCGTCAAATACCGTTTCGATACTTTTCCGATCATCTGGTGGAAAGGCAAAATTTGATGATTTAGGGTCTTGATTTTTCTGGTCATCCGAAGCCGTAATCTGCAAAAATGTTAGGACATTGAAAGTGGCTTATCTTATAAGTTTTATAGGTGGGTTGTAGTTCTACCAACTCTAAAATTACATTGTCAATTTTCCTAAATTAGACTTATTTTTTAATTCTTAGTTGCTTTTTGTTTAACTAAATTTTATATAATTTTTTTTATATTTTTTTAACTTAAGAATTAAAAAAATAAGTGGGATTTGATCCTCGACTTCCCAACTGGAAGGCAGTCGTTTTACTAAACATGCTATAGGCGACTGGAAATAAATTTGCTCTTATATGTTAATAAAGTTACGGTCCACGACTAGATAGATACCAGAGTTCGTAGTGTTCCCAATCGGTCATTTATCCAATAATATTATAATATTACCGGACTTATATGCAAAATTTAAGCTCAATTGTGCACCGGAAAGTGGATGAAATTTTAACTTACAATGTGCATAATAACTTAATTTTGTATAAAAGGAATCAAGCACCAATTTTTGATTTTGGTTCTATTTAGATAAAGTCCGTCGATTAAAATATCTTAAAATAATCAAAATTACTACTTTAAAATAAAAATATTTGTTTAAATATAAAGTAATATATACTTAATAATTAACATAATCAAAGCAACATTTAAAAAAATACTTTTTTCTGAGTATCGTAATTTAGAAAATATTTATTTTATTGCATCTGCTTACCTTAAGTTTTTCACTAAGAAATCTGGATAAATATCATCCCTTTTGTTTTGTCTAAGGGCCTTTAATGACGCATCACATGGCGCTTTAGATGAAAGATTTCACTCCTAACTTTTTAAGACAACATGAAGTAAACCTTCGACTATAAGATGGCACTACTAACTTATTTTTTTTCAATTTTAGCACTTGGTTCGCTATCAATAAAGGTTATTCAGTTAATACCTATATAGAATAGCCCAACAAGAAAATTATTTTTAAATATACCGTTTGTATTAATACCCTGTGTATTCTTATTTACTATCTTAGTAGATGAGTTTGACAACCTAAAACCAGATACGACTAAGTTAACGTTTTGAACATATTTTTAATGTAAGCTTAAAAAATGTAAGAAAAAGTTTGGTCCCATATTTAAAATTATGTGGTTGATGATTGGCATCGAAATCAGAAATGTCGGATCGTTGTTAAATGCATATTGTCATTTTGTAGAAGACGAAAGTTACAAAAAAAATGTTACATTTTTTTTGCTGCAACAACTACAATAAAGTCAGTGAAAAAGTTGGTAATCTCCTTTACCTGAGATTTCCCTCGTGACTAATCTTTTCTTTTATTAGGAATAGTGAAGTGTGACCCAATTTGGTACCGCCTATAGTCATTTAGTAACACATATGTACTGTCTTTTTTAAAACACTTTTGTTGGGCGCCAATCCATTACACCATATTGGAGTCATACCAATGTTTAACCAGTGTCTAACCATGCCGCACACTTGATTCTTGGACACTATTTAAAATAAATGGAATAAGTAGTTTTTTACACTAATTTTTAAAAATTTCATAACACCGCCATTTTATTATTATTGATAATAAAGTTTTTTGTTGATGTTTTAAACATTTTATTTAACCGCCGTTTTATTCCGCAATCTTGAATACCATAATTTTACCATTTTATCTCTATATCGCAATTAATTCATGCACAAAATTTGAAATGTATTTAATAAGAAGTTTTTCAAGCTGTTTTTTAAAATATTCTATTAGATCACCATTTTCTTTTGCCATTTTGGATTCATACCACAATGTCATCAGTTCATTCTTATATAACACTCGATTTTTCTGCAAAATTTGAGGTAAATTGTATAATTTTTTTTTGTAACAATTTCTCTAACATTTCACTAGGCCGCCATTATGTTGGGTCATATTCAATTTTCACCAAAATGTTTCCATGTGATCCCTAATTTCCGATCAAAATTTAAAGTAAATCAGGTAAGTAGTTTTTTTAACAAGGCCTCGAACAGAGAGACAGACCGACAGATATTTCGATGGAATGGAGAAAACATGTTTTCTAGAGAACTAGGGACCCTTAAACGCGAAAATCTATAAAATTCTGGACGGATGACTTTTCACGATTAAAAGCATATTGTGTGGCCGCCATTTTCTTATAATGAATTCGTACCATAATTTGGCCAGTTCATCTCTATATCATACTTCTTGTACAAAATTTAAAATCAACCTAATAAATAGTTTTTTGGGTTGAATATTTTATTAGGCTGTCATTTTGTTTGGCAATCCGGGATCCGTACCAATAAGTAAATTTTGTAAAGCGTAGTTCTTTTAACGCCATTTAATCTTTTCTCAACTATTATCGTTCTTGTGATTCAAATCGTGAGCATCTAGTTTACACCACCCTTCACATAAAATTTAAATTAATTATGAATTTTTTGGACAACCCGTATATTCATAGTTTTAAATACATCTAGAGAACTTTTAGTTAAAAGAGAATTATACATTAACATAATTTAATTTAATAAAATACAATTACTCTACCAATGGTAATTATTTGCACGAAACTAAAAAACCGTCTCAAGCTTCGAAACCAATTTTCTCAAAAATAATAACTCATGAGGTCAACCCCAATTTATGAAAATAAAAATCAGTAAATTTCCTTTTCCCAGAACTTGCTTCGTTATGAATCTATTCCTTTTATTAGTCAAAGTAAAATGTGATCCAATTTACACAACACAAGATAAATATACCCGTATTCATTACAGTGGTTTAAATTTAGACCAGGTCTAACTTGACAGTTATAGGTTTAAAATGACTTTTGCAACGGTGAAACAAACAATTTTTGGAAATGTCACAACTACAAATAGACAGTGACATAAGCAAAACATACCTGGTGAATTAACAGTTTGAATTGTCATGGCAATTAGAGCTGGTTTAACACTTATTCCCATATTCTCCGTATTCAAATAAGCCAAGCTTAAGGTTTAAGCCCGATTAAATCACTATCTGTATGCACCGTAAGGAAATCCGTTCTTAGGCTCGCTTAAACTTAAGTCCACATCATTGGAGGCTTAAAATCATTAAAGCCAAGCTTAAAAATATAACCTCACAACTTTCTTTATTTTCAAGCAAAGTAAAGCAAATATAATATTTTCATTAATATGGAAATAGAAGATGAACTATTTCTTGAAGATGACATAGAGGTACTGGATATAATGAATTTTGGATTTCCAAGGAGAATTTTTAGAAGGCCAAACTATTTTGAAGAAATAGATGATATAGCATTCTTTCGAAGGTTCAGATTGACTAAACAAACTACTCTATACCTACTGGAGCTCAAAGAGGACGAATTAGAGTATGACAATAATCTGTAAGTATTACTTTACCTCAAACTAGATATTGAACTTCGTGATATTCATTGGTTTTAGAAATAATAGGGTATCTCCAATTATTCAATTGTTAACGGCACTTACTTTTTATGCAAGCGATGGTCACCAAGTCCAAGATGGTCCGAAGTCATTGCTGGTCTGCGTAATAGATTTATTAAAATGTCATCAACAGATCATGATAGGATATCCTGTAAGAATAATTCTTATAGGATAGCACGTTCTCCACGTGTTGTTGGTTGTATTGATGACACCCATATCAAAATTTAATAACTAGGTAAGCAACATGTAATTTTCTTTGGCTGTTTTTAATATATTTTATTATTAATTTTGTTTTAGGAGGTGAAGATGGGGAGACGTATAGAAATAGAAAGTCATATTTCTCGATCAATGTCCAAGTTGTATCAAGGTGGGCAGGATCAGGACATGCTGCTACAATTTTTAATAATAGTAGAATTAGAATTCGCTTTGAAGCTAGGGAGATCCAAAATGGCATCCTTTTAGGTTAACATATTTTTTTATAAACATAAATAATAAATAAATAAAAATGTCTTTTATTAGAAAAAAAAATAGTAACAAATACATAAAGTTGGGAAAAAAAAGGTTTTTTTTTCAGTTAAGCCCCGGCACAATCTAGCCACTGAACCGCAGCTCACTGAAGGTTTCAAAAAATTGTATTTTACAAAATATTATATTTAAATTTGTGGCAAGTAAGCTCGATAAATTTAAATTTTTAAATTAACATGCGTAACAAAAAAAAAATATACAGGACTATCACTCATGAAGATAGTCAATATTTTAATCTGAAGACTGAATATTCAACATGTGACTTTTGTAATATTTTTTAAATAAGGACGCACTGAGACCAATAAACTCCCTTGGCAAAGAGTTAAAGCATTTGACAGCATTATATGTAAACGATCTCTGAAACATGGCAATACGATGCTGAGGCAGAGTTAGTCTACTCGTTACTCCACGAATATCGATAGTGTGAACATTTGAACGTAAAATTAATTTCGATTTCAACGTAATTGGGGAATTTTGATTAAAAAAATATTCCTTAAAAAATTTGCAAAATCCAAATCTCTTCTAAATATCATATTAAGCCAGTTAAGTTCTTTAAAAGTAAATGATATATGATCATATTTTCTTAAACCTACAACATGTATTTTGAATTTTTTGAATGCGCCCCTTATCTAAATTGTCTAAACAAGGCCCGTATATATAATCACAATAGTTAAAGTTTGACAATACAAGGGACTCACAAAGTATTTTTCTTAATCGAATATCTAATATATGTCTGTGACTATACAAAAGTTTTAATTTAAAATATGATTTTCTAATTAATTGAGTTATATGCTGCCTAAATCTTAATTCCGAATCAATTACAACACCCAAATTCTTTGCATGATCCACAACAGGTAGTCTAATGCCGTCAATTGATATTTTAATACGCTCTTTAAATTCAGTTATACGAGATTTGGTACCAAACAGCATAAGTGATGATTTAGTAGGATTCAATTTTAAACTATGAGATTGAGATAAATTCAATAAGATATTCAAATCCTCATTTACTTTATTACAAGCCATTAAAACATTTTCATTGCTAAAATTAAAATACACCTGGGTGTCGTCAGCATATGCCTGAACGCTACAATACTTTAATGAATTTAATATGTCAGCTGTATATATTATAAACAATTATTGATTACATTGATGTTTCTGTGCCAGGTGGATTACGTACGTATTTTCAAATCTATTATATGTTATATATGTTTTTGGCGGTAGGTTATACACTCTTTTTTTTAGGTGATAGTGGATATCTTTTAAAATCATATTAGCACCATTAGCAAATTCCCTAACACGGCCTCAACAGCTCTATAATCAATCTCAGATATGAACAAGAAATAGTACTGAAAGATCAATTGGGGTTTGGAAAAGACGATTTCTCTGTCTATCATACGGCTTGCGTTGTAAGCTGGAAACTGGGTTAGTTGAGGTACTTGCAACGGCAGTTCTTCAGAATATTGCTTGCACTCAACACGAAGAAGTTCCTCTACTTCCAGTAGGTATTAATAATGAAGAATTAGAGTGTCTAATTCAACAAGGTGAAATACATGTTATAAACCGACAGGAAAATGTATTACAAGATTTTCGAAATGATATTGTAAATAACTATTTTGCTAATATATAAAATAAGGAGACAATCTGTCTGAATTAAAGGTTTTACTTCACTGGAGATTGTTATATATCTGGCGTGCCTGAAGGTAGCCATTTGAGGCATTATCTGTTCAATATATTTATTAATTATTAATAACGTACCTAATAAAATTAACTCAAACAACTTTTTTATGCTGACGATTTAAAGCTATTTATTAATGACGTACCTAATAAAAATAAACTCAAACAACTTTTTTATATTGACGATTTTAAGCATATTTATAATTGGTGCTGTAGAAACAGACTGAATTTAAATATTGGTAAATGTCAGTTAATTAACTTTTTCAGAATAACAAATTTGATGATCATATAATTAATAAATCACTAAAACTCCTACAAATAATGAAATAGTACAAAATAAATATATTAATTTGCTAGCTTTTAGAGTAAAGTTTTCCCTCACTTTGTATAACTGTAGTGAAGCTAGAATTAGATTTGGCTTGAAGCCTTTAAAACTAAAAAGGTAAAATTGGTCATTTACTTTCTTTTCAAGTTAATTTCTGGTTTAATAGACTGTTCAGAATTGTTATATTTGATTGGTTTAAGTGTACCTGCTTATCAAACAAGGGCTACGGAATAATTTCTAATTGATTTTCATCGTTGCAATTATGGAGTATTCTCTCTTTTGTCTAGAATTGCAGCCAAAGGCAATAAAGTAAATAGATTTCTTTTTGTATTATTTTTAATGTTTTAAGAGTTTCCAAAAATAATTTTAGTAAATTAGTCATGACTATTATGTAATGTTGATATTTAGTTGTAGTCGTAATTATATAATAATTTATTTGTAAACATGGTATGTGATTAAATGGGTATTTATACCCGTAAATTAATAAATACGTAAAAAAAGCTCTAAATTGTTTTTGTTCTGTATAACTAATATATTATTACCTTTCCAACTTATTGCCTGAAATGGTTTTAGCTAAAATGAAACCTATATTAATAATAGTGTTAAACGAGAAGTAAATAGGTATCTCATCATATATTCTGATCATGTCAAATTACTAAATTAAAATTTTAATTATTTTAAAAATGAAATAAAACAAGATTTTCTACCTAAAAAAAAATTTCATATATTAAGATAGTAAGATAAGGATAGAAGCAGTTAGCATGGTTTTCAGAACAACCTCAAATGAAAAAGAAAACACAGAAGTTTATGAAGTAACCCTTCCATATTAACACAAAAACAAAGTGTAACAAATATAATGAACAACTAAAACTTAACAACATTTACAGTAATCATTAAAACTAAAATGGAATTTTTGATAAACAATAAGAAATATAACATAATAAACAAGCTTTTTCAAATAATAGATCTATTAACTAAAAAGGAACTTCGTAGGATAAGGAAAAAAACTTATGAAATACATTTACAAATAAAGTGTTGATATAAAAAAAATATAACTCAAAAGGAACTTTAAAAGGGTAACTTAACTAAATAATTTACAAACATAGGCAGTCAAATGTCAGGGTTGCTTACCCCATACTTTCAGACTATAAAAATATATTAACTAATTTAAATGAGAGCCACGAAAATTGCTACATAGGTGAGGCCTATGCCATTTTCATTTAAAATTACTGATGGTGTAGCTCATCTAGCTCTGAGAAGTGAGAGCCTGCTTTAATGACAAAACGAAAGATCATAATATTCAATTTTTGCTTATATTGTCTTTTGGCACTTAGCTCCATTTCCAAAATTTCTACTTCTAATTTTCTTCTTTTTTAAAGCATCAAGACATTTTCTTCTTGGGCATGTTTAACCTGGTTATCAACAAGCATAAGGCGCTTATAGTGATGGGTCTTCTTCTACTGGGATTTTTAATTACTTTTTGCACTATTTTTTTGTGTTTTTCACTGCAAAATTCTTTAAGAATGGTTTTTGCCTGTAAAAATAAAGAAAGTTTATAAGCCGATTTACAACTATAGCTTGGCAATGATGAAATCAGCTTGCCATCTTTATCGGTTCCTGCCATACCAGATCTTCTTATCTTGTTTTTTATTTGCTATGCTAGGATGGTCAAAGTGTAGACAGGATAGTATAGTTATATGGTTCTTTTTAATATTTTTCATAAAAAAAGATATATGTGACCTCAAAGTAATAGTTTATCTTGCAATCTATATTTACCACACTATACCAGTGAGATGTATGCCTTATTTTATTTTTACTTTATGTTAATTTACTTGTACGTTGTAAGTTTGATCTTTTGATTAAGTCTTAAATCTAAAAAAAGGATTTTTTTTAATCAAACCATGCTGTGGTATCTATTTATATACTTAATTAGAAAATATGATTTCTCTTCTCCAGTCGGAGAGGAAAATACCTGCTTCTTTGGGGACAACAAAGTAATAATTTTTCCTCAGTTGTCTCGCAAAACACAAAATAGACATTTCTTATTTTTTTTTTTTAGTTCATATAACATTTAAATAATATTGTTTTATGAATAACAGGTGATATAAAGATATTCTAACATTAAAAAAATATATAAAAAAATCAAATTTTGACAATAACTTGGTAAAAAGTGGTGCAAAGAACAGATTTTATTAAATTTAAATTGTATTAGTTCTACCTAAAAAAAAGGGACCTTCCTCTCTAGTACTATATGTATTCAAAATGAAAATACTTACATTTTTGAATTTGAAGGAGTCAACAGAACACCTATAAAAACTTACCTTATTAGATATGTTTTGTTACTTCTGATTTAACAAAAAGACGTTTTTTCCAGTGCGAAATTAAAGGGGCAATACTCTGATTTTCAGGACTTCTCTGTTTTTGGCACTGGTACTGTATAAACAATAATATACACATAATATAAACATTACAAGTTTTAGCAGATATCTAACTAAACAGTCGGAAAATCACAGATATGGATGAAAACAAATACTGTCCACTTCATTAAAATATTACAAACACACAATAAAAATAAAATTCAAACAACTTACAGTCTCATCTATATTTATCAAATTATCTGGTTCCTCTTCTCTATCTAAATAAATTCAATGTCTGCATCTTATTTAAAAAGTCACTATCTATGGGGGTTTCATCAATATCATCATCGAATTGATTTGTTGTAAGGCCAACTAATGTTTTTTTTTATTTATTATTGACATCAATAATTCACCGGATAAACCTTTTTATATATTTGGTCGTGGTCCTTCTCCAGTCAACATTGTTTCCTTCCTCTCCTCGGCAAGACTTTTTCTGAGTTCTTTTTTTTATTGTCATAGCATTTTCTTAATGTAGCGGCCTGTCTCTAGGTGGAGCACAGAATAAAATCTGCTTCAATATCCAACCACGCTTTCTCTTTTTGGGCAACCGACATGCGATCTCTTTTTTTACCTTCCAAAGGGGCAGCGTATTTGTCAGCTTTGAGTTTTATAAGATAAGATTAAAATTCGTTCATTTTAAATTTTATTTATATAAATATTGCACTACAAGAAGAAAAAATATAGGTTAGAATAAATAAACTTCTTTTTTATGTGAGAAAAAATTCGACGTTGCCAAATGTATGTAAGGCTTAACTAAGCTACCACTTTTCTAAAGCCAATCTTAACCATTTTAAGCTGGCTTATGTAAGCTGGACTCTAGTAGGAAAATGGGGAATATGGCCATTAGACCTTTTTAGTGAAAATGGGGGTAAATGTGTAATGTCTTTTCAGACAAATTTATTGGGCTCCGTTTTATTCCACCTCACTGGATTTGTACCAATATCTTACCAATTTTTATCTACACACACTTGATTTTTGGGCATAATTTAAAATAAATTGAAGTAGCTTCTACATTGATCTTTTTAGTCCGTTATTTTGTTCCATCATGTTGAATTCGTACCACTTTATTCCTATATCAGATTTACTTTCCGTCCAAAAAGTCAATTGAATAAGAAATTTTTTATACGTGGATTTTTAAAACAGTTTATTTGACTCCCATTTTGTTCCGCCATTTTGAATTCGTACCACAATTTTACTAGTTTATTTCTATATAACACTTAATGCTTGCATACAATTTGAAATTAATCTAATAAGTAATTTTTTCAGGCTGATTTTTTAAATATTTTATTGGGCCCGAGGCCTCCATTTTGGATTCGTGTCAAAATGTTGCCATTGCATTTCTAAGTAACATTTTGTGCAAAATTTGAGGTAAATTGAATTAGTTTATTAGAAACAAACAATTTTGGTCGTATTTATATATTTAAAGATAATAATCAAAAAATAGCATTATGAAATGAAAATTAACCTAAAATTAAATGACTGTGAATTATATATATTTTGGAATTTCTGTGTTAAAAATGTAAAATAAAGTCAACATAGTCTGGACTGAAAGTCTGGAGAAAAAAAGAAAAAAAAAATACCTTTCGATTAACCTTTTCGGAATATTCGAGTCACAAAAAAATTATTTTATGTGTAGCAAAAACTCAGTATTAAATAATAACTAAATATTTTTAAAGAAAGTATATTTGACAATTTATATGATATTTTCCAGTCCTAACACTGGAACCTATGGTGGAAGATAGATCAAAATACAAGAGTTCTTACCACACTACACCACAACTTGTTACGTTCTGGACGCGCGTTTCGCTAACCAAGTTAACATCATCAGCAGATGATATAAACTTTTATTCAAATATTTAAGCGCGTCTGAGGCTCGACTGGACTCTATATAATAATATATTCATATTTTTTGGAATTCACTACCGTAGTTTGGGGCGAAATTGATCACTTATTTTTTTATTTGGCCTGTATAACTTTGAATATAAGATATTTTATTTTTAAAAAAATATAGATGACTTTATAAGATTATTCTATAGCGAGTCCTAGAATTTTAAAATTATTTTAAATATTCTCAGAAAAAAATAAAATGGAGCTGATCAAATTCACACTTGATTTGGGGCGAATTTGATCACCTCTTTTATATTGCATCTACGTACTGAAGAAACCATATAAAATGATCAATTTCACCCTGACCTAAATATTTTTGTTAGTTTAAAAATTATTCATTTTCAAAGATCTCGGGGTCAAATTGATCATAAGGGTGAAATTAATCACTACCAAACTTTTTGTGCAATCGCCCACAAAATTAAGTTTCTAACCTAAAAAACATATTTATATTTTTTATTATTATGTGTTCGGGTTAAAGCCAGCGTAAAATAGATATTTTACAGGCTAGAAATTTAATTTTGTTGGTGGCTGTAGGTACCAGCATGCGGAACTGTCAGCGCACTGACAGTTGTGCTTGCTCGCAAGAGAGAAAGAAAACAGTCAGTAACGCCGATCAAATCCTAGTTTATTATGTCCATTGGCTGTACGTTCAAAAAAATATCTAGTTTTTAATGTTGAACATGTTTATTAAACGACTAAGAGAAGTGTTTGTTTAATACAAAATAAAAAAATGCCAACCTTGCAATAAATCTTTGGCTGAGATAAAGCTTCTGCTTAAAGGTCATGACTTAACTCGATAAAGCAAATAAAAAAAACTTATTTTCTAAAATAAAATCAAACATAAATTTTTACAAACTAAATTTCTTTTACATCGATGTCTTTTTGAAATATGTATATAGCTTCACCGTCGATATCTCTAATTTCAGGGTTTGGAAGCACTGCTAGAATGTCAGAGTTATCAATAACAAATTGATCATCTTCCACCGCTTTAAATGTATTCTTCGCAGCACCAATGGATTTCATACCCATCACTTCCACTCCTTCATCGATTAGCTTCTGAATAATTGAGATATAACTATACACTGTTTTTTTTTCGACTGCCTTAACCAGCAAAAACGCTCCTTCTTTTAAATTTTCCTTTTCTACTGAAAAATATTCCGTCTCTTCTTCTATTTCTTCTATAATTTCGTCATCAGAATGGTCCTCTAATACTGGTTCTGAATCATCGTCTGAATTTGAGTCATCATTAGGAGCCGTTACGCTTTTACCCGGCTCTACCTCAAGCTTTTGTCTTTTAATGTTTCGTCGTGTAGGTGCAACGTTAAATCTTTGCTGCTGTAGGTAGTCCACTAAAACTCCTTGAACAGCATTTTCATCTACATTGTCGCCTCCAGGGATTTTTTGTAATACTCTCTCTGGATCGAACGGCACGACTCCGGTAGCTTTAAAAGACGAAACTAAATCATGCCTAATAGCATTGGTGCCGCGTTCTCCTTTTTTATCCATTTCCATCAAAGAAGTAGAAAGTAAATATGGAAAGTCTTTTTTGTCAATTGAAGTGCAAGTTACGTGTGACTGTTTCCATGCTGATAAGGTTGCCCTCCAAGAAACTTTAAATGCTCTAAAAAAGCCCACATCTAAAGGTTGTGTTAGATGTGTCGAGTTTTTGGGCAGACATACAAATGCGATGTTATTTTCCTCGCATAAACGAAGAATCTTTGGTGAAATGAGATGACAAGTTGTCACCTAACAGGACTTTGCGACCTTCCAATTCTTTAGCGTGTGGTAAGAAGCATGATGTGAACCAGTCCGTGAACGTCTGAGCGTCCATCCACCCATGGTGTGTACGGCTATACCTCGACCCTGATGCACAACATCGTCCACTGCAACAAGGATATCCCTTAGGGCCGTTTTCGGTCCATTGAACCCACATCCTCTCTGATTTGTAAATAATATATGGAGGCAACAACACACCCGATGCAGACCCACACATCATAATGGATGTAGCGCTTTTTGTAAAATTGCAGACTCTCTCAGGATATTTTGTTCCACGTCGAAATAACATTTTCTTATTTCCTGGATCATCCTGGACGTTTGTTTCATCATAGTTGAATATATTCGATGCAGGAATATCTTGCAATGTCTCCCGTAAATTGTTAAAATAACCCATTATAGTTTGTCTTGAAACAGAAGCCCGAGAGCGTTTAATATTTGCAGCCACTTTTTTAACAATTGCATCGTTATGTCGCTGAAGCAAAGAATAAACCCAATCATTGCCTGGTAGATTATTTTGAAACATGGCGACGTTGCGACCTTGACTATCCAAATAATTTTTCGCAAACTGTCTCAAATCAATTGTGTCTAAGTGAAAACCCCATTCTCCACAAACACTTGCTGCGGAAAGAAAGGCCTTTTCTTCGCTATTTGTAAAACAGGTTTGCCCCCCATGTTTTCTAATATGGCGACCATGGTATTTATTATTTAGCGTTCCATAAGGTATGTTGTATTCTCGAGCAGCCCTCTGTAGACTCCAACTATCTTCAGTAACCATTGCTAGTGCATGCTCAATGTTCTCTTCACTTTAGTCTTTATATCTTCTAGCACCTAGTTTCCTTTTATACACTCTTAACATTTTTGACCGTTCTGAAAGAAGGAAGCAAAAAAAATCATAATAATTACGAAGGCAAAACATCGAGGGGCGAAATTGATTGCCTTCTGTGCTGATCAATTTCGCCCCATGTATGTAATCAATTTGACCCCGGCCTTAAAAATTTGAAATTCCCGCGAACTTATTATACGTTTTGCCGAGCGCCCCAACATGGCGGCTCAGAAGACATAAACTAACATGTGTATAAAGGCCAAATAAGGAAAATTATCATTGTATTTTACTTACCAGCTAAAGTTTGCAATAGTCCGAAAATTTTAATTTTAGTTTATTAATTTTAACCACGTTTTTTGCAAAAAAATAGATAAAAAATGGCACACCCGACTGCATACGTCTTGTCATCAAAGCTTTACTAAACAAGACTGATGCACACCGCCGCTTTTCGTTGCATAAATTTGGCGCTAAATTTAAAAATGTGACTAAACAATGTAATTATCAATTTCGCCCCCGGTTATCAATTTCGCCCCAAACTACGGTACCTCTATCGAAGAGCAACAAAGACAAACAGTCCCTAGTTTGAGATTTATGTCCTCATATTTTTATTTCCAGCCGTGGTAATATTCACGTTACCACGGCTATTTAGTGTTTAAACTAGATTATTTTTTTAAAAAAGAGAACAAGCACAATGTATTTCTCTTTTAGAGATGTGATTTAGTTTTTTTTGTATATTCGCAGAAATTGAAGAAGTGAAATGGTTGCGTATTTAAATTTATAGTAATCATTACATTTTTTTTCGTTATTATAAGCCTACTTCTTCATTAAGGAAAATATTTATAATTTAGACATTTCCTTATATCTACAAAATGCAAAAAACAAGGTTTAAGTTACCCTTCAGTCAACATTCAAGTCCAGCTTTCGCCGGCTATAAATTATCACTCTGTATGGCAATTTAAATCAATGCTGCAGATGAGATTTATGCACACCCCCATGCGTGGCGCTATAGATGGCATCGCGTGGCACCCCAAAGGTGTGTGCGTGTACTCTGTATACCCTAAGTGCGTTCATTAAATGCCGGCGGTGTATTTGCTTATTAAAGCACCCCCTAAGTAAAGAGGGACTACTACTCGTAGTGATAACGTTGGCTACACGCAATAAACTAATTTCGGAGAAACCGCACCAATCAAAGCTCGATGTTAAAAAATTCAGTTTGGATTTTGTCAGATTAATATTTCAGAATCGTCAAACATTGAAGATTACTTTTTAGTTTGAGTTAGCTTTAAGTTAGTCAAAACCCTTAACTTAAGAAAGAAGGAATAACAGATAAAAAATAACGTTTTGTTCCTCTAAAGATTTATGAATTTACATTTTATTTTATAAAACATTATTTTTAGCACAAAACTGGATGAGCTGGCCGAATGGGCAAGTAAGGATTTATTTTTGGGAATGGAGGGTAAAACCTCCTCCAGAACCAGTTTTACTTACAGCTAAAATAATGTAATGATGTTAAGACCATAAATATCTTAAAAAAAAAGGTCTTTAAGTCACTGATTGATTTGATTGCTAGATAAATGGACTTTACTGTTTAAGCAGAGAAGACCACCAAAAAAATCGTTATTACTTAACTTATATTTAAGTAAAGCTGGCTCTAGGGTGGGTTTTACCAGCCAATTTCGAAGAAAAAAGATCCCTCTTTATACTATTTCTATAATTTTATTTTAAATATAAGTGGCTGTGATGAAAGTTTTATCCCCAAAGCTCCTCCCCCCTTAAATACGCCACTGGGTAGAGATTGTAGTAAAGCAAACGATATGACCATTAAAAATGTCCACGATAACGTATTTAACTATTTTGTATGTCATACAGTTGCTGAGATTAGTACACTTCTGTATTATTTTTCTTAATTATTATTCATTATTATTAGGGTTTTGTCCTAATATAAAACAACGTCGAAAAAATGCTTTCTTTTGCTGATACGGAACATCTGAATGCTGTGTTATTTTTTTGAACATATTTTCCGATTTTATTTAATAATAACTCAAAGTCCTCATAACTAATTCTAGAAAAATTGTAAAGTTTTACGAAAAGATCCTTTAACTAATCAATAATGATGTTTTCGATATTTCATCTGAAAATGAAAACTTAAGTCCTCCAGTATTAACCAGGACTTACTTTTATAGAGATACTGTACTTTCCATCTTTTTTTTTTTTAATTTTTTATTGAAAGTTATCACATAGCATGCATCTGCCACAGCAAGAAATAGCAGGTTATCTTCCTCGGAATTCTCGCTGAGATTTAAAACGAAATTGCAATTCATGCAAATTGAAATAAACGTTGAAACACGCATCCCATAGCATAGTGAGTAGCAGTCTTACAGCTGTCATGATGGTAGCATTCACAATTTTTTCTGTCATTAAGTAGGTAGGTCTTTCATTTTTTTGTCGTATTCTTGTGAGTTCATAATTACGGTCCTGTTAGTATTGTCTGATCTAAGAATTGAAAATAAATATTATTTAGGGTCAAAGAAAAAAACAAATAATAATATTATAATGAGCATTGGTGAAAAAATGCTAACCTATAACCAGGTCAAAAGGTTATATGGAGAAGACATAGTCAAAGAGTTGAAGAATTACAAAAACACATCAAGAAAGTTAGCTAACCAGAAGAACCGAGGAATATTTTTATTGCGTTGTAAATCTGAAAAACTTCAACCAAAATTCCTAAATTTCAAAATTTTCAAAAAATTTACAATTGTAAACCTTGAACGTAGATATAAAGAGGCGATTCAACCAAAATTCACGCTAACGTTAATAAATCTATTAATAACTGAGACAACAATAGTTATAAACAAATTAGCTAGAGATCTTAAAAAACTAGAAAATCGTTTTACGAGTGTTTTATTAAATGAACACCTAATGAAATTTAAATCCCAAATTAATCAAAAAGTGGAATGTCTCTTTCAAAAAATTATATTAAATAATATGAATAAAATTGAAAACCTCATTTCGAAACAAAGTAGTTCATATATTCAAAGTAAAAAATTGCACGTACTATGTGGGTAGAAAATCTAACAAACAATGGAATTCCTGATTGCGCGTTAGATGTTTTGAGTTGTAGTGTCAACCACTTGCCAACAAGCACTTTTTATGCGATATTGAAGGTGGTAGGAGTCATTTGAGAAAGTGCGAGAAGGATGAACTAAGGACAAAAACGTGCAACACCTTAACCAATGTTAAGCATAAATTAATAAATCGAAAGTCAAATAATAAAATCAATAAATAAATTAAAAAAACCGAAACTTTTTTAAAAGAAAACCAAAACCAATTCTTAGATCAGACAAAACTAACAAGACCGTGATTATAGACTCGAAAACTTCATAAAGACAATATCCTTTTGCGTCCCATAGTATCTTGCATTCAGTCACCATTCAATAATTTGTCAACTTTTTTAAAGCAAATTCTTAAAAATATAGTATATAATATAGTGCTTGTATAATAAAAACCCATACTATATAGAAGATACGAGACGTTTCAAGGAAAAAACCAAAAACATTAATTTACCTAAAGACTATTTGCTAATCTCCCTTGACGTGGTGTCTTTGTATACTAAGGTGCCTATTTCCTTAGCAATAAAAATAATTAAGAAAAAATTAAATAAAATACAACAGTTAACAAACATTCCACAAGGCGAATTTTTATAAGCAGTCGAATTAACTTTAAACTCTACATATTTTACTTATGAAAAGGAAATATGCAAGCAAATAGTAGGGTGCGCTATGTGAGCGTCAATTTCTAGCGTGGTTGCTCAATTGGTCATGGAAGATCTGGAAGAAAACGTTTTAGGTAATCTAGATTTTCACATCCCCTTTTTTTATAGATACATGGACGATTGTATCATGGCCAACCCACAAAATTCAATTAATAACATTCTTGAAAAATTCGATAAGTACCATGAAAAGCTACAATTCACTATTGAGATTGAAAACGAAAATAAAATAAATTTTCTTGACGTAACACTCCATCATATAGAAGAAAAAATAAAAACCGAATGGTTTACAAAAAAAATGTGGTCTTCCAGATATTTAAATTCTAAGTCAAGTGACTCTATGCCCCAAAATAAATCTGTCATTATAGGTCTAGCAGGTCGGGCCATTGAACTATCCGATCCTGAATTCAGAACAACAGCAATTCAAAAAGCTAAAAATGCTCTAAAACTGAGCAACTATCCCGTAAAATTGATTAATAACATTTTTAATAGCAGAATTCACAAATTCTACAATGCAAATAAACAACAAAATGAAAAACAAACGAATCAAACAACACATTTTCTCTCGTTGCCTTTTACAGATGGTTTGTCGCAATAATTCCAAAAACTTTTTGAAAAACATAAAATCAAGGTATGGCACAAAGGTTATAATTTGTTGTCGAGAAATTTCAGCAAACTTAAGACTGTAACACAGAAAAATAGAAAAAACAATATAATCTATCAGATACCTTGTAGGGATTGCAATGGAGTATATATAGGTCAAACCAGTCAGTACCTAGAAAACAGATTAAAAGAAACATAAATACGACAAAAAAAATCAAACCGCTCTAACAAATCACGCTCAGTCAAAAAAACACAATTTTGATTTTGAAGCATCCAAAATATTAAGAACCGAGCCACATACAAAAAAGAGGGAATTCCTGGAAATGATTGAAATTCAAAAAAACAAAAATTCCATTAATGATAATAATGATATCGATAAGTTAAATAGGATGTATGCTGCTTTGATATAATATTAGTATCGCAGGCTGCCTCCAATGTTCAATGTGGATTGTGTTTAAAAATGTTTGTTACAAATAAAAAAGTGAAAGCGTTTTCTTATTTAAATATTAATTGGATTAAAACTATAAAATCTACGCTCTATGGTGAGTTTTAAAGAATACATTGTCTAATTGTTTAGTTTTTGAAAAAGACTTAAGTCAAATCGAAACACCAAGATTATTTACTGTAAAAAAACAAATATATATATATATATATATATATATATATATATATATATATCAGCAATTGAAAAAAATTAGATGTAGGAAAAAAAGTAGAGCAAAGTTCACAAAGAAAGTTTATATTCTCTAAGATCCAACCTTTTAACATTTTTTCCCACAAAGCAAGCAACTTCATAGACTTTATATGTTTAAACAAAATAAGGAGCATTTTGTAAAACTTTTTGATATTAGACTATACCCCGATTTACTACATTTATATCATCTTCCTACATTTTAGGGGTAACTGAGTTCGACTGTATTATAAAACGTGTTATATGCCTAGCAATATTGCAAAAAAGTGAATACACTTCAATAAAGGAAATGATACATCTACATACTATGGCGAGTAGTATGTCCATAATAATAATTTTACATTTATTACAGTCCCCAGTATAGTATTGTCTGATGCTTGTCTAATCTAACAATAAAATATATTACAATTAAAAAAAAATTGGCGCACGATATATTTAAATAAACAAATTCATAAAGCGTTGCTGAGATATAGAGGGTGTTTCACTCAAACACAAAACGCCGATTTTTCGGGAATTATAGAAAATAATAAAATTTTCTAAAAGAAAGTTATTTTTTATTAAAATGTAATTATTAAGATCTTAACTAAAATCGACGTCGTAAGAATAATTGTTGCGACGACAAGAAAAAAAACTATTGAAGAAACATTAAAACTTTAAATTTTAAATCTAGTTTTTTTCTATGATTTAAAAACATTCTTTAATCGTTACTATTTTTTCCCACTTTCGACCTCTGGTTTTGAATTATAACTCAAAAGTATTTGAATTATTTATTATTATTATGCTATTATTAAGAATTTTACGTTCCAAGACAAGACGTATTCTTAAAATTCTTTTTTTTAAATTCGTGCAATTGTTTTGGTTCTTCTTGGCATCGCATCGCCTATGAACGTCCTGCATTTGCACAATAAGATATCGACAAATTACAGGACTGAAACTGGGATGATCAGAACTCGGGAATAAATGGCATCCGAAACACGATGTTTCAGAACGTATCACAAGATTAGCGATTAGCTAATTTACTAAGGAGACCGAAGAAATCAGTAGACAAGTCATTGAAATCAGATACGAAGGGGGTTCCTCAGAGTTATCGAGCTATTTTTTTTTTCAGAATTACATAATTATCATCAGTTACTGAAATCGATGCGAAATAAAATATGAAAATAAGACTAATATTAAAAGAATTAGTTAAACTAAAAATTTTAAAATGTTTCAAATGGATACGTATAAAACTCAACATGGTGGAAGAGCAGCGTACTTAAGGATATATTTAATCAGAGTACAAAGTCTTTTTCGCATTAAATTCATGTCTACCCCTTGCTCTATGATACTGCAATTATTGCATAATAGGAACATTTTTAATATTTGTGCGGATAACATTGTCCTGTGTCCACATATCCACCCTGCTGAAATGTAATCACAAAGCTACACTCAACTTCTGACAATCCGACACAGAAGGGAATATATAAAATTCTTCCAATATTCGACTGTTTTCAGTTATTAATTTTGTGTGCTTCAAGCGATGTATATTCTGTTGAATGAAAAATAGTATGAAGAACACCCCAACATAAAATTTTTCTTTTATTAAACATTTTGCAAAGTGCTATTTTTTATTTCAGAAACGAAAAGAAAGTTCTATTTCCTAAAATTTACTAAACAAATTTATTAGGCACTCATATTTAAATTGTTGGAAGTTCAAGCAAACGCGGCTTATGTATAGTTTAATTTGCAGATCATTAACTATCACAATTTTCTTGCCTGATTTAAAGTTATTAAAATTATGTATTTTGACTATTTTTGCTTAAATTCTTGTCTAGTTATGATATTATTATTAGGCCGTGACTCCGTTATCAGAGGTAATATATTTCTTCATTTTCCATTAAAGTAGCACTTGGGTTCTATCTCAGTCAGATGATGTTTTTTTTTAGTTTAATTAATTAATCCTATAATTTTGTAAGTAATCGTGTTTTAAGTATCCTACTGGGGTTTTGGTTATCCCTAGTTAGATCTTTTTATTTTTGGCTTGACATAAAAAACGAATTTCTTATAAAACAATGCACCCCATTGCTATTTAGAAATGCAGAAGTAACACCTCTGTAACCGGAGTCACGGTCTTATTATTATTATAATTAATAAATTATTCTTGGCTCGCTAATTTGCCGTTTATAGTAAGCCATGGATCTGAGTATGCTGACTTAGCTAACAATTTCTTAACAAAATTGCAGATGTTTAGCATGATGGATTTTTGAATTTCAGTTACTAAATTTTCGTAAAGAGAAAGGATTTGATGTTCTACTTCTAGTTTAATTGGGACTAACACACTAAATCAAATAAACTAAGTTCATGGTAATATCGAAGGGTAACCAACAGCCCGGTAAGGTTATATTAAACAATCAGGAGATTCAAAAAGTTCAAACATATAATTATCTTGCGTAAACTATCAACTAAAATTGGGATCATTCTCAGGTGGTAAAGTGCCGATTAAAAAAGACCAGGGTTGAATTTTTGAAAATGTCAAAAATATCTAGATAGATAGGTTTAATATTGGCATCAGATTCCTTACATGTTATGTTTTCCAGGTTGTTTTATATTGTGGTGAAATCTTAGATACTCACAAAAGCTTCATGAAGGAAATTGGAAGCATTCGGAATGTAGATCTACAGACGTATCCTAAAAATAGTGAGGACTGGGCATGTCACTAATCAGGCAGTTTTGCAGAGAATAAAAAATAATAAACTTAGAACATATCATGAAGAAATTTGAATGCTAGAATTTGCTGCAACTAATAAAAGAGTGAAAAATTAACTCGGAAGAAGACGAACATCATGGCTCCAAAATCTTCGAGACTGGTACAATACAACAACAGTGAGACTTTTTCGAGTCGCAATCAACAAAACTCAAATTGCCATAATGATCACCAATATCCGAAGTTGATTGGCACCATGTTATTAGCAGCCAAACTATTTAAGGAAATACCAATAGATTCATGACGCAATATCTGTCGAATCAGATCACTACAATTTACTATCTATAGTTTCTTGGATGTTACACGTTCCTTCTTCTCTTTCTTATTGTCATCTTAAATAATATCTCGTCAGTTGACCGGGATCGTTATATGAGTGATAACCTGTCCCAATATAAGTCGTGGTCATTTTTGAGAGGACTAAGAGGGCTCTAGTGGTAATAGTGAGATTCATTTTAAGGGAGTTGAACTTTCAGAGCAAGATGTTATTCGGTGTGTGCCAGAGCTGTACAACCTGCTGTACTATGGATTCTGACATATGGAAACATCTAAGGTAACCAACGTCCGTTATATTAGGGCCTCTTACAACTTACTCTAAATAATGCTTCCTGACAAGTACTTGATGTTGGATTGTGATCCCTTTATTCCTGAGATCAAATCGCCTTGGGTCAGTTAGAGTTCGATGCAGTTATATCGACCTCACATGGAGTGCTTTTCAACCGACCCCAAAAAGATTCCTTTGTCAGAGGAAAGTATGTAAACGTGAAAAATCACCCTACGAGATAATATCAAATCTTCACGTTTCTGGGTCACTTGATGCCAAAAAGCTTGTTTTCCCAGTTCTTTAAGTCTGTCTGCCTGTTTCTTCGCAGCGTAGGTAAAAGGTGCTTACTCGATTGACTTGAAAGCTCGTAACATTTTGGTATTGAGTCATTATGGTGGAACGAAAAAAACCACCTATCCAATTAAGTTGGAGTTTAACACAAAAATTAAGTGTGAAGCAGAAATTAACTGGTTAAATATTCTCGATGCTATATGGCATAATAAAATGAGAGTATAATACCTAAAAAGTCAGTGAAATTCCATTTCCTAAAATTACAACTTCGTTTTCATGTCACAAAGGTCAATTGATTTTTTTGCTAGATATGTACATAAAGTTGTGACAAATAATAATAGCAACTACACACAAAATAAAAAATAGTATACAGGGCTATGGAAGTAAGAGATTTATTGTTTTTATGTATGTATGTATGTATGTTAGATCTGGACAAAAAAGATATGGAGATGAAAAATGTATATTTTTTTCAATTTGAATAATTGGTATTTATGAGAAGAAAACAGATGTATTATCATAGTGACTGCATAAAAAACGCAACATAAAAATATAGCAAAAACGTAGATACAAATCGGTAAATTTCTTACTGATTATTATTATTATCTTTATCTGGAACTTCCCCCGTAATGAATCTTTTCATTTATTAGGAATAGTAAAGTATGTTTACTTAGTTCCGCACATAGTCATTTAGTAACACACATATTCTATTGTCTTTTCTTCAAACGGTTTTATTGGACACTATTTTGTTCCATCGTGTTGAATTCGTACCACAATTTTACTCTATATCACACTTAATTCTTGGAAAATTCGAAATCAATCTAGCAAGAAATTTTTTCAGGCTCTTTTTTAATATTTTATTAGGTCGATATTTTGTTTTGCCATCTTGGATTCATACTAAAATGATAACAGTTCATTCCTATATAACTCTCGATTTTTATAGAAAATTTGAGGTAAATTCGATAATTTAGTTTTATTAGGCCGCCATTTTGTTCCACCATATTGAATTTTTACCAAAATGTTACCAGGTCATCCCCATATGACCCCTAACTTTCGATCAAAATGTATTGTCAATCGGGTAAGTATTTCTTTAGCTATGTCGTGAACAGACAGACACACATACCGTCAGAATTGAGAAATCATGTTTTTTTGGCATCTAGAGACCCTAGAAGGTGAACATCTATAGAATCCTGAAGGGATAACTTTTCTCGATTGCAAACATTTAATTTAGCCGCCATTTTGTTCCGTCATCTTAAATTCGTACCACAATTTTACTAGTTCATTTCTATATCACACTGAATTTTTGTATAATTTGAAATTAATCTAACAAGTAGTTTTTTCAAGCTGATTTTTTGTATAATTTTATTAAGCCTCTATTTTGTTCCGCCACCTTAGATTCGTATCAAAATTTTATCAGTTACTTGATTTTGGTTCAAAATTTGAGGTAATTTCGATAAGTAGTTTTTTTGTAATCATTTTTTTAAATATTTCATTAAGATCGCCATTTGATTCTGGCATATTGGATTTTCATTAAACTACATACTACCATTTCATCCCCAAATAACCCTTGATTTTGACTAAAATTTCATATCAATCGGATAAGTAGATTTTTAGCTATATTTAGACCGATAGACAGACATACAGACCGACAGACCGACAGAGAGATAGACGGAATTAAGAAAACATGTTTTTTTATCCTCTAGGGACCCCGAAACGTGAAGATCTGAAAAAATCTCGGAGGGTGATTTTTTTACGATTACAATTACTTCCCCCCTTACGAGGGAAGTAAAAATCGATAAATCGGCTTTTACCTTGAACAATCCTATTTGGCAATAACTTTATAGATATGGTATAAATTGTAATATATTTGACTTTCCGTAATAAAACAAAAGTTTTATTACAAGTTCAGGGTACTATGGTAGAAAAATAGATAAAGACAATTTAACTGAAATTTCCTCTTAATGAAACACTCTCTTTATCAAGAAAAGTGAAACATATTAATATTTATATAATGTGTATACATTTATTACTAAATAACTATATTGATATATAAATAAACTTATGTGTATAGTGGAATCCGTTGCGAAGGAGGTTCCGGGTAAAAGCCTATTTACCAAGGTATGGATACCGATTACTTCGGTATGGTTTGACCAATTTATATGAATTTTTTCAGAAGTATTCAGGGTACTACAGGGCTGATTCTATAGGGAATATATCGAAAAAAACATTTAAAAAATGGCGGATTGACACCATTCTGAAAACTTTAAAATGCGTTTATTTGGTCTTTGAAGTGATAGTAAGGAAAAAAGTAATTTGGGTGTACAGGCTGTTTCGATTATTATAAATCTTAATGAATGTTTAGATGCTTCTTGCAATTCAAGATGAAATGCCGGGAAGAAATTCCGCGGTTTAATTTAAAAAAATATGACTATGCATATTTCAATGTTGTTTCATCGATCAAAAATTGTGCGAGGAGCACACTACTTGGTCAATATTTTTTTGTGATCAGTTTGTTTAATGCTTTTGAATTCCGCTTTGAGTGAAATACCGTTTTCTTGAAGATAAAGGAACAGAAGAACTTAAAAACGAAAGAAAAAGAAAGCTCTTTGGGATCCACCCAATTAACCAGAAATTCATTTTATACAATGCTAAATATTTTATATCTGCAAAGTATCAAATGATGAGTCCCAAAATGGCCTTGAAACCAATATCAGGGCTGTATTTGTTATATTATTTATTGATATAACAATTAATTAAAAACCAGATTTTTAAGGTAATGACAGCTTTTACAAGAAAAGGATTACTGATGGCAGAAAAAAATCATGTTTATAAAAAGTCCCTGAAATTAAATCGGTTGTCAGTATTTTGTTCTAATACTATTAATTACAAAGCTAATCATAAACAAAGAAGGCAATTTATTAAATGAATATTGTATAATAGAGAATATTTTATGTCAATTTACAATATTAAAATTATATTACCTAATAAATGTGCAGCATTAGCATAGGTCTAAAGTGTTGCCTGGCAACCAGAATTGATGACGTTGCACCCCTATAGAGTGTTTTTCAGAACGCTGCGTGATTCGTGAGTATTTTGTAAGAAGTTTTAAATCCCCTAGCTAAGATTAGCTTCTTTGATTACGATTGGTATTGTGCTTTTTGAATGAAAGGCTCTACTATTATATTTGTATTTGCAACTTCATAATTGTAACTAGTTAAAATAAGGTCTACATAAAAAAACACTGAAGGCGGACAGACATATAACGTTTATAACGACTTTATAGATAGGTATGCTTTTTAAGGAAAAATATATACATAATAATCACATAATAAAACAGTGTTATGCGTGCAATAGTTTTTTGTTTTACTAGGCAGAAATCCAGGCAAGGAATCCAACCAAGGCATTAAATCTGCTTTTCGGCAGTGTGAAATATATAATTTTTTTTTCCTAGGCAGCAAAAAATACATCTTTTGAGCCTGTCAATTGTCATTAAAAAACCGCTTTCAATGTCATTCAAAGAAAAATATATATATAATTTTATCTTAGGAAAATTATACGTTATGATTTAAGTATTTAAACCAAATTATTAGAGCCTTGTAAATTTTAAAATGAGCTTTTGTTACCGTTTCTTATAAAACAGGCAAAAATTGTTTAGTTTTGTCATTAAAAAAATATTTTTGCTCAATATGTTTTTTTATTTCATATAAATTTCCATAATTAACATTATCTTTTTAACATTATTACTCAACAAAACAAAAAGATTTACCTATGCCATTTGTTTACAGCAAATAGGGTTCCAAAATTAATTGTGATCTTTATATAGTACAAGATATGAGTTTTGCAAACACTTAGTTCGTATTCTTTTTTTTATTAAAACAATATTACTTAACTATTTAAAGTTAGCTAAAGTGATTATAAAGGGATATGCTATATTTTAATGAAAATTTCACACCTAAACTCCTAACCAATCAAAAGCTTTTATTTTGAATTATTTCCATGTCAACCCAAAATATTTCCGGAAATATTCACCCTCCAGGGTACCCTGGGCGATTTAATAAGTGATAATATTTCTGTCACAATACTGGACACATGAAGTTTTTAAACTTGACATTTTATTTTTAAAATGAAAACTAATATTTTTTAATACTTCTTGCTTACTGAGTACTTAAATAATAGTTAAAGAAATAAAACTTAAACAACATATTTTATTTAATTCTTACTTATTGTATTATTAACCACAAAATCAAAGTGTTTTGAAAATCTACTAAAAACTCTCTCTTATCAATTAAATGTCTATGCTTTATTGAACCAAACTTTACAAATCCGGGAAAAGTTGGTTTAAATTTTTCTGTATTGTTCTGAACAGATTTTCCTCCGGATTATCTAGATTGCACTTCAGGCTACATTCATCAAAAATGTACAAGTAGGTATTTTAGATCTTGATGATTTATTTTGAGATCTCAGGGCTCTTTGCAACGTTTACACAATTTATAGTTTTCAACTTTCTCCATTATTTTGGACTTATAAGTTTTTGAAACTTGACTAATATCGACAAAATTAAAAACACCCCATTTAAACGTCAGCAGAATGCAACTCGGGGGTCCAATAGCGCTACGTTCGTGAATGCGACAATTGTTAGTCAATTGTTTTTTGTTTGAAAGCCATCTGAGATTTTTTTGTGTAATATACCCACGGACTTCATAAGTAAAAATGGACTGCCATCGTTTAATTAACATAACGTAAAAAACAACGTTACAACATACAACGTATAAATCGAAGGTGAAACAAAATGGCAACTTGATAAAATATTTAAAAACTCTTAATAGATTAATTTCACATTCTGTCATACACATAATTGTGGTATAGTGATGAACTAGTAAAATTGTGGTACAAATTCAAGATGGTAGAACAAAATGGTGGCCAAGTTAAATGTTTGTACTCTCTCAAGTTTTACGCATCTTCACGTTTTAGCGTCCCTAGATGACAAAAAATATTTTCAATCAATTCCGTCGGTCTGCCTGTCTGTCTGGCTGCCATCGTTTAATTAACATAACGTAAAAAACTCGGTTATTCCATTTGCAAAAGTTTTGTTAGGATATTTACCTTAAGTAAGCCTTAATTAGTATAATGTTGTCGTCAATTTTTGAATTAAATCGTAAATATCTTAGAAGTAGCTAGAGATATGGGCAAGTTTGTCCTACAGAAAATGTTTAAAATCGGATAACAAGTTGATATTATTATTAAATGTAGGGTTTCCTATATAATAAAATACAGTTAGATCCCGGTTTAACCGAAAGTAAACGAAATGTCAAAATATGTTTCTCCGATTTTTTATATGAATTTACATCACCAATTAAAAAAAGTTAGTGTAGTGTCTGTAAGTTACCAACGAGGTTTAAATACCATGTATGTTAGCACTATATTTGTAAAAAACTATTACGAAAGAATAACGGGTTTCCAAACATATCCAAGTCATCCAAGCGGACCTAAAATCGAAAAACAGATATTCAATCTACAAACGGCAAGTTAGGTCTGCCAGCAGAGGAGATTCCTCGGTTTCACACCCTATACACATTTTACCAGCATTCTACCTGTGCAATCATGTATTCTCCACTATCAACTGTTATATAGCTAATATTTTCTTGGAAGGTTTTAAGAAAGATGCCATACCCTGCCAAAATCATGGTACATGTAAATGTTTCCGGATAATCGAAAATAACAATGGAGACTAAATCGCCTGGTATAATTTCTTTTCTACACGTTTTCGTACAAAGGAAATGTAAAAATAGACATTTTTATAGACATGTTTAACGATATATCGATATAATATAAACACGATTAATAAATAAAACAAATGGTCTGTTTCCTTCTGAATATCAGAAATGAAATGAATTCGTTCGCCAGAATGTCAGGCATTGGCGCGGGGACCGCGACGGCGCCGCGGCCGGTGTGAACTTGGCAGCGAAACAAAAATGAACTGAACCTCCAAGAAGGGAATATGGTAGGTAATTGCACAGTAAAAAATATAAAACAAATTTGTTGTTATATAACATAAATATATATATTTTCTTTTTAATGTCTGCTATTAAATTGTATAATATATACTATCAATCAGATCTATAAATTACTTTAAAATAACTTGACCATCATCATGACCTTAAAATTTGCATTTCCTTTTTACATAATACAATAAAGTCTTACAACCAACAAAAACATCTTATATAAAATTTAAAATATAAAAGTGTATTTAGCTGTTATACCTGTTTTAAGTGTTTTATTAGGTTATGAAAACATTATATATAACAACAGTTTTACTTAAACCAGCAACCTTTTATATGTGATATATGGTTTAGATTGTCAATTTTTATGACGTTTGTAGTTGTAGTAACGTAGTATTTTCGCGATCACTTATCATCTTAGATAACTAGAACATAATCTTCAATCTTAAAGATAATTACATAATTAGTTTAAACTTATTTAAACCCTAGATATTTGTTTTCATTACAAGTTCATCACTATTCCCTCATAGTATTTACAAAACTTTTTTTTACTTCCCTCGTAAAAGGGAAGTATTGTAATCAGGAAGAAATCACCTTCCGAGATTTTTTCAGATCTTTACGTCTCTAGATGCCGAAAAACATGTTTTCTCAATTCTGTCGGTCTGTCTGTCTGGCTGTTCACGGCGTAACTACTAACCCGATTGACTTCAAATTTTGTTCAAAAATACGTCCATAGTATTGCGAGGACCCGGTAACATTCGGATAAAAATCCAATATGGCAAGACAAAATGGCGGCTTAGTGAAATCGTAAGAAAATATTACTAAAAAACTGCTTATCCAATTTTTCTCAAATTTTGCACAAAAATTAAGTGTTATGTAGGAATCAACTGGTAAAATTTTGGTACAAATCGAAGGCGAAACAAAATGGCGGCTTGATAAAATATTTAAAAACTCTTAATGGATTGATGTCACATTGTGTCATACACATGATTGTGGTATAGTGATGAACTAGTGTAATTGTGATACAAATTCAAAATGGTAGAACAAAATGGTGGCAAAGTTAAATGTTTTTAATCGTGAAAAAATCACTCTCTCAGGTTTTACGGATCTTCACGTTTTAGCGTCCCTAGATGACAAAAAATATTTTCAATCAATTCCGTCGGTGTGGCTGTCTGACAAAAATTCGGCTGGTAATATTTTGGTAAAAATCCAATATGCCGGAACAAAATAGCGGCCTAGTAAAACGTTAAAAAATATTATGTTGCACAAGGATTACATAGGAATGAACGGGTAACACTTTTCTATGAATTTATTATAGCAAAACAATATGGTGGCCTAATAAAATATATATATATATATATATATATATATATATATATATATATATATATATATATATATATATAAAATCAACTTGAAAAAACTACTTAACTTCAAATTTTTTGTAAGCATTAGGTGTCTTATAGAGACAAACTGGTAAAGTTGTGGTACGAATTCAAGTGGCGAAACAAAATTTAGGTCAAATAATTTTTTTTAAAAATCAACGTAAAAAAATCTTATTTAATTGACTTTAAAACTTTCATAAAAATTAAATGTAATATAGGGATAAACTGGTACGAATTCAACATGGATGGCGTAACAAAATGGCGGTGTGTCAATGTAAAAACTACTTATTGAATTTGTTTTAAATTCCAAAAAAAGTTTTAAAGCCCAAAAATCAACTGTGTAGGTAGAAACTGGCAAAATATTTTAGGAATCCAATATGATGGAACAAAATGTAGCTTAATAAAAATGATTCAATGTATGTAATGTAGGTGTTAGTTACTAAATGACTATGTAGTAAACTAAATTGATTCATTCATAACGAGGGAAGTTCCGGATAAAGGAAATTTACCGTTATTTTTTGTTTCTTTTGCTACATTTATTATATTTTTTATCTCGTTCTTCAATTTAATTTTCTTTTTTATTTTACCAGCTTCTCTTGGCCTTTCTTATATTCTTCTTTTTTAAATAATATTTATTTTTTTCATTTCGCTATTAATAGATATTTAGTTACTAAAACATATCAATAGTGTAAGTAGAAACAGATAAACTGCTGTACCCAATAAAAGAACACCACAAAGGTGACAACTAATTCCTATAATTTCGTAAAAAAATCCAGAAGCTTTTCAATATAAACAAAATATTATTTAAGAAAAACATTTTGTAGCTCAATCTTTTTCAAGTTGTTGCTCATAATTCTTTCACCTTTATAGCAGCAAGCCTTTTGTTAAATATAATAAGATTACGCTCAAACCGATTAATTTCCTGCCAATGAAAATACCCGAAAAGAGGGGAACGATCTGACATAGTCCAACTATTTCCTGTTTGTCGTAATCCCTGCAAGCTAATAAAAATAAGTCAAAGGAACAATACATTGAGCATAATTTTAGACAATTTTTGAAAAACTCGTTCCGTGGCTGTATTATTTAGTAATATAATACTTCAGAAGTGCAATATTTTTGGATTTAGAGAAAGAGATGTTATTTAAAACCCATTGCATAATTTTCAGTGATTATTTTTTATTATATTACGTTTTCGACAAGATTTAATACATATGTTTATCCGTTTGCCAATTGTTGCTTTATTGTTTCATTTTACATTAAAATCACTTTTGATCGTTAAACCCTTTTTTATTTTTGATATTTCTAATTATTAGTGTTGTAATAAATTTTAAAGTTTTCTCTTCCAGTTCAAAATAAATTATGTTAAAGCTATACTATTTCTTTTTTTTCTATGTGTATTTTAATAAAACTTTATTTTAGAGATAGAAAAAAATATTAAATACAAACATGTTAAGGTTTTGTCCAAACCGCCGGCATGTATTTGCTATAAAAATAATAAAAAAATGACAATTAGAAAGTAAAAAAATGAGCATCGACTTTCTTATTTTAAATGGAGCACCCGATACTGTACCACCTTTATCGGTAAAGACAATCGAAAAAATTGACAGAAAGCCTGCCATACAAGGTAGTTTGTTCCTATTGACTACACATGTGTAGTGTGTAGTAAAATGTTCTCCCTCTTTTTAACACATTGCTATTTTTATCAATTTTCTTTAAAGAGAAAGTTGTCATACCTGGTATTTTAATAAACCGCAGGAAGTCATTCAAAGAGACAATTTTATATAGTGTGTTTCATTTAAAATTATATTTTACTTTCTAAATGTTATTTGTTTATTTTTTATGAAATCCTGGAGGTTTAGATGATAAAACCCAAAAACGATTTAACATTTTTGTCTATCTAAAATTGTTAAAAATGGTAACACGAAAAATGTATCATCGAAAATGGGGAAAATGCATAATCTTACTTACAAATTGGCTTGTACGCCATTAGTCCGTAATATACTCACAAGAATTCCAATACATGTTCTTACTTAGCGACTTTCATTACAATTTAATAATTCTGTTTAAATATACACGTAAATAACTAATTAAAAAAATAACTCCTTGTATGTTGAATGCCAAAGCGTTTTGGACCTACGTATATATAAAAATTTCGTATTACTTTATGCGAAGGAAGCGACGAGTAGAGTTTCCTCCTGCATCCCGTAATCGTGAATTCCGTCAGCCTGTTTTTTCGCGGCTAAAAAACTACTTAACCGATTGACTTCAAATTTTGATCAAACATTAAGGGTGATATGGGGATGAAATACTAACATTTTGGTAAAAATCCAATATGGCGGAACAAAATGGTGGGCTAGTGAAATGTTAAAAGAATTTATACTATAGAACTACTTAACTAAGTTACCTGAAATTTTGCGCAAAATTATGTAAGAATGAACTGATAAAATTTTAGTTAGAGTCCAAGATGGCAAAACAGAATGATTGATAAAATATTTAAAAATTCAACCTAAAAAAACTACTTATTAGATTGATTTTAAATTTTGTGCAAGCACTAAGTATGATATGAAATGATAGCATTATGGTATAAAATGGCGGAACAAAATGACGACACAAAATGACGGCCCAGTGAAATGTTGAAATCATTATTACTAAAAAAACTATTTATTCAATTTACCTCAAATGTTGCACAAAAATCAAGTGTACATTAGAAAGGATAGGTAAGATTTTGGCAACAGTATGACGGGCTAATAAAATATTTAAATACCAGCCTAAAAGAACTACTTTTTAGATTGATTTTAAATTTTATGCAAGAATTAAGTGTGATGTATAACTAGTAAAAATAATGGTACGAATTTTAGACGGCGGAATAAAAAAAAACTGTTTAAAAAATGAACGTGAAAAAAGCTCTTATTCATTTTACTTCAATTTTTGCATACCAATTAGATATGATGTAGGGATATACTGGTAAAATTTTAATACGAATTTAATATGACTGAACACAATTGACGATCCAATATTTGCTTTAAGAAATCAGTGTAAAAAACCACATATTCAATTAGTTTTAAATTTTATTGAAAATTCGAGTGGGGCATAGATAGAAACTGGCAAAATATTGGTACGAATCTAATATAGTAGAACAAAACGCGCCCAATAAAAATGTTTGAAAAGACAGTTTATGTATAAACGGAAATATTCAAACTGAGGGAAGTTCAGGGTAAAGGAAATTTACCGATTTTTTTGTGTAATAAATTTATTATCTGTGGTCCAAAATGTATTGTGGTATATCTGTGCTTACAGTTTGCTCACTTTATAAAAGCCTGATATTTAATTTTTTTAAATATATTATTTATTTTATAATTTTTAGTAGCGGAAATACTAAAACTTTATAATTGCCACTCTTAAATAACCCTAAGTATTTCCGCTATTAAAAACTATAAAATAAATAATATATTTAAAAAAAAATTAAATATCGCGCTTTTATAAAGTGAGCAAACTGTAAGCACAGATATATACATTTACCAAATTTCAGGTAACTTGGATAAGTACTTCTATAGTAATAATTCTTTTGACATTTCACTAGGCCACAATTTTGTTCCGCCATATTGGATTTTTACTAAAATGTTAGCATTTCATCTTCATATCACCCTTAATGTCCACTATTACAGAGTGTTTAGAAAAAACTCGGCCTGTCACTTCCTTGTCATAAAGTAAAACGAAATTTTTATATATACGTAGGTCGAAAACGCTTTCGCTTTCAACATACAAGGAGTTTTTTTTTATTTAGTTATTAACGTGTACATTTAGACATAATTATTAAATTGTAATGAAAGTCGCCAAGTAAGTACATATATTGAAATTCTTGTGAGTATATTATGGACTAATGGCGTACAAGCCTATTTGTATGTAAGATTATGCATTTTCACCATTTTCAATCATACATTTTTCGTGTTACCATTTTTAACAATTTCACGTATGGCACTTGTCCTCTGATTAATTTTTATATATATATATATATATATATATATATATATATATATATATATCGTATACGTACCCAAGTGTAATTAGCATGCCCGGTACATACAACAGGCACTCAAACGTCCATTCTTTCTACTGCGTTTAGACAATATACACCCGTAGTTATAGCGTTAAAACGCCTTATGCCCATTACTCAGGGCAACCTTAGAGGTGTAAGTTTTTTAATTTTTTGAAAAACATAGAGTTGGCTATCTTAATCAAGCCCAAATACATTCCAGGTTTTTACCACGCACGATTCTGTGTATTATCTGACGCCTAATTGCGTTGTCAATATTTTCAGAATTATAATAGTTACAGGTTTGACAGGCGGTAACACTTCCATAACTTGTTTATTTATAATGAAATTTGCATTGAGTTCTATTTTAGCCATATCGATAGGAATACAGTAAATACAATTTAATTATCAGAATACTGAGAGTTGGGCTGAAGTAAATTGTTGAGATAAGTTGTTAAATTTAAAATTAGTAATCGTACCCCAGTTTCTATAGACTAAACTTTGGTGAACAGGGATTTCGAACTATCAATATTATTTTATTTGATTTTTCCTTTCCTTAAGGCTGAACTGCACACAGCAAACAAAATATCAGCGACAAGGTAAAGTCACGTTCAAAATAATATGGAAAGGTACTGACGTGTTGGAAAATAAAAATATAACACTGAAAGAAACTGGGGCTAACAGAATAAATTACAATTATTATTTGAGCGGCGGCGCCTCGGATAATATTTAGGAATTTACTTGCTTATGGCTGTCCGTAGGATGAAGTCGTGGGAGGGGGGAGAAATTATTTTAATTTGTATAAAGTGAACACTTTTTTTGGTTGTTGAATTTTATTATGTACATGAACATGTAAAATAGATAAAGGGAGGATCTATAGATCCCGTTCAGGAAGAGGGGGCGAATTACTTTTTTCAACTGATCCAGTGCTTTCGTTTATACATAAAATTGTATTCGGTGCCCCTTTCGCACCCTCTAAATCCGCCAGTGAATTAATCAGCTTTGGTTTCGATGTGCGGATCGTTATTCGTTATTCCCTCATTCAATTTTCGTTCGATTTTCGATCTGTGATTGGCGAATTTATAATAAAATTTATCAGTGTTTTTGTGATTTTTACTTCCCTCGTAAAAGAGAGATACCTATTGTAATCATGAAAAAATTACTCTCCAAAATGTTTGCACTCTTCACCTAGAGGCCGTAAAACATATTTTCTTCGTTCCGTCGTTCTGTCTGTTTGTTCGTAGCTTAGCTAAAAATTACTCACCCGATTGACTTGTTGACAAATGTTGGTCAAAAATTAAGAGTCAATGGAGATGACTTGGTAACATTTTGGTATAGTATGGCGGAAGAAAATGGCAGCCTAGTGTTAAAAAAATTGTTACTAAAAAATAACTGACTAAACAAAATGGCGGCCTAATAAAATATTAAAAATATCAACCTGAAAAAACTACTTATTTGATTGATTTCCAATTTTGTGCGAGAATTAAGTGTGAGATAGAGTGAACAGTTAAAATTATGGTACGAAAACAAGATGGCGGAAAAAAATGGCAGCCAAATGTGTTTGTAATCGTGAAAATATCACCCTTCCAGGTTTTACATACATACATATCTTCATGTTTTAGCGTCCCTAGATTCCAAAAATTATGTTTGCTTTATTCTGTCGGGCTATTGGTCAGTTCGCAGCATAGCTAAAAGCTATTTACCCGGTTGACTTCAGGTAGTCAAAAACTAAGGATAATATGGAGATGACCTGATAACATTCTGGTAAAATTCCAATATGGCCAAACAAAATGGCGCTTTGGTGAAATAATTTACCTCAAATTGTTACAAAATCAAGTGTGTAAACTGTTAACATTTTGGTCCAAATCCAAGATAGAATTCAAACTTTATGCAAGCATTAAATGTGATTTAGACTTATGCAAGCATTAAATGTGATTTAGACATAAACTGGTGAAATTGTGGTACAAATTCAAGATGGAGGAACAAAATGGCGGCCAAATAAAATATTTAATAAACATATTCATATTTAATTGGCTTCAAATTTTGCACAAAAATTAAATGTAATATAGGAACAAACTGATCAAATTCAAGATGTGACAAAATTGCGGTGTAAAATCAGTGTAAAAAGTATTTATTCAATTTATTTGAGATTTTGCTCAAAAATCAAGGGTGACACAGGTAGAAACTATTTGGTACCCATCCAATATGGTGGAACAATAGAAATATTTGAAAATACAGTATGTGTTAATAAATAACTATGTGTGGAACTAAATTGGGTCATAATCATGCCATGCCACGTAAATATTCAAACTGAAAGTTACGCCTGGAAGTAGACGAAAAAGTTTAAAACGAAAAAAGATTATACTAAAGCAAGTACGTAATTAGTATTATATCATGGTAGAATATTAGATAATGTACATCAGGGTTACCGGTTTTCGATGGTTTTACGGCGTAATTCCCTTATTAGTGATGAGAGAGATTTGCGGTTTTACTTTTTTGTAAAATGAAACACGCCATAAACAAACTTTTCATAGCCCTCTTCGATTCTCAGATACAAGGTGAAGTTGAAATCATCGCAATTTGAGACTTCCCTCATTTTTCGATTATGCTTTACCTTATCGAAAAAATAAAAGCTATATTATGTTATATAGTTTTTTTTTATTTATTCCTTTATTTAAAAAAGGTTCTATTGTAAATGTCAAGCTCAAGGTTCCTGAGGCCTAAACAAATGTACTGGGGTATAAATATACATATATATATATATATATATATATATATATATATATATATATATATATATATATATATATATATATATATATATATATATATATATATATATATATATATATATATATATATATATATATATATATATATATATATATATATATATATATATATATATATATATATATATATATATATATATATATATATATATATATATATATATATATATATATATATATATATATATATATATATATATATATATATATATATAAGTATATATAGTATACAAGGCGGGGTACTGTGACCGAGGATGGCCTGTCTGTCCAAAGATTGGGTGTGTCCAACTTCTTCGGCGACGAAGTGACACAATCCTGAAAAATTCCTGAAAATGGCCGAAGAAGAAGTGGTCGACAATGACCAGAGGCTGTTGACCAGAAGGGCCTTATTAGTGTACGGGTTCAAAAAGGCCTTTTATATTTGAAGTGTCTTTTTGGCACTCACACACACATGCACCCCTATAATTATTACTAATTTGTTTCTTAAAAAAAAAAAAAAGCCCACGCGCCCGCCTGGATTCGAACCGTCGACACCGAGATTTGTTTTTTGTCAAATTTTTAACTTCTAGACTACTACCGCCATGCAGTACGTCGTAATAAGTAAACAATTTAGATGATCTTGTTTATCTTTTAAACGAGCAATAATAGTAATAATTCGCAGTTATACAGTACAACACATGTGGTAAAAAAAAAATAGAATGTTTGTAGGGCTTCACGCCGCACCTCTGGTATAATTTCATGAGCCGAGCCTCGCCTCGCCGAATTCCGAGAATTGTTTTTCTGTTGATGTTCGACGTAAGACTAGAGGTCAGGTTCGCAGATAAGAAAAGGTCGAGTACCGAGAATTGTTTTTCTGTTAATGTTCGACGTAAGACTAGAGGTCAGGTTCGCAGATAAGAAAAGGTCGAGGATGTAGATAAGGAGATGTTTGTGTAGTATTGAGATGAGCAATGTTTGAATAAATACGTAAAATATTAGTTTTTGGAAAAATACCGAGAATAGCTTGTTTTAATTTTCGACGACGTAAGACTAGAGGTCAGGTTCGCAGATAAGAAAAGGTCGAGGATGTAGATAAGGAGATCTTTGTGTAGTATTGAGATGAGCAATAATAATGTTTTAATAAATAATATTTGTTTCGAATAATAGCTTATACCAGGTGATTAAAAATATGTATAGCACACATAATTAATATATACGTAAGCCTTCTATAAATGAATACAATTTTTATGCCAAAGATGTAATTGTTCAGTTGAAAAAAATATTAATAAACACTTAAAACATAGAGTAAAGTTATTAAAATTTTGTGATCCTTGTTTAGCGAATTATGTATTTGGTGTAAATAGTATTAGGTCTATGATTTTAATGTCAAAATAGAACAGTGCAAAAATATGCAAATTAAAATGTAAAAAAAAACTACTACGGTTTATTTTATGTGTTGTTGGTTTTACTTAGTGGGTCTCGTAATTCGAACTATGGCAGGAGAAAATTCAATTTTGTGTCTTGATATCCAGAGATTTAATTGTGCCTCTGGATTTATTCCAAAAGAACTAGCTGTGTATGATGGAACACATTGTTCAAATTTTCTTTTCAAACCACCATATGACAAAAGCATGTTAAAAGGCCAGGATTTAAAAACGATATCTTATCTCGAAAACTCATATCATGGTCTAATATGGGAGTCTGGTTTAGTAGACTTGAACGAAATAGCAAATATCTTAGAACATGCGATGAAAAGATATGATGCCCCCAAAATATACGTCAAAGGAGATGAAAAGGTGAATTTTCAAAGAAAATTTATAAGTGCGGAAAAAATTTGGAGAGTGAACCGAAGCTAAACAAGTTTAAGAAAGTTCCCGAATGTCACTTTCACAAGGATCCATATGGCACTACTTGGCATTGTGCATTATCAAACACCAAGTTGTTATATGGTTATAAATACTGTTTTTTTTTTGTTTAAAGATCAATAAATTATTTGTAGAAAACATGGAAATAAAACGTATATGAAAAAAATATTTATTTTATTAAGTCACTCTACATTATTTTTATCTATCCAACTATTATACTTATCACTGAAACCTAACCATTTTACGAATACTCTATTGTTTTTACGTTTTAACACCTTTTCAACTAAATAAATGTCTGGATATTTAACTTTTTGCAATTGAAGTTCATAGAATCCTTCTTTAATGTCTTGTTTTTCTGCATCTTGAAGTAGGTATGTCACTGGATTTGTAAGTTAAACTTTTTTTAATATAAATTCGGTTTGGATTTATAAAAATTTGCACTTATAGTGTGTTATTAGTATAGGTTTTTAATATAAAAAAACATAACATATTTTAATATTTTATTTAATATTATCAGATGATCTGAAACCTTTATTTCCCCCTAATGTCCCAAAAAGAATACTGTTAGTCGATACAAAAGTGCAATTAATAGATTTTTTTGATGATGATTTGTGCAATTTTTTCTGATTTACAAATTTTAGATGCGATGCAATTAATAGATTTTTTTTGATGATGATTTGTGCAATTTTGTCTGATTTACAAATTTTAGATGTGATATTTGAATGATTAAATAAAACTATAAATACATTCTTGATCAATGATGCCCGCTCCGACGTCGATTCCATATTTGGCCCGATCTTGAATGGATTTCAGCGTAGAATCCTTGTGGTATTTCAATTTGTATGCCTGTGTCAATTTTTGATGATGGTTCAATGGTGTGGTCTTCTACGCTGAAAAGATCGAATCCAGCCGCTTCAGAGGTAAATTGTCTAGGAGCTAGAGCCTCTGGGTGTGTTTTTTCTTAATTTAATCTGAAAAAAAAGTAAATTTAGTTATTATATGAAGTAAATATTGGTATTCAACAAATTTATTAATTTAATGCCTGCCTGGATAGTTGGTTTTGTTGTTGTTGTTGATGATGAGACTGATGTTTTATTCGTTCTAATCTACGAAATTCCCTTTTTACACTTTTTGAAGCACCTATCGGACTTTGTCGCAGTACCAAATGGTTGGATACGTAACGGATAGGATCATAAGTTTCGAATGTTCCATCTTCATCCCAGCTATAATCAACCAATTGTGATGATGATGGCACTGCTGTTGTTGTTGTTGTTGTTGTTGTTGTTGTTGTTGTTGTTGGTGCTGTTGTCAACGATGACGACGACGACGTCGACGACGACGATGATGATGGTGCATCAAAAAGTTTGGTTCTTGGTGTAGTCATTCTTTTTTGATTTATTCTAAAAAAAAAATTAAAAAAATAGTAATTTTTTTGTATATCCTGTTTATTATGATATTTTTTGATATATTTAATTTTTTAGAATATAACCTTTTAATATTGTGGTTTACTTTTTGTTCTAGGTGCTTTATTCGAAACAGATAATAGATAAATTAGAAAAATTAAAAACATGAATATTGTTTTTTTATTAGGTAAATTTTAGTTTTAAGGAAATCACCATGGTAAAGTATCTGTATATTTGTAATTGACGATTCTTTTATCGTCGTAAGGATTTAGAGCAACTTTTGTCTGATTAAATGTATAAACTTTATGTAATTTTGATACAATCATTTTTTGATTAACATTATTACAAGTATTATTAAAAATACGTTGATAATAGTCATCAAAAGTTATAGTTTTAAGTGCAGTTTTATTAATTCCCTTTGCTTTTTTATAATGTTATAATTTTGAATAAAATTATCAGTTTCTTTTAAATCTATTCCTTGATTTTTCATTTTTTATATCTTTTCTAATTCCATTTGTGTTTTATATACTTTTATGGAATACGTTTTAGATTTAAGACCTATAAATTCTAACATAATTGTTCCATTTAGTTCATCTTTCATTAATCCTAAATTTTTTTACTTTTTGAGGGCATATTGTATATACGTTGTTATAAGGATAGTCTAAAGTATCAAATAAATGAATATCTTCTTTAATATGTTGATAGATATCGTCAACGAGAAAAAAAAGATATATTAAAGAATCGGTATCCGTATACAAAAGTTTTGCGTTAGATCCAAATTTATTTTTTATATAGTTATAATGAAAGTCATAAAGAAACGTTTTTTTGACAGATCCAAAAAAAAAAAAAAAATGCTGAAACCTACTAAATATTGGTTTTATTTATTTTTACTTCTAATCGTGACATTTCGATAAGAACAATGTCATTAGAAATACAAGTACAACTATGAAAATTTGGTTGTGAAATATAAAAATTTGCTCCAAATCTACCAATCCATCTTGTTACTAACTTAATATCTTTATGTTTGCGTACGTTTTCTATTGTTTTTCCAAAGAATGCATTATTTAATAACTTAAAAAAAAAATCAAAATCATTTTTGCTTTCTTTTCGTAAATTTGTATTTAAATCAATATGTTTTTTTTAACCAACATGATTGATCAAATTTTAATACTTTATCTATTTCTATAATTTTTAATCCTAATTGTAAAGCTTGTTTTAAATTTCGATAATGAATTACATTTTTTTTTAATAAAAAATGTAGTTAGCAATTTTGGAAGTTTTGATTTTGGTGGACATAAATGTTCCGGACAAAGTGGTAAATCTTTATGTAATTGAAAAAGTTCTCTAGGATATTCTATATCAACTTCAAATATATATCCAATGGCGCTATCGTCAGCAATATTTAAAATAACATTAGGTGTAAAATTATTTAGATTACTCCATTTAAATTTTTTTTTGAGGTAATGGTAAACTCATTGCTGCACCATATGAATTATTAACATCAAAATACATTAAATAAGATTGAGTTAATTTTGAATCGTAAGATGTTTCCATATATTTATTATTAGCTTTACCATATCTATTCGAACATTGAGATATACTTCCTCGAATACCTCTTTCGATAAATAAAAGCATGTCAATGTCAGTTAGTAGTAGTTCTAATTCGATACCTTGTGACAAAACAATTTGATAAGTTAAACCTGGAACTGTATAGGTCCACAATGCATCTAGTTCGTACGTTGTTAGACACATATCTCTAAAGTTTTCAAAAATATCAGCCAAAAGTAGAAAACGTCAGTTTTAAGGTATAATTCTGCATATTCTTGTAAATTGTTGATATTAAAAGTATTCCAAAAACGGTTTGAGACAAAACAATATTCATCTTGTGAAATATTTTTACCACTAATGGAACTATAAAAAGATTCTATTTTCGGAAATGTTGTGTCTTTTAATTGTTCCCAACAATCTAAATATCCATATGGAAAAAACTCCTTTACGTGATAGTAATTCAAACTCGGTATTTGATGTATAAAAACTTTTAAGAATATTTTTTTATCATTAGGTAAATAAGAGGATAAATTGTTAATACTGGAAGACATAAATCTATAAGAATCCAGAAATCTAAAATTAATATTTGTATTTTCTATATATTTCGTAAAAGAAATAAATCTTTCTTTATTAATTATAATTGTAAAGGGAAAAATTATTTTTTTCCCTTTACATTAAGACTGAGTGCTTTAATTAAGAAATAACTATCGTAGCCGGAGGGAGATTGTAGAATAATACAAGTGTCATGGGGTCAGTTTCGCAGATAACAAAAGGTCAAGATGATTACAAGATGAATGAGTAGCACCACGAAACTGACAATGATCTTTAACTTTTTTTTCATCGAATGCAAATAGTTTTTTACAAATAAAACAATGAGATACAGAATAAAACGTATGTAATTCTTCTTTGTTTAAAGGTTTTATTGGAATTATATTTTTAAAAATTTTGTCAACTTGGTATGCAATATTCTCTTTTAGTTCTTTTAGGAACCATTCAATGCAGTCTTTTCCTGTAAATATTTTAAAATATGATAAAGAATTATTATATTTAAAATAATATGTAATGCTGAAAGCTTTATGTTCTTGATATATTGTAGTCGTAGTAGTAGTAGACTTTGAATTAATTGTGTTTGGATTTATTTTTTCTAAAATACTTTCTAAATCGGCATAAATTGCAAAAAGAACTCTTTGTTTAAATTTAAAATTTGTAAATTTTAAAATATTTTTATCATCAGATGGTAAAGTTATTTTGGTTTTATTCATAGTTTTACAACAAATTAAATGTTTTTGAAGGTTTTCTTCAGTTTTAAAGTGATTTAAACATCTTTCACAAAACTATTTTTTGTGACTTATATTTCCCATTTGTTGGTTTAATACACGTGATAGATCTTTAATTAAAGCAAAATGATATATATTTGGATAGTTATTTTCATCATTAAAATAATCTATTTTATTGTTACAAGGAATCATTAGTAAATTTATTTTTGGAGAATAATTTTGTTGACTTGAACACAGTGGAACAATTTGAGATTTTTTTTTATAGTGAAAATGTTAATTGATAATTTATTTAATATTTCAAATTTTAATATATTTTTAATGCATATGGGAAATTCAATGTTATCATACTTTAATACCTCACTAAAATGAGGATAAGAAGATTTTCTGTTTATATTTCTGTTTTTTTATCACTTACTGGATATAAAGCACATACAATTGACCATAAAAACAATATTGATCATTATTTTTAATGTTAATAATTCCTTTGTATTTTTAAGAAATTGAGGTATTTCTGTGTAAGTTGAAAGGTCAACATTTATAGGGTAAAATTATTTATATTCACTTTCAAATGTAAAATTTCATATAACGCAAAACCAGAATCTCTTTCTTGAAATTCTTCCAATTTTTTAAAAATTTTATTTTTCGCATTTTCAGTATACCAATTTCTTTTAGAGCAGTATTATTGTGAATAATTTCGTTTTCTGTAGAAAAATGTTTTTATATCAGTTTCCAGTTTTTATCTGAATTGAAAAACTTTTATATGCTTTATTTAAAAAAATTGTTGGATCTTTAATATTTAAGTTTATAATAGCACCTGTTCGTATTCGTTCCTGAAAACACGATTCAATATCTTCCAGTAATAAAATTTTTTTTAATTATTTTTAAATAGAGCAGAACGACAAAATTTTATTCTTTTTTGATTTTTAAAAGTTTCCTTATAATTTGTTAAATAAGTTAAACTTGATTCAATTTTTGAAAAATTTGCAATACATTTTGATTTACTTTTTTTGACAGTTATTAATTAATTTTATTATTTTATTTAAATATTTTATCCAAAATAAATATTCATCTTTTTTTAATTAATCTGCTTACCTGCTCGATTTTATGTAGCACTTTACTGACCAACTGATCAAGAGTCTGTAAGCTAATTTCAGAATTAACATCCATTTTTATAATGGACTGAAGTCTATTAGAATAGTTAAATAGGGATCTAGGTATATACATATTTTTTTAAGTTGTTGCAGTGAATTAGATTTTATTATAATACATAAGATAATTTCAGTGAATCCAAAATAATAAAGTTAACAAATTAACCCACAATTAAAGAAATAAGTTATTACACCTTATATAAAAAATATATTCTATTTACAAATTAAGTAATCATTTCTACTGCGTAGTTGCATATGTAAATGTAAGTAATGGTTTTGTTATTATACAATAGGAGAGGTTGAGTTTTTTGTATTTTCCATTTAAACATTTCATAAGAAATACATTTATCTTAAAATTTATATTTTTTCAAATATAATATGTTTGAAACTAAATTTCCTAGTTTACCCTCCCATTAAAACAAGAATCCACATCTTCCCAAACTGATTTTCTTTTCAACAGACCCTTGTTATTTTTTAAGTGCAATTTAAAACGTAATAAAAACTGTTTTTAAAATTGACAAATTACTTTCTATTGAAGTTTTTGCATATACCATAAAAAAATCAGTAACTTTCAAAGAAAATCAAAATAAATACTATTATTTAATTAAATGGAATTTTGTATATAGACAAGCTCGAAAAAGTGACTGTCAAAAATATTATCTAGTTAGACTTCGTTTTGAAAAAAAAATTAAAGAATGTGAAAGTGTACTTGAAAAAATTCTAAATACAGAACATAGATATAAAATATACAATGAAAGGATAAATATATTAAATAAATAAAATAAGTTTAAAAAATAAGTAAGTTCCTGTTAAATAAATATAAGTTGATTCAGGACAACTAAAGCCATCTTTAACGAAAAATTAATTTTATCTTTTACCAATACCACGATTGTAGATGGTGTCGTAGACATTTGTTTTTTTTTTGATTTTAAAACTTTTTAATTAGAAAAAAATATATTTATATATAGAACTATTAAAATGTAAAAAAAACTAACTCCGCATCCAGTCGTTCAGTTAGAATTTATGTAACATCGTGGGTATTTTATTTGGGGAACACAGTGAAAAAAAATATACAAATATTATTTACTTACCAAAAAAAAAATAAAAATATTTACTGAAATTACACGTATCACTATTATCTAACTAATCCAAATAATTTATTCTAAGATTTGGTTGTTTTATTACAATTTTGTTTTGAACTATTTCCATTTCATCTTCCTCGAATAAAGTTACTTTTGAAATTTTATTCACTTTTTTTTTATAAAGTTTGTGAATATGAAAATTTGATAATATTGATGATCCCTGATTGAGAACGAAATTCGTTTTAAGTAAATTAGGAAATTTAGTTTCAAACTTATTGACAGGTCTTTGCTCAACAACAAAATTAGTTTTAAACATTTTTTTTTGTCAAATCACTTTTACTGTACTTGTTAATGGATTAAACAATATGCACTAGTATTTTCTGGAACTAAAGAATTGTTTCAAATTCTATACTAATATCAACAAACGAATAGAGAGAGAACTGATACCAAACGCAAACTCTGGACGAGTATAAATACAAATTTATCATTGAAAAAAAAATTGAGATTTTGACGTAGACGACGATCAAAATATTCATTAATTTCAAAGGAAATTTTCAACAAAATTTGCTGTTACATATTAAAACACCACATCCAGAGTAAATGCTTCTTTATCTTTTATTATAATTACTAGCAAAAACAGAAATTTTCCTAATATTTTGCAACGTGACTTATATTCGATAACGAAAAAAATAAAAATGTCGTGCAACGTGACTTGTATTTGATAACTGAAAATAAAAATGCAAAGGTCATGCAACGTGACCTATATTTGATAAAACATGTTTTTGGTGCAACGTGACTTATCTTCTGGAAAATTTTACATATACATGATTATACCATGCTACTTTGCGTGTGTGTGTGTTGTCAATAGAAATGACGCGAATGATTGATAAGAGTTTTGTATATAAATTATCATGCACACACCGAACCTGTCGAGTACATCGCTCTTGTCATTATATCATTTCCAAGTGAGGCGGTCCGAAAAACTGAAATTGTAAGTAGATTACTTAAAACAAAAGAAGATTACCAAACGCATGTTCGTTATCAAAAAAAAAACAATTGCCATTATTAAAAAATGTTTAAAAAATAGTTCATGTGTTCGTCGTTGTAATAGAGTGGAAAGTAATTTGTCAATTTTAAAAACACTTTTTATTACGTTTTAAATTGCACTTAAAAAATAACAAGGGTCTGTTGAAAAGAAAATCAGTTTGGGAAGATGTGGATTCTTGTTTTAATGGGAGGGTAAACTAGGAAATTTAGTTTCAAACATATTATATTTGAAAAAATATAAATTTTAAGATAAATGTATTTCTTATGAAATGTTTAAATGGAATAATACAAAAAACTCAAACCTCTCCTATTGTATAATAACAAAACCATTACTTACATTTACATATGCAACTACGCAGTAGAAATGATTACTTAATTTGTAAATAGAATATATTTTTTATATAAGGTGTAAAAACTTATTTCTTTAATTGTGGGTTAATTTGTTAACTTTATTATTATGGATTCACTGAAATTATCTTATGTATTATAATAAAATCTAATTCACTGCAACAACTTAAAAAAATATGTATATACCTAGATCCCTATTCAACTATTCTAGTGGACTTCAGTCCATTATAAAAATGGATGTTAATTCTGAAATTAGCTTACAGACTCTTGATCAGTTGGTCAGTAAAGTGCTACATAAAATCGAGCAGGTAAGCAGATTAATTAAAAAAAGATGAATATTTATTTTGGATAAAATATTTAAATAAAGTAATAAGATTAGTCAAAAAAAGTAAATCAAATGTATTGCAAATTTTTCAAAAATTGAATCAAGTTTAACTTATTTAAAAAATTATAAGGAAAATTTTAAAATCAAAAAAGGATAAAATTTAGTCGTTCTGCTCTATTTAAAAATAATTAAAAAAAAATTATTATGGCAAGATATTGAATCGTGTTTTCAGGAACGAATACGAACAGGTGCTATTATAAACTTAAATATTAAAGATCCAACAATTTTTTTAAATAAAGCATACAAAAGTTTTTCAATTCAGATAAAAAAAGGAATTAAAAAAAAATCTATCAAAAGTTAATATTATATTTTCCGCAATGTTTATTAAACCACATAATTTGGAAACTGATATAAAAACATTTTTCTACAAATAACGAAATTATTGACAATAATACTGCTCTAAAAGAAATTGGTATACTGAAAATGTGAGAAATAAAATTTTTATCAACTTACACAGAAATACCTCAATTTCTTAAAAATACAAAGGAATTATTAACATTAAAAATAATGATCAATATTGTTTTTATGGTCAATTGCATGTGCTTTATATCCAGTAAGTGATAAAAAAAAACAGAAATATAAACAGAACATCTTCTTATCCTCATTTTAGTGAGGTATTAAAGTATGATAACATTGAATTTCCCATATGCATTAAAAATATATTAAAATTTGAAATATTAAATAAATTATCAATTAACATTTTCACTATAAAAAAAAAAAATCTCAAATTGTTCCACTGTGTTCAAGTCAACAAAATTATTCTCCAAAAATAAATTTACTAATGATTCCTTGTAACAATAAAATAGATTATTTTAATGATGAAAATAACTATCCAAATATATATCATTTTGCTTTAATTAAAGATCTATCACGTGTATTAAACCAACAAATGGGAAATATAAGTCACAAAAAATGGTTTTGTGAAAGATGTTTAAATCACTTTAAAACTGAAGAAAACCTTCAAAAACATTTAATTTGTTGTAAAACTATGAATAAAACCAAAATAACTTTACCATCTGATGATAAAATATTTTAAAATTTACAAATTTTAAATTTAAACAAAGAGTTCTTTTTGCAATTTATGCTGATTTAGAAAGTATTTTAGAAAAAATAAATCCAAACACAATTAATTCAAAGTCTACTACTACTACGACTACAATATATCAAGAACATAAAGCTTTCAGCATTACATATTATTTTAAATATAATAGTTCTTTATCATATTTTAAAATATTTACAGGAAAAGATTGCATTGAATGGCTCGTGGTGCTACTCATGCATCTTGTAATCATCTTGACCTTTTGTTATCTGCGAAACTGACCCATGACACTTGTATTATTCCACAATCTCTCTCCGGCTACGATAGTTATTTCTTAATGTAAAGGGAAAAAATTATTTTATTACCCATTAATAAAGAAAGATATATTTCTTTTACAAAATATATAGAAAATCCAAATATTAATTTTAGATTTCTGGATTCTTATAGATTTATGTCTTCCAGTATTAACAATTTATCCTCTTATTTACCTAATGGTAAAAAAATAGTCTTAAGAGTTTTTATACATCAAATAACGAATTTGAATTACTATCACATAAAGGAGTTTTTTCCATATGGATATTTAGATTGTTGGGAAAAATTAAAAGACACAACATTACCGAAAATAGAATCTTTTTATAGTTCCATTAGTGGTAAAAATGTCACAAGTTGAATATTGTTTTGCTCAAACCGTTTTTGGAATACTTTTAATATCAACAATTTACAAGAATATGCAGAATTATACCTTAAAACTGACGTTTTTTACTTTTGGCTGATATTTTTAAAAACTTTAGAGACATGTGTCTAACAACATACGAACTAGATGCATTGTGGACCTAGACAGTTCCAGGTTTAACTTATCAAATTGTTTTGTCACAAGGTATCGAATTAGAACTACTACTAACTGACATTGACATGCTTTTATTATCGAAAGAGGTATTCGAGGAGGTATATCTCAATGTTCGAATTGATATGGTAAAGCTAATAATAAATATATGGAAACATCTTACGATTCAAAATTAACTCAATCTTATTTAATGTATTCTGATGTTAATAATTCATATGGTGCAGCAATGAGTTTACCATTACCTCAAAAAATTTTAAATGGAGTAATCCAAATAATTTTACACCTAATATTATTTTAAATATTGCTGACGATAGCGCCATTGGATATATATTTGAAGTTGATATAGAATATCCTAGAGAACTTTTTTCAATTACATAAAGATTTAACACTTTGTCCGGAACATTTATGTCCACCAAAATCAAAACTTCCAAAATTGCTAACTACATTTTTTATTAAAAAAAAAATATGTAATTCATTATCGAAATTTAAAACAAGCTTTACAATTAGGATTAAAACTTATAGAGATAGATAAAGTATTAAAATTTGATCAATCATGTTGGTTAAAAAAAACATATTGATTTAAATACAAATTTACGAAAAGAAAGTAAAAACGATTTTGAAAATTTTTTTTTAAGTTATTAAATAATGCATTCTTTGGAAAAACCATAGAAAACGTACGCAAACATAAATGGTAGATTTGGAGCAAATTTTTTATATTTCAGAACCAAATTTTCATAGTTGTACTTGTATTTCTAACTACATTGTTCTTATCGAAATGTCACGATTAGAAGTAAAAATAAATAAAACCAATATTTGTAGGTTTTAGCATTTTTTTTTTGGATCTGTCAAAAAAACGTTTCTTTATGACTTTCATTATAACTATATAAAAAATAAATTTGGATCTAACACAAAACTTTTGTATACAGATACCGATTCTTTAATATATCATTTATTTCTCGTTGACGATATCTATCAACATATTAAAGAAGATATTCATTTATTTGATACTTTAGATTATCCTTATAACAACGTATATATAATATGCCTTCAAAAAGTCAAAAAATTTAGGATTAATGAAAGATAAACTAAATGGAACAATTATATTAGAATTTATAGGTCTTAAATCTAAAACGTATTCTATAAAAGTATATAAAACACAAATGGAATTAGAAAGATATAAAAAAATTAAAAATCAAGGAATAGATTTAAAAGAAATTGATAATTTTATTTAAAATTATAACATTATTAAAAAAGCAAAGGGAATTAATAAAACTGCACTTAAAACAATAACTTTGATGACTATTATCAACGTATATTTTAATAATACTTGTAATAATGTTAATCAAAAAATGATTGTATCAAAATTACATAAAGTTTATACATTTAATCAGACAAAAGTTGCTCTTAATCCCTACAACGATAAAAGAATCGTCAATTACAAATATACAGATACTTTACCATGGAGATTTCCTTAAAACTAAAATTTACCTAATTAAAAAAACAATATTCATCTTTTTAATTTTTTTAATTTTTCTATTATCTGTTTCGAATAAAGCACCTAGAACAAAAAGTAAACAACAATATTAAAAGGTTATATTCTAAAAAAATTAAATATATCAAAAAATATTATAATAAATAGGATATACAAAAAAATTACTATTTTTTTTATTTTTTTTTAGAATAAATCAAAAAAGAATGACTACACCAAGAACCAAACTTTTTGATGCACCATCATCATCGTCGTCGTCGTCGTTGACAGCAGCAGCAGCGGCAACAACAACAACAACAACAACAGCAGTACCATCATCATCACAATTGGTGGATTCTAGTTGGGATGAAGATGGAACATTCGAAACTTACGATCCTATCCGTTACGTATCCAACCATTTGGTACTGCGACAAAGTCCGATAGGTGCTTCAAAAAGTGTAAAAAGGGAATTTCGTAGATTAGAACGAATAAAACATCAGTCTCATCATCAACAACAACTACAAAACCAAAGATCGAGGCAGGTATTAAATTAATAAGTTTGTTGAATACCAATATTTACTTCATATAATAACTAAATTTCCATTTTTTTCAGATTAAATTAAGGAAAAAACACACTCAGAGGCTCTAGCTCCTAGACAATTTACCTCTGAAGCGGCTGGATTCGATCTTTTCAGCGTAGAAGACCACACCATTGAACCATCATCAAGGACAAAAATTGGCACAGGCATACAAATTGAAATACCACAAGGATTCTACGCTGAAATCCATTCAAGATCGGGCCTAAGCTACAAATATGGAATCGAAGTCGCAGCGGGCATCATTGATCAAGAATGTATTTAAAGTTTTGTTTAATCATCCAAATATCGCATTTAAAATTTGTAAATCAGACAAAATTACACAAATCATCATCAAAAAAAATCTATTAATTGCACTTTTGTATCGACTAACAGTATTTTTTTTTTGAGACATTAAGGGGAAATAAAGGTTTCGGATCATCTGATAATATTAAATAAAATATTAAAATATGTCATGTTTTTTTTTATTTAAAAAACCTATACTCATAACACATTATAACTACAAATTTGTATAAATCCAAACCGAATTTATATTAAAAAAAGTTCAACTTACAAATCCAGTGACATACCTACTTCAAGATGTAGAAAAACCAGACATTTATTTAGTGGAAAAAGTGTTAAAACGTAAAAACAATAAAATATTTGTAAAATGGTTAGGTTTCAGTGATAAGCTAATAGCTGGATAGATAAAAATAATGTAGAGTGACTTAATAAAATAATTTTGTTTCATGTACGTTTTATTTATTATATATTATTTACATGTTTTCTACAAATAATTTATTTATCTTCAAACAGAAAAACAATATTTATAATTATATAACAACTTGGCGTTTGATAATGCACAATGCCAAGTAGTGCCATATGGATCCTTGTGAAAGTGACATTCGGGAACTTTCTTAAACTTGCTTAGCTTCGGTTCACTCTCCAGAGGTATTTTAAAAAAAATTTTCCGCACTTTAACATGCCTTTTAACATGCTTTTGTTATATGGTAAACATTGCTCATCTCAATACTACACAAACATCTCCTTATCTACATCCTCGACCTTTTCTTATCTGCGAACCTGACCTCTAATCTTACGTCGAACATATTCATTTTAATTAACAGAAAAACAATTCTCGGTACTCGACCTTTTCTTATCTGCGAACCTGAACTCTAATCTTACGTCGAACATATTCATTTTAATTAACAGAAAAACAATTCTCGGTACTCGACCTTTTCTTATCTGCGAACCTGACCTCTAGTCTTACGTCGAACATATTAATTTTAATTAACAGAAAAACAATTCTCGGTACTACGGAATTCGGCGAGGCGAGGCTCGGCTCATGAAATTATACCAGAAGTGCGGCGTGAAGCCCTACAAACATTCTATTTTTTTTTTTACCACATGTGTTGTACTGTATAACTGCGTATTATTACTATTATTGCTCGTTTAAAAGATAAACAAGATCATCTAAATTGTTTACTTATTACGACGTACTGCATGGCGGTAGTAGTAGTAGTCTAGAAGTTCAAAATTTGACAAAAAACAAATCTCGGTGTCGACGACGGTTCGAATCCAGGCGGGCGCGCGTGGGCTTTTTTTTTTTTTTTTTTCTTCTAAGAAACAAATTAGTAATAATTATAGCGGTGCATGTGTGTGTGTGTGAGTGCCAAAAAGACACTTCACATATAAGTCTTTTTTGCTTCTACCTATTTACATCCTTATAAAAACACCACCATCCCCCCATAAAATAAAACTACCCGACGGGTCTCAACGCCTTTTTGAACACCTACACTAATAAGGCCCTTCTGGTCAACAGCCTCTGGTCATTGTCGACCACTTCTTCTTCGGCCATTTTCAGGCATTTTTCAGGATTGTGTCACTTTTTAACACGTACTTTTTGAACACCTACACTAATAAGGCCCTTCTGGTCAACAGCCTCTGGTCATTGTCGACCACTTCTTCGGCCTTTTTCAGGCATTTTTCAGGATTGTGTCACTTCGTCGCCGAAGAAGTTGGACACACCCAATCTTTGGACAGACAGGCCATCCTCGGTCACAGTACCCCGCCTTCTATACTACTAATGTCTTCCTATTCATGAAGTCCTATTAAAATTGGAGACTTTGTTCAATTCAAATAGATTAAGTTTAAATGTTGGTAAACTGAAAAAATAATTTTTACACACCAGTCGGTCAGGGTGTGATTGGTGTCAATTCCGTTAGATTGTTGGGGGTTCACTTGGATAATGCTCTAGTATTCGACTCTCATGTGGATAAGGTAGCCAAAATGCTTTCTAGTGCAATATTTTTATTCTTCTTCTTCAAGTGCCGTACCCGTATTCGGGCGTTGGCGATGGTCAGTGAGTGCCTTGAAACCTATCTTATATCAAAATGTATTTGGTCCTTGAATCCACTACACTAGATCATTATACTAGGGAATGTGTTCTACATAGTGGTTTCCAGTTGCCTTCTACGCAGTTGAGTCGTGTAGTGTGTGTCAAGTAAGAGGCCGTGTTACTGTTCGCAGTCGACCCCAAGTCTACGAACAGTCATCATTTTATTATCCCAACGACTAAAGGCACCTCGGGAAGGTACCGGACTAGGCATATCGAGCACTCTGTATTATATTAAAAAGTGCCGGCTACGTCAAGTCTCGAACCCTCGCCTGCCGGGTGGAAGGCCAGCACTCTTACTACTGAGCTAGCGAGGTCTCCATTTTTGAGACGATGTTAGGTATATGTTTATAGAGTTAAAAAATACTTACTTTGTCATTCTTATATATTTTAGCTTGTCTTATGTACATGGTGTCCCGTTTTCGTTGTTTTTATGGGGTATCTCTGTTATTAGTGAAGATAGAGGGTGGCGGTTTTCGCATATTTTTATTAAAAAATCTTAGAGTGTTAAAAACCCGTATTGTTAATGGCTTATCATGCATTGTCCTACTGCAATTATGCCTTAGCAACTTGGCACCATTCAACGCAAACCAATGGAATATTTAAATTTCAGAGAAGAGCTGGGCATAATGCTGGCTGCATAATAGACAATGGACAGTCTCCATTTTTGAGACGATTTTAAGCATATGTTTATAGAGTTAAAAAATACTTACTTTGTCATTCTTACATATTTTACCTTGCCTTATGAACAGGGTGTCCCGTTTTAGTTGTTTTTATAGGGTATCTCTTTTTTAGTAAAGATAGAGGGTTGCGGTTTTCGCGAAATAGTGCGACTTTTTTGTGAAACGAAAGGTGACCTAAACAAAATTTTCATAGCCCCCTTCGTTTTTAAGATACAGTGTGAAATTGAAGATATTGCATTTTTGGGCCCCTCTCGTATTTCGGTTGTTGTTTAACTTATCGAAAAGGTAATTGGTTTTGATGCAGTTTTTCACGTAGAATCCAGTGGCGTAGTCAGATTTTTCATGTGAGCTGTCGTTTTTGAGATATAACACATTTATAATTTTTTAAATGGGACACCCCGTATATTTTTATTTTATATTATTCAGTTCACAATAAGCTTCTCGAAAATATATAATAGTATATATTTTTCTATTCGAATCGCCCAGTAACTTGCATTTTTTTAGAGATAGACTCAGTTTTCGGTTGTAGGCTGGGATTGCTTACAAAACAAATGATTTTTTAAGGTATATTTTATTTATATTAACAAAAATTATTTTAAAAATTCTACAATAAATTATTACCTTGTGTATCCTTGTTTTGTACTATTTTACAAGAAATGTTCAAATTTTAGCAATTTAATAATTCAATAATTATAATGTAAAATGTAAGTAGATTGGTAATAACTACCACAGCATTACGTATCTTACATTGTTATAATTTTAGCCTGTTCCCTTGAAGAAGGTTCGAAATCGGACCGAAAAGTCGGTTCTATATTAAAAAGAATTATCATTAACCTGCTTTTCGCTGCTAAACCCGTGAATCCATTAATCTTGAAAAGTATTATTAATTGAACAAAATGAACATATTAATAATATTCTACCTCTAATACCTCTAAACAGCAATTAACAACAACAACAAAAACTAATCCTACCACTAAAATAAACAAGAAAACCAAATCTATACCCTAAAGGTATTGCTCGAAATGATGTCCGTTTTGCCTTACACAAAGCCTACATAATTTCCGTATTCTTCTTAGGGCACTGAAAATACTAACTGATCGTTGTTGTATTTTATTGAATGCCCTTCTTGTGTCGTTTATTAAATCGGAAAAGGTGTCATGTCTTGTCCTATATATTTTGTTTTCTAAAGTACCCCACAGGAAGTTATCCAAAACCTAGAGGTCTGGCGATCTCGCAGGCCGTCTTACAGGACCATTGATCCCGGTTCATTTTCCAAGAAAATTATTTTCTAAATACTGCCTTTTTCTACCGGAATTATGAGCAGGTGCTCCGTCCAGCTGAAAATATATGTCGCGTAAATAGGCCAAAGGTAGATCATCGAGTAATTCCGGTAGAATAAGTTCCAGTATTTGGAAATACCGATCTGTATCTAAGCTCCCCTGGTATATACGATACATTATTTTTTAACCCAATATAAAACAAGAAATATTAAACCCAAACCTATCTAGAATTATGCCTATTTAATACTCCTGTGCTACTTATATATGTCTCATCGGACCATATTAATTTTCTATTAAAGTCAGGGTCATTATCGCATTTTTCTAGATACCAGTTACAGAAAATCATTCAACGCTGCACGTTGCCCGGATATGAGTGTTACACCAATCTGAATTTAAATGGTTTATAACCTTGTTTCCTTAAAAAATTTTGTACCCGGCTTGTTGGAACCCCAACATTTAGATGGATTTTTCTGCAAGAACTTGAAGGATCTACATCACTGGACGCCAGAACATTAATTACGTCTTCCTCGTTTTCCTTGTTATATATATGTTATTTGCTTCGTGGCTTCTTGAAAGATCCGAAATCAACTAGATTTCTTTTCATTCTAAGAAATGTAATATCACACGGTTGTCATCGTTCTGGATACCTATATTTAAAACGCCAACAGCTTCATAAAAATGTATTTATTATAAAATACGACGAATTCTAAGCATACCTTAATAAATATAGTTCCGAAGCCTCGTTAACATCTTCGTCAGATTGTGCAAAGCAGAGCAACATGTCGTATTTTTCTTCATTAGAAAACGTTTGGTTTCTAGCCATTTTTTATTATGAAATTTAAAATAATTGTTGCTGTTATCTAATCTAGCTTCAAAACGAACCAGAGGTTTTTGACAAGTCATTTATTTAACATGACAACAATTTTCTTTTGTTTTGTTTAGGCAATCCCAGTCTACTACCAAAAACTGAGTTAATCTTTCAAAAAATGCAAATTACTGGACGATTCGAATAGAAAAGTATATACTATCTATAAAAGGACAGCTCACATAAAAAAATCTGACTACGCCACTGGATTCTACGTGAAAAACTGTATCAGAGCCAGTTTTTACCTTTTCGATAAGTTGAACAACAACCGAAATGCAATATTTTCAATTTCACACTGTATCTCAAAAACGAAGGGGGCTATGAAAATTTTGTTTGGGGTCATCTTTCGTTTCACAAAAAAGTAGCACCATGTCGTGAAAACCGGACCCCTCTATCTTCACTAATAAGAGAGATACCCCATAAAAACAACGAAAACGGGACACCCCGTACGTTAGAAGCAAAGGCCATTTTAGATTGTACAATGAACATCATAGTCATAATACTAAGGAATAATAATAATATAAATATCGATTTTTACGGCTTGCCGAATCTTATTTAAGTACAAACCATTATGGGCCTTTTTCAATAAGCTGCCTGAACATGTTAGGCAACCCGGTAAACCCGAATTTTCTAAGACAATAAAAAAGTATTTAATATGTAAGGCCTTTTACTGTGTAAAGGGACTTACAAAAGAGAAAATAAAATTAGAGTTGTGTTGTTTCCCTAATACTTGTGCCGTTATGTATGAATGTTAAAATTTGTTCTAGTAACACCTATCGATAATTTATTGCTACCAATCGATATATTTGCAACAAAATCATTGATCCAAACCAATGTACTCGGCTACCTATTGATATTATCGAATACCTATCAGCATATTGCCCACCTATCGGCACTTATCGATAACTATCGATTTTTTTAATTGCCTGTTGTTATTCGATATGTCGCTGTCCTATCGATAAAATGCATATTCCTAGTATTGGCCTCTGTAGTCAAATTGTATGTAATACCTTATCTTTTCACAACTTATAACAAATCAATAAGGTTAAAAACTGTAATAATGTTATACTTGACCTCAAATATCCACAACACAAGTTAGTATAGCAGATGACATTCTGCTACCCCTTGATTACCATCAGCATAGTCTTCTTTCAAGTTTTGCAATCAATACTGGCACCGAGGTTCTTAAGTATGATTCGTTTTTTGATAGGGTCATTTGCCTGGTCTGAATCACTTCTTGGCCGGTGTTGACGGGAATGGCACGCTGCAGTCAACAACCGATACAGATATTGTGCTCGAACGATTTTATGACTTCCTGGTGGTTGCCATTGAACCGTTTATCCCATTGACAAGACTTAAGACTCTTAAATTCCCCCGGTGGTATAATTACGAATTAAGAAAGATATCGCAATCGGTGTACTTGGGTATGACGGTCAGCCACTCATTAGTTGAGTCTGCTTTTCCGTTTTCTAAACATTTTAAATCGGTCTAAAAGCTAGATGTCGAGAATGAGACCCAGTTAATGTTTCAGATGGTCCTATCAACCAACAGGTAGTTAAAGATTCAGCTGGACTAGCACCAGCGGAACAAAAATCTACAAACGACGCAAACAACCAGTCTAGATTAAAACCTCATAGCAACATTGATTGTTCCAACAAAGTTCAAGACAACAACAAGAAAAATGAAGAAAAGAAGGAATCACTAAACCCCATGCGGTGCCCGTTCATGATACACGGATCGCTCGTAAGTCAAAAATAGCCGAAAATATACTACAAGAAATAAATCAACATAACCAGAACAATAAGCAAAACATAAACACAACAGTATAATGTAGCTCATATTACTCTTCATCAGGTATCGTCGTCCGTGGAAATCGCCAACCAAAAAATAATAATGAATGATATTAAAAACCTGGAGACACAACCCCAAAACAAGTAGAAACAATAAAATTATCGGAATTGTCGACGCAGACCTAACTGCAGTGTCCAAAGGAAAATGTTGGTTGTTTGTTTCTAAATATCAGGCGTCTTATACTACTGAAGTTGTGTTACGTAGGGGTCTGGTCTTATGATAAACAAATACACTAATTCTGAATTTGATGTAACACGGGAAAAAACTTGTAGAAATTGTAGACACTTGTGGCAAGCATAGTGGACTTAATTATTATATAGTCCTTTTTATGGTATAAGGAATACTTAACAACAAATAGTGTGAAAAATAAAACACTGGACAGATTATACAGGCTGACATATACAACACTCATTGTGATTGTTGAATCACCATTAGCACCAGCAGGAAAAATTGAATTAAATAGGTTAATGAGAGAGAGAGAGAGAGAGAGAGAAAGTCAAAGACTCTTTTCAAACAAAAACATCTGAAGTGAGTGTTGTCGAAGTACCTTCTTATATTTTACTTGTGAGAGAAATTTATGCATTACAAATTGAGTACCACTGTAAGAGATCACTCAATATAATATACAAAGCATATTAAGTCACATCTGTTAAATAATTTTTTGGACAATTATCTACATCATCTAATATGCCTAAATGAACACTGGCTGAATCATAATGAGTCGCATTGTTTCTTTCTCGATGGTGTTCACTTTGTCTCTGGCTATGAGCATAAGCATGGGAGTGTGTGTCTTTGTAGGTATGTCACATTAATTACATTTTGATTCTATCGATCACCAGATAGTAGCATGGAAAAATTTATGAGTAGTTTCATCCCATTGTTAGATCTGCTAAATATTGGTAAAGGTATAACTGTGACTGGGATTTTAATGTTCATTGTCTTTTAAACACATGTGACTTCAGTTCACAAGACGAATGAAACTTTAGTTCCGGATGATCTCAAAAGTTTTGCAAAAGAATTTGTAATAAAATGACAGAAAGTAGGAAAAAGGTAATGATATACATATTACAAGCTATAGGGATATAGTCAAGGAACTAACCTGGAAAGATATCTAGAACTATATAAGGACAGGTAGATTTAAGGATGGAAACCTGGTAGCGGGTGATGGTAAAGGGGTAGACTAAGAGGGTCTTATAGGCATACCAGTCAGGTCTCTAGACCTCTCCCCAACTAGTACTACTATTACAAGCTAAAAACAAAATTAAAGCTATGGAATGTCATTGGGAATAATAATCCTATAAAAGAACGACCTATGTCTAAAATAAAATGCAAATAGTTTTAATAATTTTTTTGCAGTAATGCTACAACAATTTTAAATAATCTTTCTGGCTGCAATAATGATCCTGTTAGTTTTATAAACGCAAATGACAATATAGATGGTAGACATTTTAAATTTTCATTTAATAAGGTGTTTTGTATAGAAATTAGGGATATTATATCTGGTTTAAAAATAGTAGCAGCAAGGATTTCTATCAGTAAAATGTAAAAATACTTAAAACACTTAAAAAACCTATCATATCCCCACTTACAAAAATAATAAAACCCTGCATAAGAACAGGAACTTTTACTGGCTGTCTGAAAATAATTCCTGCGGTACTGGTATTCAAGAAGGGTGACATTAATTCAGCTAGTGATTATAAGCCAATTTCTGTAGTTCCTGTTATCCCCTGTTATTCTCAAAAATGTATGAGTCTGTCTTGAAGTACCAGATCGTTTCTTATATGAATAGTGGAAATTTATTTAGCTTATGTCAATTCGACTTTAGAAACAATTTATCTACTACCACAGCCATTGGTCAACTCACTAATTACATTCAAAATTGTTTTGAAAAAAAAAACAATATGTACAGGCTTCATTTTTAAACTTGGAAAAGGCTTTTGACTGTGTGTCCCATGACCTTCTTATAAGAAAACTGGATGGGTATGGCTTTGTCAGTCTGAGTATTATGCTGATACGGCCTTACTTAGATGGTCGCAGGCAGAATGTGTCTTACAATTATCAGGAATGGCTGAAGTCCTACACAGAGTACCCCTAGGATCTGTCCTTGGACCCATTTTATTCCTGATATATATTAATGATATATCCAGCTGCATATCTTATCACTAGAAAGCTCAGAGAGTCTGGTTGGCCTGGAGGGCTGGGTGGAGACACTTATTCAGATTTATGGTCTTGGATTCTGGCCAACAGACTAAGTGTTAACGAATCCCAATTAAACACGTTACCTTTTACCTTGCTCGTGGTTAACCTAGAAAGCTTAAGCCAACTATATGCCAGCTAAAATGCATGCATAGGAATCTCAAGGGTTCTATCTCTGAGGGTGTTCTTTTGTGTCAGCCTACTATGAATATATTCATTCTCATCTTGTCCTCCTATGTTGGGGAGACACAGCACAGTGTGTTTGCTGCTCAAAGACGTGCAGTAACAGATACATGTAATTTGAAATATGGGAATGTTTTTTTAACAAGTATGCCATACTTACATTACCAAGTATGTATGTGTTTGCATGTGTCATTTATGTGAAGGAAAGAGAGGAGCAGTTTATCCAAAACTGTGACTCTCATGGTTATAACGCTAGAAACCAGAGACATCTAGCATTGAGCTATAGCCGGGCGGCCAGAGTTGGGAGGAATTTTCGTGAAATCGTATCTATTTAATATAAAAAGCATTATGTAAAGTTTAAAGACCCCAGAAAGCACAAAACAAAATAAGTTTCAAAAAGCATTCATAGCTAAATTTAAGGCCCTAAGCCAATGTTGTCCACACATATCTTACTTAAAACTATTCTGAAAAACATCGTGGGCGGCAGGAATGATTTTTCCTATCCTTTTACACACAAGAGATAATGGAAGATAAGGCCTGCTCAGCCAGAGTCGACAACTTATGAGTTCATTGTTTGTATTCAGGTGCAAGAATAACAGATGATACTGAAAAACCTTACTTGCAATTTTTATCAGCTCATATACAGGGCAATGCAGGAAGCCCCAAGTTCTGCATAGCACTTAGCTCTTAGTAGGATATTTGGTCCTGTGATTCGCCAAAGGGTCGAACGTCATACTAACCATGTATGCGTACAGCTTGCTGGGGTAATCGGAAGAACAGAAGATAAACTGGTTGTTGAGAAATCAACTTCCCAACACAGAAATATTTCTTACGAAATCCCGATTTTTTTGCCCGACCGGACTATTTCGACATTTAAAACGCTTTGAATATTTAATCCAAAAAAAAATAAATTTTCCTCGTTTTTTCCTTTTTACTTCCAGACTATAGAGCAACACTGTAAAGAGTTCTTCATTAATTCTGTGTAACGTTTTGTATCAACCGATGTTTGCATCACTCTCTTGCTTACAGAATTACGCATATTCCATCTCACAATTACGCCGTTGTGCAACCCCGATCTCCCCGCTTTCCCCGCGGCATGCCATCACTCTAGAAGTCGCTTTGTCTCCTCTCAACTCGTCAGTTCGACTTAAACTTTCAGTACAACTACACGCACGCGCCGTTCAGACTCCCACTTTTTACGCAACTGCACTTAGCCGGTCAAAGTTTGATGTGCGTCGCCGCTGTCCAGTCGCGTAAGTAAATGTATATCGACTCTGGGTTAAATAATTGATTTGCCCTTTTTACTTTCACTAATTAAGAATCGTGACGAGTTATGTAGTTTGGAGTTATTGTTACTCCACGATTCTACAGTTACTTAAACGCAGTTTTTAAGCTTGTAGTTTAATTAGACAAGCTACTGGAGCAAATTTGCAATAATTTGCTTTACTTTCACTAAGTTGTTTTTATTAGAAGTTGACTGAGAGTTACTATTCTGAAGAATTAGCTGTAGCTTTGTTTGCATTATTAGAAGTACGAGGGAGTGACGAGAAGTTTTATGGGTTGCAGAGCCATGGTTATGACGCTATTAATTTATGTGACTTTGCTATATCTTAAGTGAATTTTCACCTATCCAATTTCCGTCATTCTGAAATTGACTTTTAATGAGTGTCGTGCTAATAAAAGTGAATTTAATTAATACTTAAAAACTCTAATTTAGTTACTTAACTTTTAACACACAAATTTATTATCTTCTTTTTTAAACTGTAAAATTCTCTAACATAGATTTAAGTACACTGGGACACTCAGACAGGTTAAGTATTTGATTTGACGCATGTATATATTGAATTTGATGTAAATTGTTTTGGATTTGCAAAGTTGAGCATACATTTGCATTTTATTTTCTGTGTGTTTAATTTGTGAATAGTATATTGCCTTGTGAGTGTTGGATTAGCAATCTGA
>JAUTXW010001956.1:0-182500 GCA_030620095.1 Kuschelorhynchus macadamiae
AGAAACTGTTTACACCCTATATGAAAGACCATTTTTTTGTGAGCATTTTTTTTATTCACTGACTTATCTTTAAAATTGACCGAATTACAGCTTTTGTGCTAAAATCTTATCAAGCTGCGTAGTTATTAATTAAAAAATTTGGACAATGTCTTTTTTTAACTTAAAATAACAATAACTAGACAAGAATTTGGAAAATGTGCTTAGTACCGAATATTGGCTTCTCTGTAGCAACTCTGAGAGCTTCTTATTTTGTAGCATACTCGAAATTAGGTTTCTTAATCTTTCCATTGCTATACATACCGTCCCATACTTTCGATGTTGTATGTGCCAATTCTGCTAGGCTCTCCAGAGACCGTTCGCGAGAACGCACCCTTCCTAATTTATTCCACAAACAGTGGCGCAACTAGACACCGACTTTTGGGGGGGTCAAGCCCTGACATTTATAAGATAATATTGATATGAGGATAAAACCAATTTTAAAGAAACGATGATTTTTTGTACATGATATTTTTTCCAAGTTAATAATGCCATGCAAATTTTCTTGTTAACTTTTTCTTAATCTTAACACTATAATGTATAAAAAAAATTAAATACATTTTCCGTATTTCACCGTTTTTCGAAATATTACTTCTTTTTTATTTTAAATATGTATAATACATTTACCCCAACTATATCTATTTTCAATTTGACTATAATTGATTTGGCATTCTCAAAATATAAAATATTTACGGTTTTACACCCTTAAAAAATCGAATATCTATGCCCATGGGATACCAAATCTAAATTGTTGAGACACGTTTCTAATCTATTTCTTGGTTCAAGTTTGAAACGAATTAAAATGTGTTCTCAAAATATAAAATATTTACGGTTTTGTACTCTTAAAAAATCGAATATCTACGCCCATGGCATCCTAAATCTAAATTGTTGAGACACGGTTCTAATCTATTTCTTGGTACAAGTTTGAAACAACTTAAAATTTTACCAGGTCATCCAGTTTTTAGTAATATTTTTTTTGCCTTTTATTAGGCCGAATTTTATCGTACGGCTATAATTTAATTACAAACTCTCGATATTATCTAATTTTTTATGTCCCTTATTATTTTTTAGACCATGACCGTACGACTATATATGATTTAATTAATATCTATGACAGCTGTCAAAAAATATATATTTTTTTTTTGACTAAATTACGGCACTTAAAGTTACATAGAACGATGAAACCCGTATATATATAAATTTTAAGGAGTTCAAAAGTTACCCACTTCTCCTGTATAACATAATATATGCTTTACTTGACCTGTTAACTGGAAACCTGCCAAAGTGCCCTCCTTTTTGGTCTACCCCGTATAATGAACAAACATTATTTTGATACAAAAAGTTAAATAACTTTGAATTTCGCCGTTTTTTGGAACATCACCTCAATTTTATTTTAAATATGTATACTCGAGAATAATTAAATATCTACGTCATTATTTTTCAATGTTAGAACATTTACCCACCTATTTCTGTTTTCAGTGTGACTATTATCGGTTTTGCGTCCTAAAAAGATGATTTTTTACTCTTTTATACCCCTTTCTCAAACTTTTATTCCGTAACTTCAAAATAAGCGCGCCCCCCGATCGTCGATTGACCTCGACACCGCTGTCTTTCCACCTTGAGCGAAAACTCGTAACCTGGTCCGCATATATGAACATAAACATTTTGAATGTTAAAAATGTTTCAAACACCTTTTTCAAAAGTATAGAAGGTGTTAAAATTAGAAAAAAAAAGGAAGATACAAGAGAAAAATAAAGTACGCTACGGAAAAATACCTTTTTATCCATTTTTACAAACAAAATGGAGTTTAAGTATTATTTTTAAAAATATATAGAAGGCGTTGGAACACAGTAAGAGATATTCTTTTGAAGTTTTTACCTTACCTATGTCGTAACTATTAACTATTGTAACAGCAAAATCAAAAGTATCTCAGAAAACAAACTTAAAAACATTACTCAATGGTGCACCGCGACAAAATGAGAACCTGACGATCGATGGACAATAGTCGGCATTTCGCTTGCTCGGCTTTGCACGCAAAATCACGCCACATCTCATGTTTTGGTTGACCCTCACCAATCGCCTGGTGGGGGGCTATGCTCCCCCTAGCCCCTCCTAGTTGCGCCACTGTGCACAAATGTTTTACTGCATTCATATGGGGGTTTCTCGCAGGTCTTATAATGTAGTGCCGCTTCACCTACATTTTCCAATCAATTTACTTAAAAATAAACATATTTTTTTAATATTAAGCATTTTAAATTCTACTTTTTTATTATAAAAATGTAGTACGTTTTATATAAATTCTTATTATTTACTTAATTATACCATTATTTTCTATCAAAAAATAATAATGCTTAAAAACGTAGCGCGCTGAACACCTTTTCATAAGAGCCACCCGTTGAGGAGTCACAATCAGCAGTACCAAATTCCGCATCAGACTCTCCCCGCACGCCGAGTTTCGCGCTTAGATTTATTTACGGCAGTTCCGATGGCAACGCGATGGTGAATATCCGTAAGCCAAATAGAGGTGGGAGCGGCATAAAACCGCTGCTGTAGGCTGCAGGCGTAATGTACATTTTAGTGCGTTCGGATCATCGGAGGCGGAAGCAGTTTTGCTTCGATCGAATCGAATCGAAATTAGCTTTAAGATATAGATACATAACTGTTTTTTAATTATATATTTATAATTTTGTAATATGTAATGTAATATTATTTCCCGTAAGTATTAAAAAATGCTCCAAAGCTATGGATAATAATTAACATCATAAAAGGGTTAAAAAAAATAGGCATTTTGGGCGTGGCCCATAATAAATAATGCGGTCTTATCGTGCGGGTCCAAAGTTTACCAACATTATGAATCAAATCAGAAAACACAGTGAATACCAAAATGTTGTGTGATTCTTTTATCGAGATATTAAATCTCGATGGGCTATTTACAAATATACAGGGAGCAAGAAAATACTTTTTTTTATTACATTACGCAATATTATTAAGATAGCCACTTAATATTATTTTATATGTTAAATGCCGAGGGACTAAATAAGAAAATTCGTTAAATATGTATTTGGTTAAAATTTTTTGGTTGGCAAAAACAAAAATACACAAAATGGCAAGCGCCTTAATAGTCGGAAGGCGGTTCGATCAATCAAAAATTATGAGCCCCGCTTGACCTAAAAATCTAACCACTTATACAGTGTCATTTATTTAAATGCGGGCCACTCCTGTACAAAGAAAACTTGTTTTTTTTGTATTGTGAAAAAAAAAAATTTTATTTTGCAAAAATATTATACACTTTTGTTAAAAACATAAGATAATTGATTACTACTTCCCTCGTGAGATTTTTTCAGATCTTCACGTTTAAGGGTCCCTAGATGCCGGAAAACATGTTTTTTCCGTCTGTCTGTCTGTTCGAGGCATAGCTAAAAAACTACTTATCCGATTTCTTCAAATTTTAATCTAAAATTGAGGGCCATGCATGCGAAAAATACAGGCTATATATATATATATATATATATATATATATATATATATATATATATATATATATATAACGAGTATATAACGCACTAGTTTTGATAGAAAATAATGGTATCTATAATTAAGTAAATAATGGGAATTTATATAAAACGTATTACATTTTTATAATAAAAATGTAAGAATGTAAAATGCTATATATATATATATATATATATATATATATATAAAAATTAAATATTAAAAAATATAACTATTTGTACGTATTATATCCATATACCTTTCTATAGTCAGTCTCTTCAATTAGAGTAGTTTTTCGTAGGCATAAATTCGACGTTTAATTCATACTTGTTCTGGTTTGATTAAGATATTTCTCAGCTACTGATTTTTCTTTGTATCTGGATGTATATCGATGTGATTACATAGCTAAATCCTAGATCTGTGTTTCAATCATCCTGACAGAACGTACTATAACATTCTTTACATGTCAAAAAAAACCTACATAAGAAATTTACTTGCCTCGTATTTCAATATAAAAATATATGGAGAACAGGAATTCCTGCCAGTATGTAAAATCTAATTTTAATGTTAAGGTCAAAGTGTGTTTGTTTTTCGCAAGAAGTTATCGATACTAATTGCAAAGCAGTGAGTACAATTTTCTACCTTTTTTTTTTCTAAAAATCCAATAATTAGGTTACTTGTTGTTCAACTAGTCGGTCAAGACTACCCTTCTCTTTAATATATATATATATATATATATATATATATATATATATATATATATATATATATATATATATATATATATATATATATATATATATATATAGCCTGTATTATTCGCATGCATGGCCCTTAATTTTAGATTGAAATTTGAAGAAATCGGATAAGTAGTTTTTTAGCTACGCCGCGAACAGACAGACAGACGGAATTGGAAGACTTATTTCATTAACTAGAATCTTTTATTTTATTTTTATTATTTGAGAAGCATTCTCCTTAAGCGGAGAACCTCCGTTTATAGTTCTATTTATATAGTTTATTAAAAACATTACATTTGAATCGGTTTATTACTTTAATAGTAATGTTTGTTATATCTATAATATTTTTAGTTTTTAGGATTAAATTTAATTTCAATACGTTTAGGTTGAGATGGGCTAGGCTAGTATATATATATATATATATATATATATATATATATATATATATATATATATATATATATCCTGTATTTTTCGTTAGCCCCGAGTTTCTGGTAAAGCGATTTTACCGATTTTTATATATCACATTTTGTCTTATAATTAATAAAAAAATTTACTTATTTTAAACACGCTTTAAAATTGGAACAAGTATTCTATAATTATTTATTGCCTACAAAATTACAAATGTACTAAAAAAGTAAGCAAAAAAATGGTGTCAAATCTAATAAAAAAAAGGCTAATATCCAGGAGCCAGTGGAATCGGTATAAGAATGTGCAGAAACTTGTGCATGGAAAAAAAACATAATTTACTTCCGAAGAAGATTAAGAATTATAAACGAAAAATCCAAAGGCAAAAGATTACAATGCAAAAATGGATATTCATAATGCAATTTATTATTTATACACGTCAAAGGTTAGTATAATCCTTCAGAAACGTTTTAATATTATAAATTAAAAAATACCATCATCACTTAAAAAGTTCTCATCTTCTGAGTCGTCCTCAAATGGCGCAATGACCATTAGTGCTACTTCGAATCTAGAACTCGTTTTCGATTCCACCAATACCATATTAATTTCTCCGTATGTTCACAGATTTTTCCAGTACTCCGGCGTGATATAATTTAATGAATTTTGCCAAACAATTTGCTCTTCATCTGATGTAAGACCATCGTTCACGTGTTTTTCGTAATATGATTTTGCCCCAGCCCATATTAATTCTATTGCGTTAAACTGGCAATGGTCAGTTCATATTATCTTGGTAGTCCATACTTTCAGATGTTGAAGAAAACAGTAAACTTGCACCTGGGAGAAATCCTGTTGAAGAACCTGCATGCGAAATGATGAACCGTTTTCCCGTCCCTCATCCCTTTTTCTTTTGACACACACAGACTCGTCTTGCCAAGATTTCGAACCACTTTTCATTGGAAAATATCCAAGTCTCATCTAAAAATACCACTTTTCTAAATTTTGAATTAACATTTTCCGTGTATTTCTTTAAAAACTGGATACGCTGACTTGCTATATATGTGGCAACTCGCATAAAAATCTTCGATTACAGTCCTTTTATATCGAAAACCCAACATTTTTATTAATTTTGACAACGATTTTAGTCAATTTCCAATATTCCTCGATTTTTTAAAACTTCTTTTAAAACTTGAAGGGTTATATTAGTTTTTGATGTGTATAAATCGAAAATTGAATTACGAACATCCATTTTTACTTTGTCACTTATTTTTTCTGTCTTTGGCTTTTTTCGTGTACATTTCTTAATCTTCTTCAGTAGTAAATTATGCTTTTTTACGCACAATTGTTTGCACAGTCCTTATACCGATTCCCAGAGCTTTTGCTACTGTCTCCTGGATATTGGCCGATGAATTTTCATTTTCGTAATATTTTATTAGATTTAATACCACTGCTTTCGCGTGTGGATGCAAAAAACCCGACAATTGTTTTCTATTACTCATTTTGTCACTGACTTGTCAATCTGAAAAGATTTTTGCAACTGCTGGTATTTATATGTATATCTTTTTTTTCATGTGAAAATATCACAGGTCTATCTAATTCATCTTCCGGATTTTATGCGGAGGATATGATTACACGTAATAAAAGAAAAACAAACTTAAAAAGTCGTTGTCGTTGATAAATCGTATGACCCGCACGATAACTCTGCTTTTAACTATAGCTAAGCTACGCTTCACCCGTTCTTAAATCCACGACCCGCCACTGCTAGGGTAAACGATACATACAATATCCTACGTAAGAATATGCAGAACGATATTCTGGTAATAACAATAATTTTATACTTTTGCAGGTATACTATGTTTAACTTCACTTCTCTTAGGCGTACAAAAAACCGTCTGCTCACTAACCAAAGCATCTAAAACTTGTCGAAGATCTTCTTGAACTTTGTCAGGTGTATTTGATCGATTCCGTAAAATCCGCAAAAAGACTTGCAAATTCGTAATCAGCGACAAAAACTGAACTTAATGGAACTGGATATAGTGTATTAAACGTTTTAACTGGCGGATGGACTATGTCGGATCATAATCGACTTTGAAAAAACAATCGCCATCGCCATGACAATTAATTTGTTGTAGTCGGCCATATTTGTATACAAAAAAAAAGAAGGTTTTAGTGATAAAATGCTCCAAAATACACTCGAAGAAACGGCAAGATTAGTTGCTTTAGTGAATGATGGGCGTAGTCAAACATGCGGCCCAGTGAGCATTTTTCTGCGGCCCAAATCGGTTTTGAAAACAGCCAGATAATGCGGCCCGCGAACAAGTTGAAAACCGTTTTTGAAAGCGCGCGCCCAACAACGATTGGTATAATAAAATGTACAATTGTACATAGTGCCATCTATGGTTAGGAGGATGAACTACACATACTCAACCTAAAACCTAAAGCCAAACGTTATCTGGCTTGTTCCATGAAATTCTATCACGCAAAAACACAGATGACGCTATCTGAACATTCTGGAAAGAATTCTCGAAATCACAATCCGTATATATATAAAAAAGAGTTTCGAGTTGAGTTGCGCAATTATTATTACAACACTTAACAGTACTTATTATAACTTATTTCGGATACAGTTTTTAACATGTGTCTTTCAAAACCAAGTGGAAGTAAGAGGAAACTTGTAGATGAGCATTGTATCTTTCAAGAAAAGTGTTTGCTGTGAAGTGAAAGAAGAAATTATTTGTTTATTTTGTAATAGTTCAGTCGGTGTTCCAAAATTATATAATATAAAACGTCACTATGATTTTCAAAAAACTATGTTTGACAAGTATACAGGCTTGGTCAGAAACAAAAAGTTAAATAAGTTAAAATCACGGTTGAAAGATCAGCAGCTTATATTTTACACGTTTAAAGCAAGAAAATGAATCTGTCCTTCAAGCGAGATACGTACTGTCGGAGTTGATCGAGAAACATTCAAAACCATTTGTTGAAGGTGAATTTATAAAAGAGTGCCTTGTAATTTGTATTTTGCATTTCATTTTTTGCATCTTCAAAATATATCCCGGAATATTGTAGCTGAAAGAGTTACTGAGTTGGGTGCCAATATAATTGATCAGATAAAAACAAAATCAGACTCATTCATTGCATTTTCTATTGCCTGTGACGAAAGTAAGCGGTTGATACAGATATCAATGTGTATGAAGAATTACTGGAACTAGTTACTAAAAATGTCAACCTTAGATAATTAAGGGTTTAATAAATAAGACCACTGGCAAATTCACATCATTATAAATAAAAACAATATTAATTTCCTTTATTGAGCTTATTCCTCTGTCTCAAAGAATTCTATTCGAAAACCAAATAATAAGCAATAATTATTACATTTTAAAAAAACCGGTTCTAAAACAGCTGATTGTTCAATTGCAAGAAATCCAAACAGCCTTTCGATCTCGCACGTATATTCTGGAAACGGGCAGTCAATGCCCACATTCGGTATCCGGCGAGGAAAGCGAATAAATTGTGGCCGATATGCCAAAACAATTAAATATTTTAATATCTCTTCAAGTTTAATTCAATATTTCGTATATATGAAAACTCCGGGGGTCGAAACCAGACATTCATTTGGGGGAGAGATCCAAACAGTCAAACCTCAGGAAAATTAGAAAGAATCATGTCTATATCAAGAGATTTTCAAAGTTTTTGGGGGGGGTGTCCATTCCCTCAGCCCCCCCCCCCCCACGCTACGCTCCTGAACGTCAAGTATTTTATTTCCCACCAGATCCTTAGTTACCATTGCATGATACAACAACTAGGAAGGATATTTTCAATGCTGTTTATGGACCTCTGCAAAAGTACAATTTAGATTTGTCAAAACTGTGTTCTATGACTGGAATAAAAGATTACTTCGTTAAAATATTAGAGACAAAGATCAGAGAAACGGGCACTGACAAACCAGATTTTCATCATATTCATTGTATACTCCACCAAGAAGTTTTATGCTCAGAAGTGATCAAGTTGGAAAGTGTTTTAAAGTTAGTGAAAAAAATTATAAACTTCATAAGGTCACGAGGCCTTAATCAGCGACAGTTTTCTGCATTTTAACGTGATTTAGAAAGTGAGTACACTGATTTACCATATTATGCAGAGGTGCAAAGGCTTTTGTGTTCTATGGTACTCGACCGGTTTTGGAAACTCAAAGAAGAAATGCGCGTTTTCATGGAAACAAAATGAGAAGATGTCAGCTTATTATCGGATGTACCTTTTTTACAAGATCTTTCATTTATGGTAGATATCACAAAACACCTGTCGGACTTAAATACAAAATTGCAATGACCACGTCAAGTTATTACAAATATGCATGATCATGTGAAAGCTTTCAAGTTTAAGATGATGTCGTGGGAAAAACAGTTAGCAGAGGATAATCTGTCATATTTTCTAACTTGTAAGGTATATCAGGAAAGCACAAGTGTTCTAATATCATACAAAATATATTCAGAGAAAATGAGAAGCCTTCTGGCAGAATTTGAGAAGCGTTTTCAGGATTTTACGACCCAAGAAAACATTTTTTCTCTATTTACTGGTCTTTTCACTATCGATATTGATAAAGTTCCTCCTCACTTGCAAATGGAAGTAATTGAGATTCAGTGTCAGACCCATTTAAAACAAAAATTTGATACATACATTCAAATTTAATAAGTACTTGCTTGTTCAACACCAGAAAATTTGCCTGTAAAATCCTGTCAATGTTTGGAAGTACCTATAAGTGTGAACAACAATTTTCTTTGATGAAAGGAAACAAATCTCCCAAGATCGCGATTGACGGACGCACACTTGGACGCAGTTTTAAAAGTTATTTCCGCCGATAAATTCGCGCCACAAATAGACAACTTAATTAAAGACAAAAGATTAAATATCTGGCAAAAGAATTTAATGTTTGTAGTTTTTTGTAATGTCCTTTTTATTGGAAATTGAATAAACAGACTTGTCCTATAATAGTACTTTTTCTCAAGATTTTCAGCAGTTTGTCTTCTTTAAGATAAGGTTTTGCGGCCCACCTAGTCGATGGTCTTCATGCTTTTGGCCCACCAGTGACTTTGAGTTTGACATGGCTGCGCTACGCCGATCATGCTGTGGGGGTCCCTGAAGCAACAGCTCGACAGCAGAGCGCTCGTGAGATATGAACAAACAGGAAGCATTTTTCGAAAGATGGGTTCTGGTCACCCTCGAAAAACCTTTTTGAGACAGCGGATTTCACGGAATCGATCGAATACTGCTGTGAAAGTTCAAGAAGATCTTCTCCAAATTCGAGATGTTATAGTAAGTAAGCAGACGCTTTGTAGACGTCTAGCCGAAATGAACTTAAAGGCTTGCAAAAGTTCCTAAATTGCTACCTCCACAACGTGCTCATCGGAGATACTTCGTATAAAGTTATGGAGAATGGACTAATCGCGAATGGTCAAATGTCCTGTTTACTGGAGAATCAAGGTTTTGCCTTAATATAATGGATGGGAGAAAAAGAGTATGGAGAAGAACTGACGAAAGATTTAATTTTAATGGTGCTTCAGTTATGGCGTGGAATGGAATTTCCATGAATAGCCGTTTACCTCTTCATGTTTTTCCCATTAGACAGTCAATGACAATGATTGATGTAAATTTGCATCAATGACATTTTAGTGCAGTATGTGTTACCTCTTGCTGGTTTAGTTAATAGTTAGATATCTTCTGATGCACGATAAGGCCCGACCGGATACCACAACAACAGTGCAGAACTTCCTAGTGTGTAAGTGGCCTGCGAGAAGCCCCGATATGAGTGCAATAGAACATTTGTTGAAAATCTAGCATTTTGGCAGATGCGTTATAAGGCGAATGGGACCGTATACAAGGGAGAGAATAAGAAACCTAATTTCAAGCATGCCATGCAGATTAGAAGCTTTCAGAGTTGCAAGAGGAGGCAATATTCAGTATTAAGAACATTCTTCAAGTTCTTTTTTATTCAGTTATTGCTGATGATTTATATCATTTTTATTTTATTAGAATATAAATTCTGAAAAATCAAGTAGGTAGCTTGACAAAATGCAAGGTTACAATAAAAAAGCTGTAATTCAGTCATTTTCAAGACAAATCAATGAACATATTAACAAATTTGTCTTAGAAGAAGGGTCTTTCATCTAGAGTATAAGAATTTTCTATACAAATGCTCGAATAATGCACAGGATGAGTCAAAAAACAGGAAAAAAGTAAGGTTTAAGTTTTTCCATTAACATTCATGTAGCTTGGTAAAGTTTCAGCAAAAAAGCTGTAATTTAGCCAATTTTAGGGATAAGTCGATGAATAAAAAAATAAAATGCTCACAATCAAAAGGTCTTTCATATAGGGTGTAAAAAGTTTCTATACGAATCTTCAACTAATACAGAAGGCGAGTCAAAAAAGAGCAAATACGCATGGTTCGATTTTTTTTCATTATTATCCAAGAATCTTTGAAATGATTTTTATTTGTTTAATTTCTGCTGGAAGACAAAGGTATTATTTACGAAAAAAAAAATTTTCAAAACCGTTCCACTGGTTTAAAAGATATAAGACATTGAACTTGGGCCAAAAATCAAGTGCGCCAATTTTTTTGGAAGTGAGTGTAGTTATTAAGTCCATATTACAAAAAAGCAAGCCGTTTTATTTTGACAAGCTCATTAAATTTAGTTAACATTTTTCCAAAAAAAAGAATTGACGTGTTAATTATAATAACCAAATTGAGTTTATGGAATTCATTTATTTTCGGTTATTTATTAATTTTTTATATTATCTCACGCCTGAGCTAAAGGTGTCCAGCTCTGATATTGTTAATCCATTGTATCCCAATTTAATATTAAATTTAGTCTAAATTGTCGTTTAAAATTTTCTAATAATATGCACTTTTTACAAAAATTTATTTGCACTTACTCCTTCTATAAATTTGGTATTTGCTACTGCCGGAGCGAGAAACCCCAGGAGGGTGTGGCACAAAACTACTAAACCTGTATTGTAGACTCTGCAACAAAATATATTAAAAATAAAAATCATAAACTTAATAAAAAATACTTCAAAAATATATATATATATATATATATATATATATATATATATATATATATATATATATATATATATATATATATATATATATATATATATATACTGAGTAAGTGTTTTAATTTTGCCATATCTCCTAAGGAAATCCCTAAAAAAGAAATAATAGCTGGAGTGGAAGCTGTCCTTGACTCCTCTGAGGAAACAAAAGCAGAGGAGATTCGACAAGAGGTGGCAAGAATTTTAAGATCAAGCAAAACACCAAAACAAAACCTAAATGCCACTGAACAAAGGGCACTAATAAACCTTCGAAAAAATAAAGACATCACAATCCTTCCAGCAGATAAAGGAAACGCAACTGGGGTTATGAATACTCAAGATTACGTACAAAAAATGCAGGATATCCTACAAGGCAATTGTTATAGGCCTGTTCCAAGGGACCCGACAACGTACCTAGAAAAAACAACTAAAAATAAAATAAAAAGTTCACCAATAAACCCCTAAATTCAACAAAAAATCATACCACGGGAAAAGTCGAGCAGATGTCTTAAACTCTATGGTTTACCAAAAATACACAAACCAGGGGCGCCCATCAGACCTATTGTTAGTGCTGTTAATTCGCCGCTACAAAAACTGGAGAAATACCTTTCTGAAATTATGCAACCAACTGTAGAAAAAGCTGATTCATTTGTAAAAAACTCGGAGCATTTCATTCGAATTATACAAGATATCGTCCCTGAAAAAAAGATATCATAGCAAGTCTAGATGTCAAATCGTTATATCCCAGTATTCCCATGGTGCTCCAATGGGGTCCTCGCTATCACCAGTAGTCGCGAATTTATTTATGATATACTTCGAGAAAGAAGCTCTTGAAAAAGTTAGTTTAAAGCCCAAATTGTGGATTCGTTATGTGGATGACATATTTATTATATGGCAACATGGTCACGCAGAGCTCGAAAAATTTCTGACTCACGTAAATTCAATCCACCCCAGAATACAATTTACTCTAGAGTTAGAGGAAAACAACAAACTACCATTTTTAGATGTTTTGTTCATAAAACTGCATAACGGACATTTCGAATACACCGTGTATAGAAAACCAACACATACAGACAGATATTTAAATGCAAAATCACATCATCACCAAGCTGTGGCAAATACCCTAATATCCAGATCCGTGCGATTAACTGAAACACAGACGAGACAAAACGAACTTAAGGTAATATCTAGTGCTTTAAAGAAAAATGGCTACACAAATCGCACCATAGAGAAAGCTATTAATGCACAGGTTTCCCGAACAACGAACAACAAAAATTATGAACCGGGAAAGCAACCAGTAGTCTTACCATATGTAAAAGGCACAACAGACAGAATCGGAAGAATTCTCAGGAAACACAACATACAAACAATACACAAGCCACAAACAACTATAGGTAAACTACTTGGAAACCCAAAAGATAAAATCAAACCGGAAAACCACGGAGTATACAGTATTCTGTGCCAGGACTGTGAAAAGTTGTACGTGGGGCAAACTAACAGGCGAATATCAGCAAGAGTGGAAGAGCATAAACTCAGCAGCAGAAATAAACAAACAACCTCAGCTTTATTCCTACATCATCAGGAAACCGGCCATAAAATAAATTTCGATGGGTGTAGGGAGATTGCCAATATAGAACATTATAAGACCAGAATAATCCGAGAAGCCATAGAAATTGAAAAACAAGGTGATTTGAATAAAAGGGACGAATCATTAAAACTATCAACAGTATGGAAGACAATAATCGACAAATCTAAAATCGTAAAAACTCAAGCGCAATTAGCGAACGAACAACAGCACCATCCGGAAAACATAAATAACGACCAACGCCTGCGCAGATATAACCTTCGGCCCCGAGTGGGGGTGTAAAAGGAAGCGTCGCAGTCACCAACACTCACAAGAAAGCTTGGAAAATGCCAAATGTGATTTTGGCGAAACGTCAGCAAAACTGTTCGTTTCAGAACGGATATACACCCGGAATGAAAACACATATATATATATATATATATATATATATATATATATATATATATATATATTTATTTATTATATATATATATATATATATATATATGTATATATATATATACAGTATGTAAAAGAACTATGGACTACCCCTAATAATTTGTTAGTCTGGAGGTTTTATAGAAAATGCGCGAACACCTTAATTTAGTTTCCCCTCATTCTGATAAAATTAATTTGTTTTTTTATTGACATCTGTCAAAAATATGACGTAATTGACATTTTTTTGAATTGCAACATACGGCATGTGAAACATCATTTGAAAACTCCTGTTTCGCTCAGTATGTTCCTAGATTTTAGTGCGATTATCTTGTGCCATTTCAAAATGGCGACCGTTCAATTTTGCGTGGAAAAAAGTATGGAATACCCGTAATAATTTGGTAGTCTTCAGGTTTTATGGAAAATGCTCAGGTACGACAATTTAGTTTTTTAGTTTCCCACATTCTGATAAAATGTATTTGTTTTTTAATTGACATCTGTCAAAAATATGACAAATGTCAAATAATTGAGCAAGCACTATTTTTGAACGGCACGACTGAATGGGACTAAAATCTATAAACATATTGAGTGAAACCAGAGCTTTCAAATGATGTATTACATGCCATATGTTGCAATTTCAAAAATGTCGATTACGTCATATTTTTGACAGATGTCAATAAAAAAAACTAATAAATTTTATCAGAATTTGGGAAAATAAAAAACTAAATTACCGTGTTCGGGCATTTTCCATAAAACCTGAACTCTACCAAATTATTAGGGGAGTCCATACTTTTGTTCCACGCACAATTGAACAGTCGCCATTTTGAAATGGTACAACAGAATGGCACTAAAATCTAGGAACATACTGAGTGAGACAAGAGCTTTCAAATGTTGTATCAAATAGCATATGTTACCATTTCAAAAAATGTCGATTACGTCATATTTTTGACAGATATCAATAACAAAACAAATAAATGTTATCAGAATGTGAGAAACTAAAATACTAAATTAACTTTTTCAAGCACTTTCCATAAAACCTACAGACTACTAAATTATTAGGGGTATTTCATACTTTTTTTCCACACTGTATATATATATATATATATATATATATATATATATATATATATATATATATATATAATATATACATAGGTTCGCAATATATGTAAAATATTTAAAAGTGCTGGTTAAATTAAATTTCAAATTTATGAACTACACATACCTACCTGATACCTTGAATACATCGCAATTGTTCAATTTCCTTGGTGTTGTTTATAGTTTTTAGTCTGATATAATTTCTGGTAATAGAACATGCTGCAAGTACTTTTCCCATTACCGTACTTGTCAGCTTTTGATATTCTTCTGAACTTTTATATCTCGCAATGCCTTCATAACATGTTGCAAATAGCACAAACCCTATGTAACTGAGGAATAGAATGCTAAAAAATTCATGGATTTTTATTGCCTAGAAAGAATGACAGATAAAGCACAAACAGAATAAAAGAAACAATGTGTTTTAACCTTTCTTAAATTTACTTTGATTATTGTCCGATATCGGACGAACGCAAAACACCACCGCACTGCTAAATATATATATATATATATATATAAGTTACCACCTAAAATTAAATTTTCGATTATACAGAGTTGAGGATAAGTTTGCCACAACTTCCATTTTTTTAAATGGAACACCCTATAAATTGTTTAAATTTCAGATTCCTCCCAAGGGTTTGTAGGGTGTATACAGAATCATTCAAGATTTGTATATATATATATATATATATATATATATATATATATATATATTTATATATAATACATATACAAATTTTTTTATAATAGTTGTAGGGATTGTTGAGAGCTCAAACCTAAATTTATTTTCGATTATACAGGATTGAGGATAAGTTTGCCACAAACCAAACTTAGATTTTTTTAAATGTTACACCCTATAGCTTGCTTTATTTTCAAATTCTTCCCTTTTTGGCTATTCACCCAATGCAGGGTTTGTTTGGTTTTAGAGTTTGGAGGTTGTTCGTGAGGGGAATGTTTATATTTCATTGGACGCAGGAAGCTCACCCTTGGTTTTAGACCCCCTCGACAGAAACATAAATAGTTTGTAAAAAAAAACGACTGGCGTTCCCAGCAATTTTTAATAGAGTCTCTCAAGTAACGTAAGTTACATATTTTACATTATCGAATCCAATATTACTTACCATGCAAAGGCATCTAACCAATCAAATGGATATCTTTTATTTTCTGTTTCGCATATTACTTCGGAAACAGTACCTTTTAGGCCCATTTCCTTATATTTATTATTGTAACAGTCTTCTAGTGCTTGTTTAAGCTGGGGATCTTTCTCATCAGTTTTATTTATACCTGGACACGTTTTTGGGACGCATATCCAACGCCTGAGGCGATCATGCCTATAGTTTGTTACCACCTCACTTAAATTCTGAAAAACACAAGATTATATCTATCAATTCACTAGTTAATAATTACGAAAAAAAAATTTCGGCTGATGTTAATGATAATGGCTGAACGGAAGAGTTTAAAGCCTCCTGATTACAAATTCAATATCCAAAATTGTCCACCACGTATAGATTTTGAGTTATAGAATGCATCAATTATATTAGTTGTATTCCAAAATTTTTATATATTCTTATGTATAATATCAAACCAAGAAAAAAACGAATCAATTCTAAGAATAACAGGTTTTATTTGCCAAAATACACATAAAAATACATTTATAATAAGTCTTTTGTAGATAATTTTTTGCAGATGCTGACTTGAAGGAATTCCTGATTGCTTTCTCTCATAAGAAACCCACAATAATCTTCCATCATTGCTGAATCCCATATGCCTTGGGAGCGTTGCTCCATTGTTAGTATATCTTGATGGAACGTTTCTCCTTGTTCGTCACTATATGCCAAATGTCAAAATCAAAAAAAAACAAAATATTATCCAAAGCCATAGCCGACTAGACTAGAGAAAAAGATTTTCTTTTTTTGAATATACCAGCGGCGCACCGCAAAAGTTCAGGGGGAGAAAAGGGGGCAAGACCCCAGAAGAAATATCACCCTGAAGTTTCTGACAACCGTTTGACATGCGCAATTATTTAACTCCTATTGCGTAACCTCATTCCAAAATTTGAGGTAAATATTGCAGAAGCTATAAAGAAAAAAAACTAAAAAAAATATGTACAGGGTGTCCGGATTTGGTTGCAAAAGCAGGGTATCTCGCTTATTTTTAAAGATAGAACCTTAAGGTTTTCACGAACCTGAGCTAATTTTTTGTGAAACTCATGAAGCCGTAAACAAAATTTTCATAGCCTTTTTCGTTTATGAGATACAGGGCGAAATAGAAAATTTTGCATTTTGGGACTCCCCTCGTATCTGGGTTATCCTTTAACTTAACGCAAAGGGAAAAATTGCTGCTTATGCAGTTTTTTACGCTGGATCCAGTGGCGTAGTCATATTTTTCATTTGAGTTGTTATTTTTTAGATATGACCCAAAGTTGTGTTTTTTTAAATGGGACAACCTGTATATTTGTCCATAAATTGATTTGTCCTTTTAAAAGCTCCTCAAAAATATATAATAGTATGGGTCTATTTTAATAAACAACAACAAAAATCCTAATTTTTAGAATTATCATCCCAAATTTTGCGCTAGAGGAACATCGTCAAGTAATTCAGGTGTAGCTGCCTCTAAAATTTCTATATAGCGATTGGCTGTTAGATTTCCCTCAAATATATAAAATTTTATATGTGTTCCTAATATGAAGCAGGACACATTTAGACCAAACCTGCCCTGCTGTCTTCTGGGAAATATTTGGTGTTGATTTTCCTGGGACCAGAATCTACTATTGTGCCTATTGAGTATACCAGAATTACTGAAATGTGCTTCGTCTGACCATATAACCTTCCTTTCAAAATCTCTAACCTTATCGCATCTTTCTCGAAACCAATTGCAGAAGACTACCCGACGCTCTGCATCCCCTGGCTGTAAGTGCTGCACGAGCCTAAATTTGTATGGGCGGTATTTGTGCTTTTTTAGAATTTCTTGAACTCTAGTTTTTGAAATACCTATGCTCTTTTCACTGGCCCACTGTGGGCCAGACACCTCTTGAAATGTGGAAAAAGTGTTAAGTTAGACTTTATGCATTTTTTTTTGTGATGAAACGCTTAAAAAACCTTAGTTTAGCATTTTGTAAAACATATTTGAAGCTAGTTTAGAATTTGTACAACGGTGTCATACACCGTGTGCGAAAATAATGACACAATAAGAAAAACTGTTTTATTTTTAACTTTAAACAAAAAAAACTTAATCTCGGCATACCCTGGAAAGTCTAGAAGTGTAAAAAATATTACAGATGTAAAGTACAGGGTTATGAGAAATAAATTTGTATGGTGAGACTGAAAAAAAAATAACTCTAACACATTTATTCAGAATCACTGTCACTTGAAGAATCCAATGACGCATTTGGACAAGATGCTTCCAAGAGGCTCAGCGCTTCAGGAGCAAAACTTTTTTTTGGTGTTGTGGGTTTTCTTCGCAAACTCGTTATAACTGGATCCGATGAAACACACAAATTATTATAAACATCCATATTTGTGGAAATCCTGTTACATTTCCTAGAGTTATGTTCCCTGTACCTCCGATATTCTTTGTTGCGGGCTTCTTGGGCCTCCTCGGAAAATTGGCCAATGGGCACTGGTAAAGCGTTTATAATTTAATGGCTATGTAACAGAATTTTGTGTACGCTCACAGGCATTCGATACCAAGGGTATAGGGAGAGAAAAAGCTTAGCAGTATCCAAAGTGTAGGCTTTAAATACCTCTAATTTAATGTATAACCCACTAGCGATTACCTGGAGGATAATATAAAATCTATATATTAAGTCTTTATCGACCCCAGTTATGCGTGAAGATATCAAGTGGTTTTGGAAAAGAGCTCTAGCGCTATTGCCGTCATTGGATGTTCCAGCCCCTTGTTTCGGTTGATCTACGATTATTCCAATTTGAGATTTAAATTCATCTTAAATTCGACGCTTTTGAATTTTAGTTACTTCCTTGGCTTCATCACCACGGGCTTGCCATTTTTCTAGTGGTAGTCGATAACTCAGTTTTAAAAGAAACTCAAAATATCTAAAAAAAAAATCAAAAGTCAGACATTTTATCCAAAATAGTGATTGTTGTATCTGGGCGATCTAGGGTGTGTGGTGTAATAAAAGTACTAGCAGCTAGGTCCAACTAAATAGCCTACCATATTTTGACCATTATACCTATTATAAAATAATATACAGGGGTGCACCATTAAAAAAAAAAGATTTGCAAATAATAATACCACCAATATTAACGGAGAATTTTAATGTTCAAAATATGGTGGATTACCCTCCTGTACCTACAATAAAATATAAAATTCACAAACCTTATCCAAGCGTGGAGCGAGGATATTCCGTAAAGTAGATAGTCGTCGACTATAGGTTTTTGTAAAACTTTTTCCAAGTTATTCATCTCAACCGGAGATGCTCCGCACAGGTAGCATTTTTGTGAGGACGTGTCAGTTATAGAACTAATCATTTTCATATCCAGCATGGTCATATACAAGTTATGTTTTATAAATAACACTTTTGAGAACTTGGTGGTAAATTGGGTTTCCAATAATGCCTTTATTTGATCTTGAACTGCTTTGGTCTCATTTATGCTGTTTTCCTTCGTTTCTTTTAAAAACTGCATTTTTAGTGGTCGACATAGTTTGGTTGACGAAGGCGTTGGATTGTTCCACAACATTACTTTTTGATTTTTTTTGTTTTTTGTATAAAGCTGAATAGGTACCACACAAGTAAGAAGTAGGTTAGAATCGGTGAATCTGTTATCGGAAAAGGCCTGTTTATATTCTGCCTGACCAGAACTGCCATCCATTCCCCATTTAGAGATTAAAACAATTTTCTGAGTTATGTTATAGTTTTCCAGATCAAGAGTAGACAAGAGCCTGCGTGTAGTGTGGTCTAAGAGGGATTGCAGATCGACTGTTACTGAATGCTCAGTGGAAATAACATTTGGAAAATAACATCGTTTTTTAGCTTCTCTAATATTATTATAAGATGGATAAATATCGGTTTTGTTATTTTTTGCAGAGTCTCGAATATTTTGGTACTGTGTTTTGGACAATCTAGAATCTACTATCATTGCCAAAGTACTATCATCACTAAGTCGATTTATCTCACTAATTGGATTGGATTTGTGTTCAATGGTTAGTAATTGTTTGGCTGCTTGTGATTTCCCGTCTGCCCTTAAACCCATTTTAGACGCAAACAAAAGTTCATTCGTTTCAAATTTTCGTAAACATTCGGTTCTTTTAAATTTTGCAGAATAACTTAAATTATTAAAATTGTTTTCTTTGGGTCTCCTAACTTTACCGGGACAGCATGGTAAAGTTATGTATTTGTCCAGCCATATTCTATTCTTATTAATAAATTTTGATTTTATACGAAAAACTTTATTCCATTTTTGTGTAAATTGGTTATTCAAACTCTTTGATATTTGTTTTATTTTTTGTTTATTTTTCTTTTGGCAGATGGGACAAGTTATAGACAATAAGGTATTAAAAATATCATTGACATCTTTTCCCCTTTCAAAAATATCAATTTTGCGAATTCGATGAGATCGTACGTCTAGAAAAAAAAAATAAGAAGTGAAGAAAGAGAAGACCCAACATTGATACTAATAATAATTATTTATTAAATTATCGACTTTTATGCATTATTTTAGAAAGTTGTGATCAACTACAACACTGTTTAAAAGATTTTGATCAAAATTTGACAACTTTGCAGGAACATACAATAGTTATTGGCAATAAAAAAGTGTGGAGCTAAAATTGGTCTTACATTGTAGGTAAAATAATAGGCAAATAAAAATGTCAATTAATCAACAAGTTGCAAAAAGTTGCACAAATTATATTTTTTTTTGAAAAGTCATAAGATTAAAGAAGAAAACCAGGTATGACAAAATACGTATCTGTGTGTAGAACATTAAAATATTTTTTGTCAAATAACTTAAAATTTATTTTTTTACAAACATTTGCACTAATATGTAATAATTCAGAAAAAAGAACTAATGGCCTAAAATAATTATTAACTTACCTGCTTGAACATCATTCATCACAAAATATTTTGTAATTCACGAAACACTTATTTTCACCGGTTATATTATGCAATTTTTAATAAGGTAAATTAATAACTGCTAACAATAACAAATATGTCAAACTTTTGAACGTGTTTGCGCATCTCCATGACAAGATATCAATATAATTCGATTGTTTTGGGATGCTTCATAGCCTACTTACCCATAATAAATAAAATTGTGAAGATATTTGCAGTTTAATATTTTTGAATAATTCACTATTTTAAAGGTTCTCTGGCCCACAGTGTGGCCCTACAAGAGTTTGTAGGGTAAGCTTCTGCATTAGCCAAAACCGTAATTTCCTCAGCCTCCCGATTTTCTTTATTATTTGTTTTCGTACGAGGTTTGATAAATGATCCGTGATTAAGTAAATTCTTTTTTATCCGATAAAAAGTGGATATATTAGGTTGCCTCCTTACTGGATATCTAAATAAAGAGTAAGCAATAGTATTTCAACATACCTAAAAATTAACTATTTACCTGTTAAAATACATCTCAGAAGCCGCTTCAACATTTTCATTACTTAATATAAAACAAGCTAACATATCGTACTTTTCATAATGTTCGAAAGTTTGGTTTTCTTCCATAATAATACAAATATATTTTTACACAATAAATAAATACAAAAAACTAGCGCTATATTTTATATACACGTACAAAATTGGGAAATGTCATTTGCTTCCAAGAAAACAAAAGAAAACGGCATCGTTTTGCATGGCCTACTGCAAAATTTGGGATGATAATTATAAAAATTAGGATTTTTGTTGTTGTTTATTAAAATAGACCCATACTATTATATATTTTTGAGAAGCTTTTAAAAGGACAAATCAATTTCTGGACAAATATACAGGGTGTCCCATTTAAAAAAACACACTTTGGGTCATATCTAAAAAATAACAACTCAAATGAAAAATATGACTACGCCACTGGATCCAGCGTAAAAAACTGCATAAGCAGCAATTTTTTCCTTTGCGTTAAGTTAAAGGATAACCGAGATACGAGGGGGGTCCCAAAATGCAAAATTTTCTATTTCGCCCTGTATCTCATAAACGAAGAAGGCTATGAAGATTTTGTTTACGGCTTCATGAGTTTCACAAAAAATTAGCTCAGGTTCGTGAAAACCGCAAGGTTCTATTTTTAAAAATAAGCGAGATACCATGCTGTTACAACCAAATCCGGACACCTTGAACATCCTGTAAATCGGGAACGAAGTGTTTGCGGACTTAAGTTTATTTATCATTTAAGTCATAAAATAAACCAAAGAATCATGTTATTTATTTTTAAAAATCATAAAAATGACTATCCGCAGCAAAAATCAAAATACACCACTAGATTCTACGTAAAAAACTACCTTAGAACCACTTTTTACTTTTCTTACAACTTAAACGATAACCAAGGACGAGGCGGGTTCCAAATTGCAACATTGCCAATTACACCATGTATCTTAAAAACAAAGCATGCTATGAAAATCTTAATTACGGCATTTTTCGCTTCACAAAAAGTTGGACGGACAGTGGTGTGACAACCGCAACCCTGTATCTTTTTCAAAAGACAGATACCTCGTAAAACCATCGAAATCTGGACTTTGTTTTATAGTCGATAATAAAAATTTTTTATTTTAACAATCAACACTTTAATTTAAAAAAAAACTCATAAAGGCGCACCGCAACATTTGCACGAGGGTGCCAATTTGGTTTGGCGCGGCCCTGTATATGGTTATTTCAGTAGTTCACCAAAGATGAAAAACAAAATTGCTTAAATTCGTATAATTCGTTTTTTAAAAATATTTTGGAACTTTACTTATATTTACAAATTATATAAAGTATAATCATTTTTAATGTAAATATTCCACTTTCGTAATTTTTCTACTCACTTAAAATTAAGTACTTTTCTTTGCCTACCTTAATAGTCATCCATATTTCTGACGGATTTTCTTTACTTATCGGTTCAACTTCATAGGTAAATGAACAAAAAAATGCCTCATCTCCGCGCATTATACAGTTGTCATAATTATCCTTATAAAATAGTTCCGGCTTGGTCGCTTATTGTTTGTCTGTAAAATAAGATTTTATTCATATATATCATAATCTATACAGTGAGGACGAAAATTCATTTAAAAATCGGGTATTTTTTCTCGAGAAAACGCTCGAACCCGTGGATTTTTAATTTTAATTGCCGTTTTTTTTATTATAATTTCGTGTATACAGGGTGACCCAGAAGCAAGTTATAACAGTTAACTTATTTTTTTTTAAATAGAAGGTCCATTTCATGTATCATAATTTACAGATGTATAAATTAAGTTCTATAAAAAATCAATTTTATGTAAAAAAGGCTTAACTTTAAATAATAAATGTCTAGATAACAAAAATTATATAATATTAACTTAAAAATTGTTGAAATTGAACACCAGCAACATCCTGACAATATCCTAGGCGATCTTCAAATTCTTGCAAAACATTGTGCACTACTTGAGCTTCTATCAATCTAATTTCCTGTCTTATTCAATCTCTAAGGTCATCAATATTGTTGGGTCTGTTAACATACACTGTAAATTTTAGGTAACCCCACAGATAATAATCTAACGAGGTCAAATCAGAGGATCTGGTAGGCCATTCTATCGAACCCCGTCTACTAATCCACTTCCAGGGAAAACAGTATTTAAATATTCGAACTATGCGAGTGTAATGGGCTGGTGCTCTATCCTGTTGATACCATAAAGTATCATTGGGAATGTCGGGATCTACTGGATTTGAATACAATACAGCAGGCGCAGGTATCCAATCGAAGGTTAAAAGTTCTAGATATCTTTCTCCAATTAAAGTATCTTCAAAGAAGAAGACTATATTTCCAATAACCCCAGCCCTTGGGGGTATTGTGTAAGGCAATTCATTATCCAGTGCGGGTTTTCTGTAGCCCAATTTCGACAATTTTGTCTATTCTCACTTTTAGGCAAAACGTTGCTTCATTCGGTTCGTCCTCATTAAGTTCGTGAGTTAAGTGAACTTTATAAGGAGGCCAGTTATATTTAGGTAAATATTTCAGCACAGATCCCTTACTAATATTGTTTCCGGTAGAAATAGTGCGACTAGCTTTATGGCTGTCCTCTCCAATTACTTCAATTGATAGTAACACATTTAATTGCCATCTTCTGAGATACTGGGCCGGCCGTTTTCATAATTATCTCTCACATGCCCCAAACTGAACGACACGTGGGTGTAGTGTACTGCGTTAGCAATCACCGAGAGCGTTATATGGCGCAGGTTAACATTAATCTTCCATGCGGTCGACGTCATCGCGTACACGTTGTCATGGCAACGTAGTAGGAAAATCGTAAACTAAACATAGCACCTCCAGCAAAGTCGAAGCGGTTTGCGCCACTGTTGTAGTTGTTATAATAAAGTTCGATTGAAATTTTTAAAAAGACATGCCGCCAACGGTCAAGTAAAATATTTATTCGAGATGTACAGTTTATTTTTTGCCAAGTAGGTGAATAAATGAATGTAAAAACTAAAATTTTAAGGGATATATAGGTTGCAGCGAAATCCGCGAAAATAAAAGTAAACAACCACCTCAAACTGAACACACGTGGGTGTAGTGTACTGCGTTAGCAATCACCGAAAGCGTTGTATGGCACTGGTTAACATTAATCTTCCATGCGGTCGACGTCATCGGAAACGCGTTGTCATGGCAACGTAGTGGGAAAATCGTGAACTAAACATAGCACCCCCAGCAAAGTCAAAGGGGTTTGCTCCACTGTTATAGTTGTTATAATAAAGTTCGTTGAAAGTTTTAAAAAGACATGCCGCCAACGGTCAAGTAAAATATTTATTCGAGATGTACAGTTTATTTTTTGCCAATTAGGTGAATAAATGAATGTAAAAACTAAAATTTTAAGGGATATATAATAAATATAGTTAGATCTTTGCTTGTTTATTTTTCCTGGTGAAGTAGCACTTCACCTGAATAGCCGCCACTGTTTCGCACTTTAAAAAATTAATTTAATGGAACAAATGTTTACTTTTGACAGTGAATCAACGTCAAAATTGCTTAAAATATCTAACAGGTAACAATGTTATTAATGTTAACGCTTTCAGTAGATTTGAGTTTGCTTAATTCTTAATGTGAAGTGCGTTCGGATATGAGGGGTACATAATGCTAAATGTTGCAACTTTTGGATAAAAAAATATTTAAGAAAGCGCAAAAAAACGTTGTTCAAACTCTTGAAACACGTGTGACAAGCAAAGCATAGCAGGGGAAATTGAACTCTTAATTTCTTTATATCACTATTTCGCAATTAAACAAATATGAAATTACTTTTAATTAATTTTTCATTACATATTCTTGGGATTTTGTTTAGATAGCACCTATTTTTTGCGCTTTCTTAAATATTTTTTTTTATCTAAAAGTTGCAAAATTTAGCATCAGGTACCACTCATATCCGAACCCAAGAATTAAACAAACTCAAATCTACTGCAAGCAATAACATTGTTACCAGTTACATATTTTACGTTCGTGAATATTTAGATACTGTTTCCTCTGGTAAGCGGATACGTAGACGGGGTCCGATAGAATGGCATGCCACATCCCCTGATTTGACCCCGTTAGATTATTATCTGTGGAGTTACCTAATCTATACCAACAATATTGATGACCTTAAAGACCAAATAAGACAGGAAATTAGTTGGATAGAAGCTCAAGTAGTGCACAATGTTCTGCAAGAATTTGAAGATCGCCTAGGATATTGTCAGGAAGTTGCTGGTGATTAAGTTTAACAATTTTTAAATTAATATTACATAATTTTGTCATCTAGACATTAACTCCTGTATTCACTAAAACGGTTTAAGAATTAGACCAGATCTAATCGCCATGACAATTGAAACTGTTAGTTCATCAGTTATGTTTTGCTTATGACACTGTCACTTTGTAATTGTGATATTTACAAAAATAATTTGTTCAATTGATGTTTATGTCACTTTAAACGTATAACTGTTAAGCTAGATTGGTCTAAAATTAAACCTCTAGTGAATACGGGTGTTATTAACTAAAGTTAAACCTTTTTTAAAAAAAAAATTATATTTTTTACAACTTAATTAAGACATATGTAGATTATGATACATGAAATGTGATCAAAATTTTCCGTGGAATCCGAAAAAAGAATAAAAAATAATTCCATTTAAAAAAAATTAAGTTAACTGTCACAACTTGCTTTTGAATCACCCTGTATACATGAAATAACAATAAAAAACCTCCGAATACCTCCGCTCTAGGTATAACCAAAGTTTTTAGAACCCTTGAATCATACCCTTGTTCTCAAAGCCAACCATCAACTAGTAAAGAAACAAGCCTACAATTTAAAACACCCAAAAATTCAGAATAAAAATAATTTCGAATTTCAAACGCAATATTCCACTTTAACAAAACAACTAATGGGAGAATAAAATATGAGACGAAATATAAAGTAAACCAAATTTTAGTTTTTCCATGCGTATACCCTAAATTAGACGTAAAACAAGAAAATTTCGAACATTGCAAAATAATTACTGTCAAAATTCCAAGTACTAATAACGAGGAATTAATTTTACAATTTTTAGATTTAGGAGATTATATAATGTTATGAAAAACCTATTGTATGTACTTTCGTATTGCTAGGCTAAACATTAAATTCCACCAAATCTATTTAAAACATTTTCACAGAAAGACACAAGTTATTGCGTTATGTTAAACATAATTATTATTGGATAAAAAACTCATGCGATATTTGTCAAAGAGCAAAATATCCTAGGAAAAAACTTTATACACCACTTATACAAGGTGTTTCAAAAGAAATGCGAAAAACTTAAGGGGGTGATTCTTGAGTTCAGTTTAAGAAAAAACCTTTATATGATCATACTTGAACAACTGGCGATCTACCTCAATATTTTTAGACTACTTACGATCGACTCTGAGATCTCTCGATGAGAGGCTGCAAGTATGTGTGATGCAGGGTTGTCGTACATACACGATACATATAGCGTATATAGATATTAGCTTTCCGCACAATATACATTATTTTAGTCAAGGTTTGGGTTAGGTTTAGTTAGGTTCTTCTCTACAATATCAATGAAAAAACCTATAGTTATTCAAAATTGCGAGTTTATTGGTTGTTACAAAACAAAAGAGTTACATATGGTGTTAAACTTAACTAAGGAGCTTATTATATTAAACTGACTTGCTATTTCAGTAGCTAATTCCTCAATGTTTTTACACGAAAAAGGATAACTCATAAATGATGCTACATTTGCCAATTTACTACAATAATAAAAACGCATTTCGAATTGTCCCAAAATATTTGATAATTCAGCCTCATACGTATCATAATTCAACTGAGGAATCATTGCTTTCAAAGACAGAAAATGTTTCAGATCCTTTCTTTTCAGTTGATCTATCATAAGTTGCAATTTACTTTTGAGTGCGTGTACTGCGCTAATCATCTCAATAACAGTTTTTCCTTTACCTTGAAGCTCCAAGTTAATGGTGTTTAAGTGCATTGTGCAGCGTAGTCAAAAATGCCAAATCAGTCAGCCATTTTTCGTTTTTCAACATCTGGTGTCATCACCTCTTTCGTCTAGAAAAGCTGTTATTTCGGGCAATAATTCTTGAAACCTTTCTAGGAATTTTCCGCGACTGTGTGTTCAGCTGACTCCCTATCTTCCAACTGCAACTTAAAGCCGCCGTTGCAAGCTACGTGCACGGATGGAATTCACAATTTTTGTTGCAATTCCCATAATTTTCTCCGTGTTTAAAACTTTTGAACACAAAACTTGTTGATGTATAATGCAATAGATTGAAAAAAATGAAGGGAAATCTTCATTAGCTCGACCTAATGCCACAGTCCATTTCCAGTCATTGCTGGTGCTCCATCGGTTGTAATGCACACTAATTTATATATTGGTAGCTTGTAGTTTTTTACAAAATTGAAGAAAACGTCATATATATCTTCGCCACGGGTCTTCCCCTTCAGAGGAATGATTGTCAAAAATTCTTCCTTAGCCAACATGTCATTGAATACCATCCGAATAAAAATACACAGCTGGGCAGTGTCTGTCATATCTGTGGATTCGTCGAACTGTAAAGAAAAGTATGTACATTCCATGATATCATTTTTCAGTTTATCTGTCATGTCCTGACTCATGACTTCAATACGCCTTGTGACAGTCGGACGAGATAACTGAAGTTCTCTAATAGCATACATGATTTCTGTTTTATTTTTAAAATCTCCAAATAAAGTCTCACCCGCTTCAATAAATGCTTCCTTCACAACCGATCCATCTTCGAATGGTTTCTTGTGTTTCGCCAATATATGAGATATTTTAAATGACGCGATCGTAGCAGCTTTTGATTGTTTGGTTGGTCTTGTGAACATGGTTTGTTCTTTTTTCAAACAAGATATCAAATCACGTACTTTTCGTTTTCTTAATTCACTCTGTGGCGGAAAATCCTTTTCATAGTTTTTATGAACCGTTTTATAATGTCTCTCTAAGTTACCACGCTTAGGTATTGCAACTGACGCACGACAAATAAGACAAACGCACTTATCCTTCACCATACAAAACAAAAATTCTTCCTCCCAATCGTTATTAAAATGATACATTTTAGATTTCTTCGCTGCACTCATTTTGTACTATTTAATAATTAACTTTGTATCGACGTAGTATTGCCTTCAAGTTGCAATTCAGAATGACTCCAATTCCTGCAGTTGTTCCCGTCAAACGCGCCACCCGAAATTTCTAGAAAGGCAGCAAGAATAAAAAACGCGGCTTTTCTTTGACAAGTACCACGCATTCCTTTGATAAAGCTGCCTTTTACCGCTAGCAGAGTGTTATTTTATTACGTAATAAATTTTTGTAGTTAAGTACCTACTTATTAAAAAAAATTTTTTTCTCGAGATCTACTCAAAAAGCACTCGCGATCGACCGTTTTTAGCACCCCTGCTCTACCTCATAACTTTTGAGATACAGGATGTTAAACTTTTCAGTTTTTTTTTGATAATATTCGGGATACCATTCTAGATATCGTTGTGAAATTTAGTACACATTTTCTGGTGTACAACATATTTTTTTAATTTCTACCAGTGGCGTCCTTACGGGATTTGCATTGTATATTTTTGAAGAAAAAAATGGTACACCTCTTATATTTTTTCATTTGGATAGCCTAGACATTTTTACATAGAAACTACCTCTTGCGTGTTTCTCGTCAGATGTACAGTTTAAAAGTTATTTAACAAAATGTCGGAATTAATCATTTTGCCAAATAATCTTCAGTGGCGGCTCGTGGTGACTAATATTGGGAGTTCAATAACAAATTTAAAATAAAAATAAATATCTTATCTTTAAATTGAGCCTTAAATTCTCTTGAAGTTCAAGTCTACTCTTCGTTCTTTAAAATTGGAAAAATGCTGAATAACACGTTGGTTAAAATTGCACGCACATTCCTTTTATAAACGATTTTTAGATACCTAACATTGCTAAAGCGGATGTCTATCTGGGTCCAACTCCTTAACAAAATTTATAAGGCCTCGAAAAACGACATTTTATTTCGCCTACATTCACAACTCAAAGATCGACCACCTTGAAATTGTTTATTTTTGCAAAATTAAGTTCGTAAGCACTTTTTGTTTATTTTTTGCACTAGTCACATTTTATTTTCTGTATATTTCCAGCTCACACATGGATCATAAAAATAAAAAAATATATATTACAAAAAACAGTATATAAATCAATTTTCATCGATTAAAAACATCCGAAACAATATGGAGTTAGAATATCGACCGCGCGACCTCTGAACAATTGAACTTCCGCATGCCGACGTGATGCCGCGACCGATCGATCGAATTATCAGAAGAGACCGGCTGATGACCCAAATCGCGATTTCATATTCCATTTGCTATCACGTTTAGCTGCCGCTCGGTTGCTGTGCAATCTTAGGGTACTTTCGACAAGCTTTAAGGTAATCAAGGCAATTCGGACTGCCCAGCCTAGCTTAGTATAGCGTATTTTATTATGCTTAAGGAACGCAACGAGAACATTCGAACCGCCTTTTCCCAAGGTTCGCGTCTTATTACAACTATTAGGAGGGACGGTCAAACGAATAATTTATTTTCTGAAATATTTTTGGGGCGTCATTGACCAAATCACCCTACGGAAGAGCCGCCACTGGAAGCCGTAGAAAGACTAAAAAGTTAGGGAGCAGAATAGGGAATTTGAATTTGATATTCCTTGTTCAAAATAAGGAGCATATAAACGATGGGTCAAAGGTCAACAATTAGGGAGATAATGCGATACAACTGTGGCGGAAAAATAATGTTTTAATTTCAAATCGGCAAGTTTATGAAAAAAATACAACAGGTAAATAAGGTTCTAAATAAACCAAGCTATCCAAATTTAATATTTTCAAAATCGTTGCGTAAGCTTTTCTTTAAATTTAGTTAACAAGAATAATAGGGGTAGTCTATTTCAACCCCTTCCACTCATTTTAAAAAAGTGAAAAAATATGCAGATAGTGTGTTTTCATAGCAGTAATACTCCCATAAAATTTCTTTATTCTACCGCTTTTCGTTTTTAAGATAAAAAATAAAAACATTATTTTTCCGCTATCTTTGTTCCGCAATATCTCCCTAATTGTTGACTTTTGACCCAACGTTTATAACAAACTGCCCTTATTTTGAACAAAGAATATCAAATTAAAGTTTTCTATTTTGCTAAATAACTTTTAAACGGTACATCTGACGACAATAAACGCAAGAGGTAATTTTTATGTTAAAAATATCTAGCCTATCCAAAAAAATACCCAAATGAAAAAATGTCAGTGGCGTGACATTTTTTTCATCAAAAAACATGCGTACGGATACCACTGGCAGAATTTTAAAAAAATGTTGTGTACCAGAAAATGTGTCTTAATGCGTAGAAAATGTGTACTAAATTTCACGAAAATATCTAGAATTGTATCCCAAGTATTATAAAAAAACATTTTTTTTTCTGAAAAGTTTGACACCCTGTATTTCAAAAGTTATAAATAGGCTTAGGATATATATACATTTGCATGAAAGCATATGTAAACGCGTATTTTGGCAATTTTTGTATTTAAATGCATATTTTCCAGTTATTACAGGAAAAATGCATATATTCTAATTTTTCTGAATATATTTTTATTTCCCAAGACAAATTTGATGTATTTCAAATATAATCCATAATAATAAAATAATAAAAAATGTCTAGTTGCTGGCAGGCCAAGGGTTTTACCCATCCTTTCTTAAAATTGTTACTATTTTTACTCAATAAAACATCTGTGCTTTAGAAACTATGGATGTACCACGGATTTACAATAATAAATACGCACGTCTGAAGAATGTTAGAAATAATTTTTCAATTCAGTTTAGTTTACACATTGTGGCGTGAACATTGTCCAATACGCCGAAAGAAAAGCGTTCATTAAGTGCGGTATTAAATCAATTCGTGAAAGATTTTCCTGATTGTACGACTGACGGTTTTATGCTGTTTTGTAAATATTGTGATGTTCCTGTTAATGCGAACAAGAAATTCCAAGTGACACAACACATAGGAACTACAAATAATCAGATCCAAAAAAGTAAAAAGTGTGCTCAGAAACAAATTTTAATCACCACAGCATTTTCACCAGGACCGGGACCCAACCGATCAAAAAGTATATAGGTGTCACTAGATGAAACAACTGATGTGGAACAGAGATGTTCTCTCTCTCTCTCTCACTCTTTTATGGCCCGGTGGTATTAAATATGATAGAGTGTTAGTGGCAATTACAGATGCTGCTTCATACATGTGTAAAGCAATAAGTGGTTGTAACAAACTTTTCCGTTCGTTAAAATGTTTGGTTCAAAATTCAATTTAAACTAAATAATATTAACAATTTTCTAATTAATAGCATCAAATCACAATTTTACTGGATTAACAATTGCTTGGACTATTAAGTACCGCACGCATGGCACCGAAGTTACTATATCGATCCCGAATCAACAGATCGCAAATTCTCGCTTTGTAAAACACGTTCGAAGGAAATTTCTAGATTCAGGTTTCGTCCGCCACATTTTAAATAAAATTTATACATATGCTTTTCAATTTCATGAATATTATTATAAAATGGTCCCTAATTGATTCTTTATTAGGTGTATCACATAGATAGTTGTATTGAGAAAATTTCCTGAGTTTTAGGTTGATCAAATATTAACTATTAATTGGGTTTTTCATTATTAAAAATCTTAACTGCCAAAAATAGATTCCGAATTGGCGCCATGTTTTGGTGAGACATACGGATGTACTGTTTTTATGTAGTCCGATTCCATAAAACCGAGTGGGTCAGTCGTTTCGAGCCTCTTTTGCAAAATTTCTATTGTTGAAAGCAAACATGAGATAAGTTAGTTGGAATTTAGTTAATATTTTAACTTAGTCAGCCTAGATGCCGGATTAAATCCAATAAAGTCTCAATTCAGTAATGGATTACTGCTTTCTTAAACCATAACATCTGGTAAGTTAATTTTGAGTGTTTTCTGGCAAGAAAAATTATATTTTTGTGCATTGTGAACATGTTGACTCATTTCGCCATTTTGTTTCAGGTTTTTTTTTCTTTTAACATTTTTCCTCTTCTCTACAATTTTTTCCCTACCACTTTCAATCGTTTTAATTATTAATTGGAAAATGGATATTAAAAGTAAATAATCAATAAAATGAAGAATTTATTGCATAATTCAAATTAAAAGTGATTCCTGGGCGAGGAAAATTTAATGGTAACTGTTTTGTGGTTCCTGGAGGAAGAAGTCCTTTTTTAGTACCGTGTGGTCATTTTTCTGGACAAGTGCTGTGTGGCCAGTTCCAGGGTGTCATTGTTCCTGTTTTGGACTTTGGTAGTCTACAAGGAATGACGCCATAGCAAGGATATACTCCCGGACATATGTTGAAAAGATAAGTGATTTATAATTTTCTTATTTTCGCTTCTTTGGATTGATGTAGTGGCCATGCATTAATTCATTAGGAATTACTTAATGCTTATTTGAAAACTACATGCCGAAACCTCTCTTTAGTTTTCAATCCTTCTTTTTATTAATTAATAATTATCTTCAAAAAATATATAAATGGTATAAATTATTGTAAAAAAAAAAAAATATATATATATATATATATATATATATATATATATATATATATATATATATATATATATAAATTTTCGTCTCGATTTACGTAAAATTTAAACATATCTTCTTGATTTAAATATATCAAATTTAATGTAGGTATACATTAATACTTACACTGTGTATAAATATTGTTTATATGGCATTGGTATATTTACTTGTAAAAATTATTATCTGTACTAAAATATTAATTTCTTAAAGATTTTAGGACATTTACATTTATCCTAATTAGGTATAAAATTTTTCTTTTTTATAAATTATATGAGTGTATATTAAATCAAGGTATCATACTAGTGAGTAATACCATTGATATTTCACTAATTTAAATTTAAGATTGTGGCATTTTATTTCATGGTAAATTTATTGGGATTATGGAACTGAAATTTTGAATTTCTTTTCTACTGTAATTTTCCTCTAATATCAAATTGGACTTTTTGAATTAAAATTTCTCTTATTCTATCTTAATTTGAATTTATAATAACTTGACTATTTATGATTAAATTTTTTCTACTTAAGAAATTTGCTCAAAAGTGTCTAGAATTATCTAGAGTCATGTTGTCATTTTAGAAATTTTGCATAAGGTCAAATATTAGCCGATCATAAAATTGAGTTTCATTGTTTGTTTGTTCAAAAAGAACTTCATAATATCAACTAATTAAATTAAATCAAACTGATTTAAGATCAGCTGCTTTACTAATTAATATTCAACAACCGAACACATAATTGAGTTTCATTGTTTGTTTGTTCGAAAAAAACTTCATATTATCTACTAATTACATTAAACTGATAAAAGATCAGCTGCTTAATTACTTGATAATCAACAACCGAACACATAATTGAGTTTCATTGTTTGTTTGTTCACAAAGAACTTCACATAAATAAAATTCAATCATACTGATAAACGATCAGCTGCTTAAAAAATATTAAATAAAATCTAATTACCAACTAAATTTATTTAACCCATTTAATTTCTTTAGATCTATATGATTTTCTTATCCTTGCTGACTTAAAGTGTAATTTATTATCTTTGTTAAATTGAATCGTTTGAATATTTTAACTTAATTTTAGGAGAAAATGTACTTTCTAACCTTAATTTAATAATTAATTGATTTTTATGCATATATTGAGAAAAAATAAATAACCAAATCTTTTCCAAAATATAAAATATAATCATTTCAATTGTAAGAGAAATTTAATTTCACTTCCACTTCTAAATTGTTATTAATCTATATATGTGGAAATTTATAAACTGACGTATGTCAGGTACTTATATTGTAAACATTGAAAAGAATATTCAAAAAAAAACACAGTCGAAGGAAAAATAAATTGGTAGTTACGTGATTTTGTTTTTCAGTTATTTAATTTAGGTCACATTAGCATATATTTTATCTTTATTTTTTATTAAATTAATTATTTTAAGTTGCTCTCTTCCTTTATTTTATATCTGTATATCTTTCTTCTTCGAGCTCCTATAGCTCTGGCGCCCATAGCCAAATTATAAAAAAACTTTTCCAACGTTTGCTAAGTTCAATTAGCCGGAGTATTTTACATTAAAATTATAATCTTATTAAGTTGCTCTAAAACATCAGCTAGCCGAATCGAACTTACGATTTTTTAATAGTTTTTCTTAGTGATCTTAAGAGTCATTTAACAAACATAAAAATATAAAAAGCACTAAAGAAAACTTTATATGTACCCTAAAATGATATATGCCACATGTCTTGCCCATGGACTTCATCGAGTTGCAGAACAAGTTTGTGCTTTTTATCCACGAATGAGCGATCTGATTTCCTCGGTGAAGAAAGTATTCCTAAAAGCTCCGACTCGGGTAGAAAAATTTAGGGAAACTACAGGAAACATCCCCCTGCCCCCATCACCAACTGTAACTAGATGGGGAACTTGGATAAACGCTGCCATTTATTAGGCAGTACATTTCGAGGCAATAAAAAACAAAGTCAACCAATTTAATGCGGAATACTCACATTGTATGCAAGAAGCACAAAATGTTTTGCGCAAAGAAGATGTAAGTAAGGATTTAATTTACATTAAAAACAATATTTCTTGCTTGTCTGATACTATAAAAAAATTTGAGATGAAAGGACTTTCTTTGTCTGTCAAAAAGCGTAGAAATTATAGAAAAAGTGAGTGAAACTATAATTAACTCTAATAACTAAATAAACTAATTTCTCAGAAATTAGCTATGGTTTTACAGAAAAATATTAGTTACAAAAATTTGAAAAATATTAGTGCAGTTTTGGACAATAAACAATTTTTAATAAACAGTGATTTGAATTTGTTTGAATATGTTCCAATTGTATCTTGTGATGTTGAACGAGTATTTTCTGAGTATAACGTACTATTGTCAGATAATAGAAGAAAATTTGAATTTGATAATTTGTTACATCATATAATTTTAAAATGTAACCGCAACTTGTTTAATAGCCTAAACAATTAATTTTAAATAGGTTTATTCTTTAGTTAGTTTGTTTAGTTGGCTAAATATTAAAATTTTATTTAAAAAAAAAACTTTTATTATATAGTTGTATTAATGTAATAATTACTGGTCAAAATAGCGTCTTAAGGATACCTTGAAGTGTAAATAATATAATATTTTAATTGTTATACTTTCAGATAATAAATGTATTTTAAGTTTTCCCTTATTTCGGAGCATATAATCCCCTTAAGTTTTTCGCATTTGTTTTGACACACCCTGTATATGTGTTACTAAATGACCTATGCACTAAGTTAAATTGAGTCACACTTTATTATTCCTAATAAAAGGAAAGATTCCGAAGCCGATAAATCGTAATTCTAAATATATATCAAGTTCATACTTAAACGCAGAAGAATATGGAATATCAAATATTTATAATTACCTTTGTTCTGGTTTAAAGTAAAACCAAAAACATGAATTTTTGGTACATTCTAAAAATACAACCCTAAATAGTGTGTCCTAATGATATCACCAATTAAACTTTTAAGTGTCATCTAAACTTTAAAAAAATTGTATCCTCTTTTAATTTATTTAACTGTCAATATGAATTTAATTTATTTAACTGTCAATATGAAAAGAAGGAAATACATCGGGATATATTAACACAAGGTTTCTGATTTGCAGATCTTCCATAACACCGTGTATGTTAATTGTTTTGAACCTTTAATCTCTCACAAAAAAACCTAAATGTTGAAGAAGCATTTTCAGTTCTAAAGTTTAATAAAATTTTTGGATGTTTATTTCTTCTGTTCTCTAGTATCTTTAGAAAGCGTAAAATAGCATATTTTTAGATCAATCTCAGAATGTATTAGAGATATATCGTTTCTTCATACCCCAATAATTTTAGGTACAAAAAAAATGTGGAAAGATTTTTTGATGACTTACCAGAAACTTCAGCACTAATGGCATTATTGATTAATAAAACTGTTAAAAATAATGAACCGTATTGCATTTCGCTATAATTCAAAATGATTCCTTCGACAGTCTTTCCCCACTGTTACTTAATGCGCCTAAACCTGGTAAGTCTGAAGCTTGCAATTAAGGCTAACAATAATTTAGTATTTTACGCAATAATTGTATTATGCATGTCAAAGCAATTACAAATTTAACATTAAAATCATCGTATTTTGTGGATAATATTTAATGGTCATTGTCATACGTGTAAAAAACCAATAACGATTAAGATAGTCGGGTCAAGAGACAAAAAACCGAAGGTGAAGGAAAAAATATAAAAATATTAATTTCTCCAGTATGGATATTAAGGATGTTAATTAATGCCATGTACATATTTCAGTGGGTGATAACACTCGACCAAATAGGAAAAAAAACGACCAGAAATGTATTATTTTCGTTATACAGGGTATAAAAATTTCATTTTTATTTTTCATGTTTTTTGCGTTTCTCTCGAGTACATTCTGAGATAATTAGTTCAAACTTAGTACATGTATTATTTTTAGGAACCTCTACAATCAAATATCACAATTGTCCGTCGCAGTTGACAGGGTGTTTCATTTTTTTCATCACTTACAAGTTTATCTTTCGGAACTTTTTTTTGGAGCACCCTGTATGAATTCTGATATAAAATTTAAATTCTTTGTTCATTTCTTTAGCTTTTTAGTCTTTTGCATTATTCTGATATCTGTCAGAGCTTTCGAGTTATTTTCAAAAATTGCCGGCGATGCAAATTCAATGTAGACGAGATATTGAAACTCGTTTTTTGCGTTTTTCTCCAGTAAATTCTGAGATAATTAGTTCAAATTTAGTACATATATTATTTTTAGAAACCTTTACAATAGAATATCAAAATTGTCCGTCTCAGTGTACAGGGTGTACAGGTGGAACTTTTTTTTGGAGCACCCCGTATGAATTCTCTTATACAATTTAAACTCTTTGGTCATTTCTTTAGTTGTTTAGTCTTCTGCATTATTCTCCTATCTGTCAGAGTTTTCCACTTATTTGCAAAAATTGCCATCAATGCAAATTAAATGTAGGGGAAATAATGAAACTGGAAAAAAACTTGTAGGCTGAGGGTAGGTCATTTGTTAATTCTGTTTTTTGATCTGATATTTTGTAACAGATAATTTTTTTGTTTGACGTTTCGGTAGTTGTTTCGAGTTGCTTAATGATGGTCGAATTCACAAAACCAAGAATATGCAGAAATGCATTTCATTTATGGACTTGTTAGTCGCAATTGTTATGAAGCCACTCTATGAACATAGATATCCAAATCGACCAGTGGCGGCTTGTGGTGAATTATATTGGGAGGTCAACAACAAATTTAAAAATAAGCATACTTAAAATAAAAATAAATATCTTATCTTTAAATTGAGCTTTAAATTCTTTTGAAGTTGAGGTCTACTCTTCGTTCTTTACATTACATTTCATGTGATCTGCAGAAAACGTATAACGTACCCAATTCAAAAAAGAACCCAAGTATTTCCCAAGGGTGTGGTATAGATACGTAGATGATATATTTGCTATTTTTGATACTAAAACATAAAATTTGGACACTTTCTTAGAAACATTAAACAATAAATATACTTCCATTAATTTTACGTACGAAAAGGAGAACAATGGGTAATTACCTTTTCTCGACACGTTATTTATTAGAAATAACGATAAATTAAAATTTAATATTTATAGGAAATTTACTAATACTGATAGGTATGTAACATCCGACTCATTTCATTGCCGTCAACACAAATTGGCAGCATTCCATTTCTTAACTCACAGGTTAGTCAATTTTCCATTAACTAAAGAACGTTTTAACAATGAAATGAATCGGATTAAAAATATAGCTAAAAGTAATGGATATAATGATAATTTTGTATATAAATTAGTAAATAGACATAAACATAAGAAAATGTTAAAAGATGCCACTACTCTTCAAACACCTGAGGCTTCCAATAAATTCATAGTAATCCCATATGATCCTAGATATACGAGAGGTCTAGAAAAAGTATTTAAAAACGTAGGTTTTAGAGTAGCCTACAAAGTCGACTTGAGGGAGAGGAGTGGCATCTATGAAATAGCTGTAATGACTGCGATATAAAATATGTTGGGCAAACTAAACGCTCCATAAACATTCGTTTTAAAGAACACATGGCACATTTAAGATACGGAAGAACAGAAAAGTCAAGCGATGCCCAACATGCTTTGGAAAACAGTCACCGAATAGGAATAAATAATCTTAAGTTGATTAAAAATGTATCTAATAATAGATTATTGGATGCATTTGAGAGTATAGAAATAGTTAAATGTGGTAAGAAAGCACTAAATAAAGACAGAGGGCCTATTCCCTATAGTCCTCTCTATTGTTTACTTGACATATTACCTATTGAATTACATTGACTAAAATGGATCATTGTGTCTGCTGTGATGCAGAACATGTTCCAAACAAGGATCATTTTCTTGTTATGTAGTTAGTGTAAGAGGAATGAAAACATACTATCAGTTAATACTCCCAACGAAAGCCAGGAGTCACAATGTAATTCAATGCCGGTCGTGGTATTAGCCAGCAGAGTAGTTGTTTTTGTGATTCAATTTTGTGCCTTTGCCCTACACGGGGCTGGCTAGTCTATGGCGGCCTGATGAGCTCTAATAAGAGCGAAATCGCGACCGTCGTTTGACTAAAATGGATCATTGTGTCTGCTGTGATGCAGAACATGTTCCAAACAAGGATCATTTTCTTGTTATGACGTTGGTGTAAGTGGAATGAAAACATACTATCATTTAATACTCCCAACGAAAGCCAGGAGTCACAATATATATATATATATATATATATATATATATATATATATATATATATATATATATATATATAAAAAGGTTTTGGTTTCGGGTCTAGCGGTCAGTGGGTAAGAAAAAAAAAAAAACTCTTTTTTCCTTAAGTGCTCAATATTTCGCCAATGTTTATTAGCTTCATCAGGAGCAGCTACAAGATTAACAGAAAACAAAATTAAAATATTACACTAGCGTTAAAATTTATATAAAACAAAAAAAAAAAAACAAGAAACATTAGGTACTTTTTAAAATTACTTACAAGAAAGTAGAGTCAAACTCTGTAAAATTTGAACATTGTCACGTTCGCAACAGCACAAACAATGTAGCGTTATCAACAAATAACCATAGCTCGATCAATCGGAATGCAAGAAAAAATGCACAATAAATCCTTATCAGTGTAAACTATCTTAGGTGCTAATAATTATTTCTACGAGGAGTATGTACAGTATGGAATTAAAAAGGATCACATTAAATTTAACAGATTACAATAAATATTACTTAACTGATTTGTGTCTGATTTATAATTTATACGTCTATTATTCCTATTAATATGAAACATTTCCAGAAACAATCTTTTTTTATAGTTGGATGCAATTTCCAAAATTTTTACATTTGCAAAATCAAAATTATGGCCAGTTTTTTTATTATGTTCAGCTAACGCACAGGAGTTTTTTCCTAAACGGCAATCGCTCTTGTGGCCAGTGATTCTTTGTCGAAGCCATTGTGAAGTTTGGCCAATATACTGTCCATCACATTCCAAACACGATAACTCGTACACTACATTACTATTAAACAACAAAGGTGTTTTATCTTTGACTCTAGAAAACAGATTAAAATTTTTTATTGTGTTGTATTTCACTACCTTAATCTCTGGAAAGGATTTAAATAATTTTGAAATGTTGTTAGTAAGGCCAGTAATAAAGGGCAGTTTTCTATATTTAAGGGTAATGGGTTGATTTTCTTCCGTGGGACCATCGAATGAATTTGAGTTGTAAATTAATTTTCTTAAAATGTGTGCAGGATAACAGTTATTTAAGAACATCTGTAACAATTTCTTTAAGTTTTTTTGTAAAAATGAATCATCGGAAATATGCGTTACCCTATTTTTCATCGCTATTACTGTATTGTATTTTTGATTTTTTGGATGGTTAGAAAAATAATTTAGAAACCTACCTGATGCCGTAGGTTTCTGATACCAATCCAAAATAATTACGTTATTGGGGTTTCTAATTACTTTAGTGTCCAAGAAGGGCACACTACGTTGGGATTCTTTTTCTATGGTAAACTGAATATTATCGTGAAAATCATTAAAATATTGTAGGGTTAGATCTGCACTATCATAGGGAACTGCACAAATTACATCGTCTACGTACTTATATATAAAAGGCATACGAAAAGGTAATTTAGGGATAACACTGCCAAACAAGTTATCTAGAACAATTGTTGCAAGAATCGGGCTAATCGGTGAGCCCATAGGAGTACCAAAAATTTGTTTATAAAACGAATTGTTAAAACTAAAGTACGTATTGTTAAAAATAAATTTAATTAATGTTATGAAATTATTTTTCGAAAGGGTGGTGAATTGCTTAATTGTGTTCCATTTTGTGTTTAATATATCAATTACTAGGTTAACAGGAATATTCGTAAACAGAGACACAACATCTAAAGAGATTAATACATAATTATTTGGCAATTGAAGGTTTCCTACGGAATTAACAAACGTAAAGGTATCTTTAATGTTATAGTCGGTTTCATCTGCCAAAGCATTCGTTAAAATGTCTGCTAAAAATTTGGATATACAATAGGTAGTGGAATTAATGGAACTAATTATTGGACGAAAAGGAACATTTGCCTTGTGTATTTTAGGTAAACAATATAGTTTAGGGGAAGATGAATTATATATTATAAGTTGTTTATATTCTTGATCAGTAATCTCTTTTTTAGTTTTTATGTTTTTTATTAATTCATTATATGTATTTTGTACAGATGTTGTTGGGTCTTTATTTAATTTTGTATAGGTTGTATAATAAATCTAAAATATTTTTAAAATCTCATCCTGACCTTTACATATTGCAGTCTGATAAGGGTGGATGCACCGTCGCGATTGACAAACTTGAATACATCAATAAAACTGAAACAATGTTACAAGACGTTTCCACCTATACAAAATTAAATAAAGACCCAACAACATCTGTACAAAATACATATAATGAATTAATAAAAAACATAAAAACTAAAAAAGAGATTACTGATCAAGAATATAAACAACTTATAATATATAATTCATCTTCCCCTAAACTATATTGTTTACCTAAAATACACAAGGCAAATGTTCCTTTTCGTCCAATAATTAGTTCCATTAATTCCACTACCTTTTGTATATCCAAATTTTTAGCAGACATTTTAACGAATGCTTTGGCAGATGAAACCGACTATAACATTAAAGATACCTTTACGTTTGTTAATTCCGTAGGAAACCTTCAATTGCCAAATAATTATGTATTAATCTCTTTAGATGTTGTGTCTCTGTTTACGAATATTCCTGTTAACCTAGTAATTGATATATTAAACACAAAATGGAACACAATTAAGCAATTCACCACCCTTTCGAAAAATAATTTCATAACATTAATTAAATTTATTTTTAACAATACGTACTTTAGTTTTAACAATTCGTTTTATAAACAAATTTTTGGTACTCCTATGGGCTCACCGATTAGCCCGATTCTTGCAACAATTGTTCTAGATAACTTGTTTGGCAGTGTTATCCCTAAATTACCTTTTCGTATGCCTTTTATATATAAGTACGTAGACGATGTAATTTGTGCAGTTCCCTATGATAGTGCAGATCTAACCCTACAATATTTTAATGATTTTCACGATAATATTCAGTTTACCATAGAAAAAGAATCCCAACGTAGTGTGCCCTTCTTGGACACTAAAGTAATTAGAAACCCCAATAACGTAATTATTTTGGATTGGTATCAGAAACCTACGGCATCAGGTAGGTTTCTAAATTATTTTTCTAACCATCCAAAAAATCAAAAATACAATACAGTAATAGCGATGAAAAATAGGGTAACGCATATTTCCGATGATTCATTTTTACAAAAAAACTTAAAGAAATTGTTACAGATGTTCTTAAATAACTGTTATCCTGCACACATTTTAAGAAAATTAATTTACAACTCAAATTCATTCGATGGTCCCACGGAAGAAAATCAACCCATTACCCTTAAATATAGAAAACTGCCCTTTATTACTGGCCTTACTAACAACATTTCAAAATTATTTAAATCCTTTCCAGAGATTAAGGTAGTGAAATACAACACAATAAAAAATTTTAATCTGTTTTCTAGAGTCAAAGATAAAACACCTTTGTTGTTTAATAGTAATGTAGTGTACGAGTTATCGTGTTTGGAATGTGATGGACAGTATATTGGCCAAACTTCACAATGGCTTCGACAAAGAATCACTGGCCACAAGAGCGATTGCCGTTTAGGAAAAAACTCCTGTGCGTTAGCTGAACATAATAAAAAAACTGGCCATAATTTTGATTTTGCAAATGTAAAAATTTTGGAAATTGCATCCAACTATAAAAAAAGATTGTTTCTGGAAATGTTTCATATTAATAGGAATAATAGATGTATAAATTATAAATCAGACACAAATCAGTTAAGTAATATTTATTGTAATCTGTTAAATTTAATGTGATCCTTTTTAATTCCATACTGTACATACTCCTCGTAGAAATAATTATTAGCACCTAAGATAGTTTACACTGATAAGGATTTATTGTGCATTTTTTCTTGCATTCCGATTGATCGAGCTATGGTTATTTGTTGATAACGCTACATTGTTTGTGCTGTTGCGAACGTGACAATGTTCAAATTTTACAGAGTTTGACTCTACTTTCTTGTAAGTAATTTTAAAAAGTACCTAATGTTTCTTGTTTTTTTTTTTTGTTTTATATAAATTTTAACGCTAGTGTAATATTTTAATTTTGTTTTCTGTTAATCTTGTAGCTGCTCCTGATGAAGCTAATAAACATTGGCGAAATATTGAGCACTTAAGGAAAAAAGAGTTTTTTTTTTTTCTTACCCACTGACCGCTAGACCCGAAACCAAAACCTTTTTATAATTTTATATACGGTCGATAATACCTACTTTATATATATATATATATATATATATATATATATATATATATATATATACTTAGATCGGTTAAGAAATTATGGTTCTTGGGATTAGACCGTGTCAAAATGGAAACACTCTCCGACGTTTCGCCTTCGATTGCACGAGGCATCTTCAGGGATCTTCACTTCACTTCAGATCGGAACACTGAATGAGCACGGAGAGACCCAGGCCGGCTATTTATAGTCGACCTGAGTTTACCGAAGCGTGACTCGGTGTAACGATCGGTTTCCACGTTGATGTAGACTGAAGCCCGTATCTCTATTAAAATTGTTAGGATGCTTATAAATTTCAATAGATTCTCCAATTTTGTGTTTATAGGGTCCCGAAACCGATGCAAGAACTTTGGTTTCTTTTGCATTTATGACATGCCCAGTCGAATGTTGCTGTTCAGTTACAGCAGATTGAACAATTTGTTTCTTTCTGATACATCGTTCATGTTCCTTAAGCCTAGTCGAAATGGATCGTCCAGTTTCTCCAATATAAACATCACCACGGGAACAAGGAATTGCATATAATCCTTCCGTTTGAAAAGGAATAATGTCCTTTGGCGATCTCAAACATTGTCCAATTTTCTTGTGGGTGTTGAAGATTGACCTACATTTCCTATCGGTAATTCCTTGTTAGTATCATTTCGTGGAGTAGGATTATTATATTTTCTAATGATCGTCTAATATCATCAGTTTAATAGCAAATTTAAGAGGGAATCTTTAAGCTTAAGTCAGTTTCTCTGTTTCCGATTGTAAAGAATTTTGGTCACAAATCGCGAGAACTCTGTAAACCAATGAATTAATGACTGATTGCTTTTGTGCTGGATGATGATGGGAATTTGCATTTAAGTACCTGTTCGTATGTGTTGGTTTTCTATATACAGAGTGTCCTAAGGAACCATCCCCTTTCTCTCACTTTTAAATCTAATTGAAGCATGTCTTACATCAACGTATTTTGTCTTTCAAGGAAGTTTCTATAAGCAAACCTCAGGAGCAGCCATGGGATCTCCACTATCACCGGTGGTAGCCAATATCTTCATGGAAGCTTTGGAGGAGGAAGCCTTAGAGTCATCTCCACTAAAACCAAAATCATGGTTCAGATATGTAGACGACACTTTTGTAATATGGCTACATGGTCCAGAAAACCTCCCTGGGTTTCTTGATCATCTAAATCAGCAACATGCTAACATTAAATTTACAATGGAAATTGAATCAGAAGGCACGATTTCCTTTTTAGATGTTCTTGTCCAAAGGGAAGGGGATGGACACTCTGTATATAGAAAACCAAAGCATACGAACAGGTACTTAAATACTAATTCCCCATCCAGATTAAAGCAATCAATTATTAATTCATTGGTTTACAGAGCTCTCGCGATTTGTGACCAAAATTCTTTACAATCGGAAACAGAGAAACTGACTCAAGCTTTAAGAGGGAATGGATATTGCACTGATGATATTAGACGATCAATTAGAAAATATAATAAACCTACTCCACGAAATGATACTAATAAGGAATTACCGATAGGAAATGTAGTTCTTCCATTTATACACGGAACCACAGACAAGATTGCAAGGTTACTTCGCCGATCCAACATACGTACAATCCTCAACACACACAAGAACATTGGACAATGTTTGAGATCGCCAAAGGACATTTTGCCTTTTCAAACGGAAGAAGTATATGCAATTCCTTGTTCCTATGGTGATGTTTATATTGGAGAAACTGGACGATGAACGATGTATCAGAAAGAAACAAAGTGTATAATCTGCTGAATCTGAACACCAACATTCTACTGGGCATGTCATAAATGTAAACGAAACCAAAGTTCTTGCATCGGTTTCGGGACTCTATAAACGCAAAATTAGAGAATCTATTGAAATTTATAAGCATCCTAACAATTTTAATAGGGGGCTTCAGTCTACATCATACGTGGAAACCGATCGTTACACAGAGTCACGCTTCGGTAAAGACAGGTCGACTATAAACAGCCGGCCTGGGTCTCTCCGAGCTCATTCAGTGTTCCGATCTCGTAAAGTGAAGATGCCTCGTGCAATCAAAGGCGAAACGTCGGAAAGTGATTTCATTTTGACACGGTCTAATCCCAAGAACCATGATTTCTTAATTGACCACAACCGTGAAAGCTTTCGTTCTAACTTAGATCGGTAGTTTTTGAGCTATTCGACTTCAAAATTCTCCCTTAACTGAAATTCATTATATAATATCCAAGTTAATTTAGGTGAAATCGTGTCTATGAGTCTAATGTAAAAAATAATTAATATGATTTTAAGATAAAGAAATATTTTGTTATGAGGAAGAAATACTAAATAAAAATTTATACAATGAAAGAAAAAATGACAAATAAAACTAAAAACCATAAATTCTAGTTATTCACCTTAGATGGCGAAGCACCTCGCAATATTTTATGATAATTTGCGATTAATGCAGTTAAAAACAAAATTAGAGTGATTTGCATTTAATATTGCAATTTCTTCCTTAATTCTATGTTCCAATACAGCTATATTTTCGGGTCTATTGTAGTACATTTTGTTTTTTAGATCACCTGATAGAAATATGTCAAGCGGCGTCAGGTCTGGACTGTTAGCTGGCCACCTTATATGTCCATTTTGTCCAATCCACAGATAATAGATCCGATTCAAAAACTGAGTAGCATTTAAAACATTATGCGCTGGAGCGCCATCCTGTTGCTAAATGAATGTAAATCTCTGATTTAAAGGAATTCCAGATATTGATGATGGAAATAAATAATTTGCTGACCAGAATAAAAAACGTGCTACCATGATAATTTATTTAAAAAACTTCACCAAATTTTAAACATTTAATTAGCTTCACTAGTAGTATACGCTACCATAAAAATGATTATTTAATTCAGCCCTTAAGTTTTATTCTTAGCAAAATTTACTAAAACAGTGCAACCACTGCTATTTATAAAACAACCTTAGCGAAAATATAGTCCTAAGAGACACTCTACATGCGCTTTAAGTTACCGTAAAAATAATTGTTTAAATCGGCCCTTAAGGGTTACTTTACTCTTAAAGATTTTTACAAAAACCGTGCAACCACCGTTATCAATGAAATGACAGTCCTGAGAGACATTTTACAAGAGCTTTATGCTACCACAAAAATTATTATTTAATTTAGCTCTAAATGGCTACTTTACTCTTAAAGATTTTTACTAAAACAGTGCGACCACCGTTATTTATAAAGCAAACACAACGAAAATATAGTCCTGAGACGCATTTTACAAGAGCTTTATGCTGCCACAAAAATTATTATCTAATTCAGCCCTAAAGGGCTACTTTACTCTTTAAAATTTTTACGGAAACAGTTCGACCACCGTTATTTATAAATCAAACACAACGAAAATATAGTCCTGAGAGACATTTTACAAGAGCTTTATGCTACCACAAAAATTATTATTTAATTTAGCTCTAAATGGCTACTTTACTCTTAAACATTTTTACTAAAACAGTGCGACCACCGTTATTTATAAATCAAACACAACGAAAATATAGTCGTAAGAGGCATTTTACAACAGCTTTATGATACCACAAAAATTATTATCTAATTCAGCCCTAAAGGGCTACTTACCTCTTAAACATTTTTACGGAAACAGTTCGACCACCGTTATTTATAAATCAAACAAAACGACAATATAGTCCTGAGTGACAATTTACAAGAGCTTTATGCTACCATAAAAATTATTATTTAATTCAGCCCTAAAGGGCTACTTTACTCTTCAAAATTTTTACTAAAACAGTGCCACCACCGTTATTTATAAATCAAACCCAACGAAAATATCGTCCTGAGAGACATTTTACAAGAGCTACCACAAAAATTATTATTTAATTCGGCCCTAAAGGGATACTTTACTCTTAAAGATTTTTACTAAAACAGTGTGACCACTGTTATTTATAAATCAAACACAACAAAAATATAGTCCTGAGTGACAATTTACAAGAGCTTTATGCTGCCACAAAAATTATTATCTAATTCGGCCCTAAAGGGCTACTTTCCTATTAAACATTTTTACGGAAACCGTTCGACCACCGTTATTTATAAATCAAACACAACGAAAATATAGTCCCGAGTGACAATTTACAAGAGCTTTATGCTACCATAAAAATTATTATTTAATTCAGCCCTAAAGGGCTACTTTACTCTTCAAAATTTTTACTAAAACAGTGCCACCACCGTTATTTATGAATCAAACACAACGAAAATATAGTCCTGAGAGACATTTTACAAGAGCTGCCGCAAAAATTATTATTTAATTCAGCCCTAAAGGGATACTTTACTCTTAAAGATTTTTACTAAAACAGTGCGACCACTGTTATTTATAAATCAAACACAACAAAAATATAGTCCTGAGTGACAATTTACAAGAGCTTTATGCTGTCACAAAAATTATTATCTAATTCAGCCCTAAAGGGCTACTTTCCTCTTAAACATTTTTACGGAAACAGTTCGACCACCGTTATTTATAAATCAAACACAACGAAAATATAGTCCCGAGTGACAATTTACAAGAGCTTTATACTACCATAAAAATTATTATTTAATTCAGCCCTAAAGGGCTACTTTACTCTTCAAAATTTTTACTAAAACAGTGCCACCACCGTTATTTATGAATCAAACACAACGAAAATATAGTCGTAAGAGGCATTTTACAACAGCTTTATGCTACCACAAAAATTATTATCTAATTCAGCCCTAAAGGGCTACTTACCTCTTAAACATTTTTACTAAAACAGTGCGACCACTGTTATTTATAAATCAAACACAACAAAAATATAGCCCTGAGTGACAATTTACAAGAGCTTTATGCTGCCACAAAAATTATTATCTAATTCAGCCCTAAAGGGCTACTTTCCTCTTAAACATTTTTACGGAAACAGTTCGACCACCGTTATTTATAAATCAAACACAACGAAAATGAGTGACAATTTACAAGAGCTTTATGCTACCATAAAAATTATTATTTAATTCAGCCCTAAAGGGCTACTTTACTCTTCAAAATTTTTATTAAAACAGTGCCACCACCGTTATTTATGAATCAAACACAACGAAAATATAGTCCTGAAAGGTATTTTACAAGAGCTTTATGCTACCACAAAAATTATTATTTAAGTCAGCCCTAAAGGGCTACTTTACTCTTAAAGATTTTTACTAAAACAATGCGACCACCGTTATTGATAAATCAAACACAACGAAAATATAGTCCTGAGTGACAATTTACAAGAGCTTTATGCTACCACAAAAATTATTATTTAATTCAGCCCTAAGGGCTACTTTAGTCTTAAAGATTTTTACTAAAACCATGCGACCACTGTTATTTAAAACTCAAACTCAACAAAAATATTGTCCTGCTAGACATTTTAAAAGAACTTTATGCTACCATAAGAAATATTGCCTAATTCAGCCCCTAAAATTGTTTACTAAAATCATGCGACCCCCGCTATTTATAAACCAAACTCAACGAAAATATAGGCCTGAGAGAAACTATAAAAGTGCTTTATTCTACCATAAAAATACTTACTTAATTCAGCCCTTAGGGTTCCTAGTGCGTAAAAGCATGTTACGTCTTTTTTCCAGTTTTATAGAGGGCGGAAAATACGTTTGCGCTCTAAAAAAAATAATTTTACGGCATAAGGCGTCTTTTTTGTTATTTTATGCTCGGCAGTATAAACAGATAAATATTTTCTGACTATACTTTCGTTAAGATTTACTTATAAATAGCGGTGGGCGCACGGTTTAAGTGACATTTGATTAAGAGTAAAGTGTGTCTTAAGGGTCGAATTAAACAGTTCTTTTTACGGTAGATGAAAGCCCTTTTAAATTGTCTCTCGGGACTTTATTTTTGTTGTGTTTGATTTATAAATAACGGTGGTCGCACGGTTATAGTAAAAATGTTTAAGAGTAAAGTAGCCCTTTAGGGCTAAATTAAATAATAATTTTTATGGTAACATAAAGCTCTTGTAAATTGTCACTCAGAACTATATTTTCGTTGTGTTTGATTTATAAATAACGGTAGTCGCACTGTTTTAGTAAAAATGTTTAAGAGTATAGTAGCCCTTTAGGGCTGAATTAAATAATAATTTTTGTGGCAGCATAAAGCTCTTGTAAAATGTATCTCAGGACTATATTTTCGTTGTGTTTGATTTATAAATAGCGGTGGTCGCACGGTTTTAATAAATATATCTACGAGTAAAGTAGCCCTTAAGGGCTGATGTAAATAATAATTTTTACGGTCTTTGTAGAGTGTCTCTCAGGACTAAATTTTGGTTGATTTTGGCCTATAAATAGCGGTGGTCGCACGGTTTTAATAAGTTTTGGTAAGAATAAACTAGCTTTTAAGGGCCGAATAAAATAATTATTTTTACGGTAGCTTAAAGCCCATATAGTGTGTCTCTTAAGACTATTTTTTCGTTAAGTTAGGTTTATAAATATCGGTGGTCGCGCGATTTTAGTAATTTTTTTAAAGAGGAAAGTAGCCCTTAAGGGCTAAATTAAATAATTATTTTTATGGTAGCGTGTACTGCTAGAGAAGCCAATTACATGTTTAAAGTTTGGTGAAGTTTTTTCGGTAAATTCAGATAGTATATTATAGTAAGTATAGCGACCTGCATTTTGAATCAGTAAAGATTGCCCCTATCGGACGTCACTGTCGGCTTATTATATAAGCTCCAACGAAATCGGGTTTTTAGTTTTTACCAAAAGAAGCGCACATTTATTCTCTACGATCTACCCCATAGAAGCGTATTTCCCCGGCGCCGTACCGTTGCCGAGCTAGATTACTTCGAAGGTCAAAAAACACAAATTTCAAGAATTTCCAGTTTAAAAAGAGAAATGCGCGGACATATCAAATAAAGAATAGAATATGTGAATATTTACACAATATACACGCGTCACGTAAGAGCATTTACGTCGAACTACAATTCGCGTTTATTGTGAAATTACCAATGATGGTACTATTAAAACAGATTAAAACTAAATGGTAATACCTAGGTAATTGAGCAAAGGCGACCGAATTAAAAACATTTTTGGGTAGACGCCAGTTTTTTTAGAAGGAACGTAAAACAAACTTGATTATATTAATTTCAATGGATTAGATATAAATACGTTTTAATAATTAGGTGTTTCTTCTTTATAAGTAATATATATAATATATTACAGAATACACAAAAAAAATTGTCGAGTTTAGGTAATTATTACAAACATTAGTGATTTCACAGGTATTTGAATGATCTGTTTATCACCACTCTGTATATGTATATATAGACAGATGAAGGACTAGGTGGAACATTTCCTGTTTTCACGAATGAAGTTTGTACTTGCTAAAATGAGAACGTTTCAGCGTATGCCAGGTTAATTGTAATTAATTAGATGTAGGTACATGCTTTTTAACTATAAATGGTAGCACGAGGTGCAAAGAGCGACCATACAAATTAACAAATAATTTACGATTAGAACGTGGATATAACATCCAAATTGCTCTTGGGCATTATACTAGCATTTGATATTCAGTTTAGGAATCGTGCATATGATATCAATTTTTATGAATATCTAGGAATATCCGATTTCATTACAGGATATACCATAATTTGGTCTAGAACTTCCTGCCCGTGTACTATATGGTATAAACACAGCAGAACTGTGATCAGGGCCGTTCCTAGCCCCTCGGCCGCCTTTGTGCAGAAATAAAACGGCCGCCCTTTTATAACAAGAAAAAAAACCATATTTATTGAACAAAAAAATATATTTAAGTTCCTACGTATACATTAACAAGTAACATTGTATCATAACATAAGGTAATAATCTATTAAACGAAACAATAAACAACATAAAACAAAATACAAATGTTTAAACTATTAATTATTTAAATATCAAATAATATAAAAGCCAAACAAACAAAAATTGGTATCTTTTATATTGTATCTAAGTATAAAACTAAGCAAGTCCCAATAAAAAAACAACCTCTTCATTTCAAAAATATTTTTCTGGCTTTTGTACTTGCGAACTCGTCTATTATTTAATTATGGTCTAAATTTTCACAAATTTCATTTTCAATGGCAATTATACCTAAATTTGTAAGCCTTTCCTGTGACATAGAAGATCTTAAATAGTTTTTTATTATTTTTAATTTTGAGAATGACCGTTCACCAGATGCAACCGTTACTGGTATTGTTAAAAAAATTCTCAAGCTTATACATAAATTAGGAAAAGATGAGACCAAATTATTACTATAAATAAATTTTAGAATCTCAATAGGTTTGATTTGATCTGTTAGAGATTTAAATGTAACAATTTCATCAAATAGTTCTACGCCACTTATATCCCTCGATTCGTCTTCGGTTAATGCGATTTCAAGTTCAACGCATTTTTGTTTTAAATCATCCGAAGTCACATCATGAAACCGTGTTAAAAAGTTAAAAATATTACTGCAATACGAAAGAGAATTAAACCTTTCTTCTACTGATATTCTAGCTCGGTCAATAACAGTACCTATAATAAAAATTTATTTTAAATTTCTCTCGTTCGTTAGTTAATACATTGTCTGTACTTTCATAACTAAATTGGGATTTTTTCCGCCTTATACGAACTGGTTCCACATCAATTTCATTTGCTAAATTGGATGAAATTTCTATGTAACTGTTAAAACTTTGGTCCGATCGCATTTCGTTAATAAAGTTAATTACATGTTTTAATGATGTGACACACTGAGTCAGATCAATATTAATTTTTTGCAATAATTTACTGACTACGTCAATTTTAACTAATAACTCGTACCATATGACTAAGCTACAGATAAAAGTAAATGATTTTATTTTTTCTAATAATGAATTGGCACTTAGTTTTGTTTTTGAGTCTCTTGTAACATCTTCTGAAAGCTCAACCAAAGCTTTACAAATATTTCCTAGTTGATTCCGAAGTGGTCTAAGCGCTTTAACTCTGCTTTCCCATCGGGTGTCACCGATGTAAGATTTAAATTACTAACATTTTTTTTTAAAACATCCCAACGAAAAGGAGAAGAAGAAAAGAATACATACAGTTCCTGCACGATGTTAAAAAAATTTATAGTTTCGTGGGAGATTTTAGCGGAATCGTTTATTACTAGATTTAGTGTGTGAGCGGTGCAAGGAACAAATATAGCCCTGGAATTAACATTTTTTACCCTTTGTTGAAGTCCGATATGTTTTCCGGACATATTGGCCCCATTATCATAGCCCTGACCTCTTATATCCCTAATATCTAATTCAAACTTAGGCAAAATATCATTAACCAATAGGTTAAAAATCCCTTCCCCAGTTGTATATAAAATAGGAGAAAAACCCAAAAAACACTCTTTTATGACAACATTTTCTTCGTTACAGTCTACATATCTGACTACAAATGTAATTTGCTCTGTATGACTTGCATCTGGAGTAGAATCTAAAATTATGGAAAAATATTTGGATTTTTTTAAGAGTGTCGTAAAATGATTGCAAATATTTTTTGCTAGCAAAGTAATTATTTCGTTTTGAAAATGAATTCCCAAATAGTGAGTTATTTTACTTTTTGATTCTTGGGTCTTTGTAATTTTTTTTAGATGATCGGATAACACTGGGTCAAATTTTGCCACCATTTCAACAGCTTTTAAAAAATTGCCATTATTTTGTTCGTATAAGACGGAACTTTTTCCACGAAATGCCAATGATTGTCCAGCTAAAAATTAAATAATTGCAATAACTCTTTTTAAGATAGAGCGCCAGCGTTCCCTTTCAAGTTCAAAATAATTTTGCCGTTCTTTGTCAATAGTTAATTTTTTATTTAATGACATTTTTAACTCAACCCATTTTTGATTAGCTTGCAAGTGATGTACAGAAGATTCATACTTGGATAAAATATGTGAAAGATGTCGCCAATCAGAATACCCCATTTTACTATTTAACTTAAACACTTCCTTACAAAATATTTTACAACAAAGACAAAAAATGCTATTTGCTCTACAAGAGTATACCAACCAAGTTCTTTTAATTTTTTCACCATTTGGCAAAATTCGAAAATATTGAGTTGAAGAAAATTTCCTTCCCGATTCATCAGAAGGAAATTTTTTTTCTATATGCTGAAAATCGTTTTGTACTATTTGCTCAATAACTTGATTTTGTAAAATATCCGACCAGGTGAATGGGTCGCTGACATCAAAATCATCATTAGTTTCAGGGATAACTTCGTTTAAGTTAGGATTATGATCGGTTAAGAGCATCTTTTCTTCATTATCTATTTCTGTATTTGATTCAGGGTGTTTTTTTTCTTCAGGGTCGCTTACTTTATGTGCATCCTTTACATTTTCATCCTCAATTGTATCTGTACCCTGTGACGATGTTGATGGAACTAAATATTTTTGCAAAGATCCACTTAATTTTTTTTTGTTTTCTTCCTTTTCTAATTTTCTTTTTTTATATTGAGCTCCAGATAAACGTTTTGTTTTTCTATCGGACATCTGGAAATAAAATTGAGAGGTAATTAATGTTAGAAAATTTAGTTTATGTAATAGTTTTGAATCTGCGAAGATATAATTTTATAGTATCCCCAATTAAGTTCGCACCAAATGGAATTTTTTATAAATAATAAGTAAAATTGTAATCTAGCATCATATTTTGTTTTTAAAATGACCCAAAAAATAAATATAATTATTATATTTTTATTAGATAAGTAAATTAGTAAAACTACTTTATACATTTTTTAAAACTTGAAATATAGAAAATTAATCTAGACATAAAATTAACAATAAACCACTTTTTGATCACAAGCTAAAAAAAATTTTTTTTCACATGTTTAATATTAAATCCAAAACGTAAGATGCGGATTTGGATGGTAATATTAAGTAAAGTAATATCTATCCGAAGAACTTACCTTTTTAAATTACGAAAATTTGTTTCTTTTGAAATTTCACTTTTGCAAAATGTAGAAAAAAATAACTAAACAACAAACACTTTATATCACTGTTAAACTCTCGCTAGTTAATCGAATACTAAAAAGAAAAACAAAACTATATACTGTACACATACCAATTATGAAGTATAAACAAACATTTTTGCATTGAAAGGCGGCCGCCCTTATCTATCATTTTTATTGCTTTTCCAAGGAACGCTGCTATAAATAGTTCTATTGTAATTTCGGCAACTCATGCATAGCAAAAAAAGAAATGACCGGTTATAAATTTCTTATGAATGTTTTATCTTAAAAGCCTAACAAAATGTAATTTAATTTTTCTTTATTCTGAAAACAAAAATATAGGTATATTTTTGTAATCAAATGGCTAATTTTGTGTTTTTGGCGGGCGGCCTGCGGTCGCCCCAATAATTTGGCCGCCTTTGTGCCGGCACACCGTGCACACCCCTAAAAACGGCCCTGACTGTGATGTACTCAGCGAAAGTACTTAAAGTCACCAGTATTAACTACTTGATTTTAAAAATTTTGGGTTGTTTTGATTGGGAATTAGAAATAAAGCCACTTATTTGAAAGTAGATAAAATGAGTTTTATTTTTCACACACACGATAACATGCCTGTTGCATCCTTTTGCCAAACAAAACTAAAAATTCAATGTTGCTAGATTGAGCACAAAGAAGTAGGAGCTAAGAAAAACTTTTCAAAACAATACATTACCCAATACTCCCACTTTTTGTAAAGTTTTCAAACAAAAGAATCAAATAAACAATAACTAAGTAAATCTTACTGTCTACTTATTTCAACTACCTATATACTTATTTTTAACACAAATCTTATTACGTAAATTTTCAAAAACATTTTTACAGAGAGCTTTAGTAAAAATATCAGCTTCTTGAAAAACAGTGTTTATGTATTTAGGCAAGATCAGACCACTATCAAATTTCTCACGAATAAAGGGAAATTTTAAGTCAATATGTTTTGACCTCTGGTAGAACTCAGAGTTTTTTACAAGTTTGATCGCACTTTGATTGTCTATATATAAAGTCATAGGTAGCACTAACATGTCTTTCTCATGAATGTCTCTGAGAAGTTGATGCAGCCACAAACTTTCTTTTACAGCACTAGAAGCAGCCACATACTCCGCCTCAATTGTAGATTGAGAAACAGTGCTTTGTTTTCTGCTTGACCAGGTAACAGGTATTCCTGATAGTTTGAAGAAATATCCACTTGTCGATTTTCGCGTAGCACGATCGCCTGCATAATCCGAGTCGCAAAAACCATATAGAGCACTGTCAGAAGCATCTTGTTGTAGATATAATATTCCATAATCTGCGGTTCCAATTAAATATCGTATGACACGCTTAATTCCTCTCCAATGTGCTTTTGTGGGGCTGTTGACAAACCTACTGAGAACTCCCACTGCGTGTGAAATATCTGGACGTATCACAGTCGCCAAAAATAGCAAGGATCAAATAGCCTGTCGGTAGGGCACTTCACCCTCAGATAAAACATATTCTGCCTGAGCAGTAAGATCGGTGGATGGATCTTCTGGACTGGAACAGGAATTTGCATTTTCCAATCCGAATTTTGAAATTATCTGTTTAATGTAGATCTTTTGATTAATAAATATCTTTGTATTTCTACACCAACATAATATGAGAGTTCACATATAGTAACATCAAAATTCTGATTTGAGCTGCTTCAGAACTTGTAAAACTACCTCTTTACTCTCAGAAATAATCAGTCCATCATCAACAAATATAACTAGAATAACTTTAATTGTATGTACAAATCCAGTATATACACACCTATCTGATTCACATCTTTTGAAACCATATTGATCTGAAAACTGATAAAACCTTCTGTTCCAGCAGCGTGGAGCCTGTTTCAGCCCATACAGAGACTTGTTGAGCTTGCAGACATCATCAGAACAACTTTCACCTTGTTTCAAGCCTTCGGGTATATACATGTACACGTCTTCATCCAATTCATCATATAAAAATGCAGTTTTTATATTAAACTGCATTAATTCATAACAGTTTTGCGCCGCGACAGCTAACAACACACGTATAGAATCGTAACGAGTTGTGGGCGCAAATATTTCGTGATAGTCACTTCCGGCTGTTTTCGAGCATCCTTTGACACATAATCGAGCTTTGTAATGAGAAACTTTGCCGTCTGTGTTTCTTTTAATTCTAAACACCCACTTCGTTTGTAAAACTTTCACGTTTTTAGGTCTAGGCACAAGATACCATGTTTGAATTTTATCTAGCGCCTTCAGCTCTTCGTTTATCGCCCCTTTCCATTTCGAAACATCTGGGGAGGCAAGAGCTTCGTCGTAAGTTTGGGGTACATTTGTTTCAGCAAAATTTAATTCATAGTCCGTGTATTTCGCTGGTACTCTCATACTTCTAGAAGGCCTCAGTACTGGTGCCTCTGGTTCTGGTTGCTCAACGTCTGGATCATATTCCTTATTTTCGGGCTGAATTTCATTATTTACTTCGTTGCTATCATTATCAAATCAACGATCGTCTTCGTCGAAACCCATGGTCGCGGATTGGTTGCTCGCTGACAGATTGTCTGCGGCGTTGCCAGCTCCGCTACCCGATTTCTCCAAATTCTCGTGAAAAATTACGTTTCGAGAAATAGTGATTTTTCTCGTCACAGGATTGAAAAGTCTATAGTTCGTGGAGTTATTATCGTACCCGACAAAAATCAGCTTTCTACTTTTTTGGTCAAGTTTTGTGCGTTTAATGTCCGGTATATGCGCGAACGCACCACAACCGAATATTTTTAGGTGTCCCAAAAATGGCTTCCGATTCGTACGGCGTCGACCCGATTGTCTGTTTGGTTGGCGTTCGATTTAAAATATATACCGCCGTATTTACGGCCTCTGCCCACAAATATTTTGCCACGGCGGTTTGACACATCATTGAACGAGCACTTTCAACAATTGTTCTATTATCGCGTTCTGCCCGCGCGTTTTGTTCCGGGATGTAGGGGGCAGTCAGTTCGAGGGTTATACCTTCTTGCAATAAGTAGTTTTTAAAATCAGTGTTGGTATATTCGGTACCATTGTCCACATGTAAAACACCGACCGATTTTCCGAACTTGTTTTTCATTTTATTATTATAAATTTTAAAACACTCCAACGCGTCCGATTTGTGTTTTAAAAAATAAACCACCCTATACCCTGAACGTTCCTCTTTCATTAGCATAAAGTACCTCGCACCTGACACAGATGGTACGTTCATAGGACCGCACAGATCGCTGTACACTCGTTCGCCGAGATTTAATTTAATATGTTCTTTGTTTTGATTAAACGGTAACTTGTGACTTTTTCCGAGCGCACACGCTTCACAAAAGAACTTGTCTTTGTCACTTAAATTTATCCCGCTTACATAGCCCTTTTCGACTATGGTACATATCGACGCAATGTTCAAATGGCCTAGTCTTTGATGCCACACTTTTAGACTGTCCTGTAGCACTGTATTAGCGGAATTTACTATTCTACGAAACAACATTTTGTAGGTGTTGTTACTGTCCTTTACAGCTACTGCGACCACTCCGCTACTGTCTAAAATTTCTGCGTGCGTATTCTGTTTTATTATTTTCATGTTCTTCCCAGTAACCACTCCTTCAGAAAATAAATTTCTTTTCAAGTCGTTGATTGAGGCATTCCACCACTCACCATTTAGTAGTTTCTGGATTCTAATGGTACCCCTACCTTATACTTGAATTCTTTGACCATTCCCTAAAACAACAGAATTGTTCGTGTTTTCATCCAGACTCTCGAAAAATTCCTTTTTATGGCACAAATGCGCTGATGCGCCGCTGTCCATAAGCCAGTGATCATCCCACGTCATACTAATGGACATGGATTCATCTCCTTCGACATTGAAGGCAGATTCTTGCACTCCGGTAAATGCTGAGTCAGAATTCATTTTCCTGTCACCTCCGCCATTTCTTCTGCTGTTGTTAAAACGGTTCAGATTTTCACGCGATTGAAATCTATCCGTCTCATTCGAATTTTGCTTATTTTCATTAGCGTCGTCTCTCTTCTCCCTGCAGTTTCTCATAATGTGCCCTCTCTTTTTACACCTGTAACAGATGACATTTGAGCGCGTTCCCTTCTTCTCTTTCGAATTCTTTACCGACAGCGTTGCCATTGCAACTTCGGATTCTTCGTAGGCGGTAAGATTATTTTCCTCGTCGACAAGTCTTGACGTCAGATTGGCAATGTTCTGTTTTGAGTCATCCAATGAGAGCCATGCTTGTCGAAAATTTCGAAACTTGGGAGGTCAGGTGCTAATTATTTTCATCATGATTACGGCTTCACTTATTTACTCGCCAGCTTCCTTGACATATTTCTTTACATCTTTCGCAATTTTCAATCAGCGTTATCTGATTAAACTCCATCGATGCAGTCAGGATATACAAAGCCTGCGCATCCTTTTTGAGCCATATTTCTTGCTCATCGGCGTTGTTTTCCGGCATCTTTTTTGACCCATCAGCGATGCCCCAGAGCCCTTTTGCTTTCAGAGCACATTTTATTTGGAACTCCCATTGCATGTAGTTCTCACCCTCAAATTTTCGCGCAACATCTCTATTTTCCGCCATCTTATCCCGTACACGACAAACAATGTACCGACCGACCGACTTTAATCACTAAAAAACTAGTACTCCGACACACGACTGTACTGTCTTTTCAATTCCCACCTGGCCCCATAACCTTTTGGGTTGTTTTGATTGGGAATTAGAAATAAAGCCACTTATTTGAAAGTAGATAAAATGAGTTTTATTTTTCACACAGACGATAATATGCCGAATGCCAAACAAAACTAAATATGCAATGTTGCCAGATTGAGCACAAAGAAGTAGGAGCTAAGAAAAACTTTTCAAAATAATACATTACCCAATAAAAAATTTACTTGCAATGTTAAGTACTAGTATTTTGTAAAAGTACTTATTAGATTCCTACCAATAATTTCTACAGAAAAAAGTGGTCAACGGTATAGCCAGTGTTTGATTCGGGGTTTTCTATAAATAAAAATATTTTAGTTGAAAATCTGTTGGAGAAATCCATTATCTGCCAAAGACAAGTATATGACGCAATTCATCAAATGGGTGGTTCATTAAATGTTAATATTTCCGACAAATGAGGGTATGTGTTAAAAATGTTTACAAAACTTATCAAGAATCCCTTGACAACCAAAATCTTTTAAGTATAGTAGATTTATAATACTTCAGTACTTACAGAACATCTAGATACATTATTTAACAGGTGCACTTAAAAATTAAGTTTCTTTTTATATTAATAAAACCCCCATATTAAAATCGCACGAGCACACCACAAAATTATAGTAACAGTGACAATCGGCGTCAGTTTTTGGAACTTCTATGCGTCTTGAGTAACAATAAATTTAACTTCAAAGATTCTACTTCATGGGCTTATTGTTGTTTCGTTTTAGTTTTAAAAACTTTTAATTCCACCCTTTATGTTTAGAACTACGATATTTAAATTGATTTTAAATAATATATAAAAGACCAGCTATGTACTACAAATAGATTATTAGGGCGTGCAGTCCATGGAAGCAAAGGAAGCAGTGCTTCCCCAAAAAAAAATATAAAACATCTTCTAAAATGTAATTTTTGAAATAGAAAACCATTAATTTAGTTTATATTAAAAATGCTAAAATATTATCTTAATTATCAAGCCGATAATAAATGCGGCCTTGACTCCGACCCAACCACAATAGAATATCGAATAGAACCTATGCGAGCCACTAGCTTCTCTGCAGCCAAGCCCTGTATGCTTGATTTCCTGTGAATCGAGCCAGAGGTTATTGACTTTCCATCGGCTGTTTGCAATTTTTGCATTTCAGTCGCGTGCTTTAAGTGGGGGCGGAAGCTATCGTTGGAGTAGGTTCTTTGTTTGAACGGTTATCCGTGTGTTGTGTGATACGTACGTCGCGTCGTGCATGGTGCGATATGGAAGACAATAATACGGACGTGGATATGCAAATACCGTCAACTTCGGCTGTCGGTAATAAATAACGTTGCAAATGTTGGAGAATTTAGTAAGAAGAGTGTGTGTGAATGTGTGGTGTGTGTCTTAATAATAAAGGGATTTTCAACATTAAACTTCGCTGATAAGCTTTAAATAATTTCCAAAGGAAGGGCAAAACCTATAAAAAATTTAACCACAAAAATGAAAAACTGTATTAGACATTATTATCCGGAAAAACAATACGAACAATGGCTAACAGGTTGTGAAAATATAAGTAAATTATTTTGTTGGCCATGTTTACTTTTTGAAAATGGAAAAGGTCTCTAGAATAAAACTGGTTTTTCCGATTTAAACAATTTCCATAAAGCTATAAAAAGACACATTATGTCCAAAGCGCAATTGCAGGCCTTCATAAAAGAAAAAGTATTCGGCAAAACCAGAATTGAACACGTCCTTAATAAACAGTTGGAAATTAGTCACCGCCAACACAATGAACTAGTCGATAAAAATAGGCAAATATTAAGAAGACTAATCGATGTTGTTTGTTTTCTCGGACAGCACGAATTGGGATTTAGAGGTCATGATGAAACAAGGATTTCTTCAAATAGAGGAAATTTTCAAGATTTACTTAGTATAATGGCTAAATAAGATGATTGCTTAAAAAATCATTTAGAGTAGTCTAGCGTTTTTCGCGGAACGTCGAATCGAAACCAGAATGATTTAATTTCCGCTGTTGCAACCATTATTCTAAAAAGAATTGATCAGGAGATTAACGATTAACTGATATCACTAATTTTAGCCAATTATCTATAGTAATTCGCTACGTTAAAACAGACGGAAGTATTCAAGAGCGATTTTTAGGTTTTAAGAATGTGTCCGAAAATCGTACAGCAGATGCATTATATACCGTAGTTTATAACGTTACTAAAGAAATTAATGGAGAGAAAAAATTAGTTGCTCAAAGCTATGATGGAGCTGCAGTGATGGCAGGACAATTAGGGGTTCTGCAAGTTAAAGTTCGAGAAACTTTCCCAAGTGCTGTGTTTGTTCATTGTTTTGCTCATAAATTCAATTTAGTTTTATTCCAGTCCATCAATCACATTAAAGACGTATAGTATTTTTCGTTATTTAGTACGTACACAAGCTTTGCACTACATTGTCCACAAACGATTGCCCAAAGTAGCTCCTACTAGGTGGAACTATAATGAAAGACTTGTATTAACAGTATCTGAAAATCGTGAATCACTGATTGAACTATTTGAGAATATAATAAAAAATAATGAAACGTGGGATTCAGAAGCAATAAATAGTTGGAGAGGGTTTTTGGACTGTTTGAAACGAGATTTTAATTTTAATTATTTGTTGAACATATTTTCAGAAATATTTCCATTCTCGGACAATGTTTTTAGTATATTACAAACTAAAACAAATGATATTGCTTTTTGCCTAAAAAAAGTAGAGGATTTTAAGTCCATGTTAAGCCAAAAAATGACTTTATCCTATTTTGGAAGAAAACGATTACGTTAAATGTAAAGCCACAAGCCAAGCGTCTTCGAACAGACAAGGTGGGAGATGTTTAAACATCATATAGACGCCTCTTTTATGAAATAATCGATCAAATTCAGCAACAAATAAACTATAGATTTAACGGTTAAAATGATTTTAAATTCCTGGAGCTCTGCAATTTTGATGCATTTAATGGAAAAACTTTTCCAGAAGATGCGTTTAATTCTCTTCTTTTTATTATGGCCAGTTCTTCGACCGAGTGTTACTGCGATCTGAACTAAAAGTGATTTACGAAACTCATGACATTAGCGCAAAAAATAACGCTAAGGAGTTAATGCAATTTTTAAAAGACAAGGAGCTGGAAGATGCCTAAACCGAAGTGTCGAAATTGTGTGAATTAGTATTGACAGTAGTTCATCAGTAGAACGCAATTTTTCAACACTTAAACGTATAAAAAATTTCGTGAGAAATCCAACAGGGCAGGAGAAACTTTCGCATACATCGCTGTTGTCCATTGAAATTAAACTTCTCCAAAGTATGTCGGAGCATCGACGTTTTTATGATGACGTCATTAACGAATTGAAAATGATCGAAGACTCGAATTACATTACAAATAGGTAAGTTTCTAAAAATTGCTTCCCCTTCTTGAAAAAAAGTTTTTCGCTTAATTTGAGTGTTAAATAGAAACAACTTATTTAGTTTAATATCTCACGGAACCACATAAGTGACAGTTAACCAGTTTTTTGTTTACCTTGCATAGTATACCATACATATACCTGGCACAATACTAGAAACCAATACTTTTTTTGTTCTTTTGAGTGATAAAAGGAAATAAAAACAACTTATTCATTTAACGTTCATTATTCTTTAGGGTTAAATCTTAAAGGTTGATAACACATTAAAATCTGTAAAAATACCTTTTCCAAATTAACCACGTCTAACAAATTTTTTTTTAAACAATAACATTTTTTTTGCAACGTATACTATGCGAATTTTAACAATTTCTTATATTTTAGAATTTAAAACATGATATTGCATTTAATTTCATTAGTATCTTTTAGGAAAAATATTTTAAATTCTCAAAACGTAACAGCAAAATAAATTGCCTGAAAATATCTTAATATGTACATTAACCACTTAAAAAATCCTTTCAGTTTGCGAATTTCTATTCTATTCACCAAACTATATATTTCAAACCACTGTGCCGAGCAACTCGGTCGATTTTGTAGGTTATAATTCAGGCATGTTAAAATCCTCGGCGATACGAATGGTTCCGAAGTTGTTCCTTTAAATTAATTACTTATAACTGTCTTTGTGTAATTTTAGTTTCCTTTTTTGACTCTCCTTTATAATACCTATTCTTTGCTTGCTCACATTTATTCCAATTAAAGTAAGGCTACTTTTCTACTATTAATTTAATTATGGTCAGTGGTGGCTATTCAGGTAAAGTGCTACTTCACCAGGAAAAATAAACAAGCAAACATCTAACTATTTTTTAGTATCTATCTCTGAAAATTTTAGTTTTTATATTCACCTAATTGGTAAAAAATAAACTGTACATCTCGAATAAATATTTTACTTTACCGTTGGCGGCATGGTTTTTAAAACTTTCAATCGAACTTTATTATTATATAACTATAACAGTGGCACAAACCGCTTTGACTTTGCTGGAGGTGCTATGTTTAGTTTACGGTTTTCCTACTATGTTGCCATGACAACGCGGACGCGATTGCAGGCGCAATACACTACACCCATGTGTTGTTCAGTTTGTGGTGGTTGTTTACTTTTATTTTCGCGGATTTCGCTGCAACCGGTTAGTTCCTTTGCAGTTAACTTGGCTGTTTTGTGTTATATTTATTTATGGTAAGTCCTAACACTGGAACCCGTGGTGGAAGATAGATCAAAATACAAGGGTCTAACCACACTACACCATAACTTGTTACGTTCTGGACGCGCGTTTCGCTAACCAAGTTAGCATCATCAGCAGATGGTGTAAACTAAAGTAACTTATACTTCACACTTGGTTGCACCCGACTGCACCGTTGTCAAGTAAACAATAGAGGGCACTATAGGGAATAGGCCCTCTGTCTTTATTTGGTGCTTTCTTACCACATTTAACTATTTCTATACTCTCAAATGCATCCAATAATCTATTATTAGATACATTTTTAATCAAGATTATTTATTCCTATCCGGTGATTGTTTTCCAAAGCATGATGGGCAACGCTTGACTTTTCTGTTCTTCAGTATCTTAAATGTGCCATGTGTTCTTTAAAACGAATGTTTATGGGGCGTTTAGTTTGCCCAACATATCTTAGATCGCAGTCATTACAGCTAATTTCATAAATGCCACTCCTCTCCCTCAAGTCGAAAACATTGTAGAAAATCTTTCTTCTCAGTCCTTTAATAGAAAAATCGCCCTTTTAAATAAAGGTTTGAATTTTGCAGAGCCTCCAGTAAAAAATAGTTTGCCAACTATTATAGGGAATATTGAAAGTACCATTCAATACGTGCCAGAGTCAACTAAGGAATTCATTAGAGAGGTATGCAGAAATCAAATCTCAAAAAATTGCAGAAAAACGTTGTTAACAAGTCAAAATATGTTTCTAGTAAAAATACTGAAGTTATCCAGGGACTGAAGAAAAGGGAATGTTTTTACTTAAAAGCTGACAAAGGAAATAAGGTTGTTATACTAGACAAAATAGATTATTTTGAAAGAGTAGACAATTTCATTCAAACTGGTCCTCACGATTTTTTTGAGAAAAACCCGTTATCAAAAATGATAACAAAAGTAAAAAGTACTTTAAAACAGTGTAAAAACCTTGTGTCCGATAAACTAAAATTGAAACTAACACATAGTAACCCACAGTTGTCTAAACTGTATTGCCTTCCCAAAATCCATAAACCTGGGAAGTCCATGAGACCTATTGTTTCAGCTGTTGAATCACCAACGTACAATATTTCGAAATGGTTAGTAGAAGAATTCAGCAAATTAAATAACTCGTATGATAACTTTGAGGTTATTAACTCGTTAGAATTCTTAGAAAAAATTAAGAATGTTCACTTAAAATAAGGTAAAATTTTAATATCTTTTGATGTAAGCTCATTGTTTCCTAGTGTACCCATACGACTAGCTTTAGAGTAACGAAACGAACTGCTTGAAATCAATAATTTGAAGAAAGAAATTACTGATGAATATTTACTTTTCACAAAATTATGTATGAATCAAAATTTTTTTCAGTTCAACAATAAATATCATAAACAACTTGAGGGAACTGCGATGGGCAATTGCTTGTCACCGTTCCTTGCAAATTTGTTTATGGGCAAATTAGAAACCCAATTCAAAAAGGAACTCAAGTATTTTCCAAGGGTGTGGTATAGATACGTAGACGATATATTTGCTATTTTTGATACTAAAACAGAAAAGTTGGACACTTTCTTAGAACATTAAACAATAAATATCCTTCCATTAATGTTACGTACGAAAAGGAGAACAATGGGCAATTACCTTTTCTCGACACATTAGTTATTAGAAATAACGATAAATTAGAATTTGATATTTATAGGAAATTTACTAACACTGATAGGTATATAACATCCAACTCATTTCATTGCCGTCACCACAAAATGACAGCATTCCACTTCTTATCTCACAGGTTAGTCAATTTTCCATTAAGTATAGAACGTTTTAACAATGAAATGAATCGGATTAAAAATATAGCTAAAAGTAATGGATATAATGGTAATTTTGTACATAAATTAGTAAATAGACATAAGCATAAGAAAATGTTAAAAGATGCCACTACTCTTCAAACACCTGAGGCTTCCAATAAATTCATAGTAATCCCATATGATCCCAGATATACGAGAGGTCTAGAAAAATTATTTAAAAACGTAGGTTTTAGAGTAGCCTACAAAACGGAGAACAGTTTGAAAAATCTCCTTGGAAACCCCAAAGACAAAGTCGACTTGAAGGAGAGGAGTGGCATCTATGAAATTAGCTGTAATGACTGCGATCTAAATTATGTTGGGCAAACTAAACGCTTCATAAACATTCGTTTTAAAGAACTCATAGCACATCTAAGATACGGAAGAACAGAAAAGTCAAGCGTTGCCCAACATGCTTTGGAAAACAATCACCGAATAGGAATAAATAATCTTAAGTTGATTAAAAATGTATCTAATAATAGATTATTGGATGCATTTGAGAGTATAGAAACAGTTAAATGTGGTAAAAAAGCACTAAATAAAGACAGAGGGCCTATTCCCTATAGTCCCCTCTATTATTTACTTGACAACGGTGCAGTCGGGTGCAACCAAGTGTAATCACATTTAGCTATAAATATTCTCGGTTAGTATGTTACTTTAATTTATATCATCTGCTGATGATGCTAACTTGGTTAGCGAAACGCGCGTCCAGAACGTAACAAGTTGTGGTGTAGTGTGGTTAGAACTCTTGTATATTCATTTATTTATGGTTTTGTTACAAATTCAAATTCGTTAGTAAATGTGATCGTTCAAGACTGGAATAAATTAAAAGACGTCTTTGAATTTATTACAAACTGTGACAAGAAAAATCAATCCGCCTTGCGAAAGGATTTTTAGGTGAGATGAACGATTTTGAATTCACGTTTCTGGCATTAGTGTTTAACGACATTTTCTCAATCACGAACATACTATTTGACGTTCTTCAAAAAAAATTGCTTGACATTCATTTTTGCGTATCCAATATAAAACGCTGTCGTGAGGCGCTCTGTAAAAAAAGAAATGAACATTTTTTTAATACCATGTTTGATAAAACAAATTCTACTACAGGAATAAATCGTTAGAAACGTGAGCTTGTTAAGCTTTCACCTGAAGAAATTAGGGCTAAGTATAGAACCTTTTTTTACGAAATATTGGACCATATTTTAATAGAAATAACACTAAGATTTCAAGACTGTGAAAAACTTACATTTTCATGTTTGGCAGATTCTGCTAAATTTTCCAACTGGTCCGTTTGAAAATTTGTTACAGTTATATGGGGAAATATTTTCAAAAAGTCGACGACTTAAAAATGAGCTTGGTCTTTTTTTGCCAGAGTAATTAGAATATATCGCTGCAAGAGCAAGTGAAAAAAATTAATAACAATAAATATATTTTTACCGAAGCATATAAATTGTTTTCCCTTATTTTGACAATACCGTCGACAAGTGCTTCAGTGGAAAGAAGTTTTTCTTGCTTCAAATGTGTAAAAACTTATTTAAGAAATACCAATATCTCAACAAAGACAATATATCAGTTCAAAATGAATTTCTGGAGGAGATTAGGGAAACTCATCCATTTTATGAGGATGTTATAAATAAATTTGTTGCCATAAAGGATAGGAGCATTGATTTAGTATACAAAATTTAGGTAAGTCGTAAAAAAATATTCTACCCCCTCCACATACAAAAAAATTTTGAAAAAAAAATTATTGCGATATTTTCTTGCTTCATTTGCACTTCACTTACTTTTTCACCTGCGAGGCGCCACTGATTATGGTATTCTGGCACACCATAATATAATGAATTTTTAACCGATATCAAAAAATGAGAAGGTTCTCAATTTTACATGTATTTTTTTTCGTTGGCTCGCGCATATCGTCTAAACGGCTTGGCCGATTTTGATGACTGGAACGTCAAATTGTAGGCGACGTTTCTCTGGTGGTCCTAGATATTTTTATTTGAAATTCGTTTTTTTTTTTGTAATAACAATATATACAGGGTGATTCATGAGGAAATGTCAATACTTCAGGTACATATTCAAGACCAAAAAATAAACATAAAAGTCTATATAAATAAGAATCCGCAAGGCCTTAGTTTTCGAGATACAGGGTGTTAAAGTTTTTATTTAATTTTCCTATTTTTTAAATAAAATCTATGATAATGTAAATAATGGAGTGAAAATTGATATACGGGGGTTTTTTGGTATGACAAATTCGAATCTAATATTAGTATTGCTCTTACTTGTAGGGGGCGCCACCTACATGTCTTTCTACTTCTTCGAACAATCACAACTTTTTGGTACAGTCTTGTATTACATTTTTGAGCAAAACAAATTATTCCCTTGCCATTTCTACGTCAAAAAGGTATACCTAGTTAAAAGTGGATACGAGCAACCGTTTTCGAGATATTTGGATTTAAAACAGTTTCGGCGCATGTGATTTTTTTATCAAATTCACATAAAGTATGCATGTATTGTAAAAAAATAGAAGTGTGCCTTGCCTGTCAGAACAACTGCTGGTTGGTGTTCTTATCGTTTTTCCTGTTGCTTAGCAATAGTAATGTCAGTTAATAATAAGATCAAATTTTGTCACTGTCAATTTCTGTTCATAACTTTTATTATCTGACAATAATCATTTAAGAAACTTTAGATCTAAATACGTCATTATGCCTGTGATATTCTCGCATCGCGAATATGCAGATATGATATTCGTCTATGGCTTCTGCAATGGGGTCGCAATTCAAGCAGTCGCGGAGTACTAGCGTCGTTTTCCAGATAGAAGAGTTTTTCAACAAGTTTTCACTACTGGTGGAGAATCTGGGATGTTTCCAAGTGCGAAAATTGTATCTGAAAGGGAATCGGGACCCAACGTTGAAGTAGAAAAGGCTATACTCAACGCCTTCGAAAATGATCCAAGCATAAGCACTAGGCGGATTGCAGATACTTATCAAATTACACAATCGTCTGCTTGGAGAAATCTTCACATTAATTGTTTATACCCATTTCATTTACAACGGGTTCAACATTTGCAGGAGGGTGATTTTGAGTTGAGAATGCAATTCTGTAACCGGATTAATGAAGATCGAAGGTTGTATAGGTATGTTTTGTTCATTGATGAAGCACAGTTCACGCGTGATGGTATAATCTTCACAATGAACACCGGTGGTCCAATGAAAATCCTCACGCTACAGTAGAACATAAATTTACATAGTATTAATGTGTGGTGTGGAATATTTAATGGTCATTTAATTGGTCCATTTATAATCGACGGTAGTAATACAGGAGAAAAATATTTAAACTTTCTTGAAAATCACTTGCGGTTTACTTGTAAGAGATTTTTTACCGATGGATTGGTCGGGGAGGTCCGTTTAATTGGCCACCTAAATCGCCAGACCTTAATCCTTTGGATTATTGTCTTTGTCAAACACTAAGAAATGCGCCCGAATGTATCCACAGAGCAACTCGAACTATACACCATAGAGCTGACCTGTGCTTAGAAGCAAATTTTTGAAAATTATAAAACGTAACCTAGATTTTATTAAAAACAACTTAATAATAACAATTTTAATAAAAATTAAATACCTTTTGTTTAGTTTATGTCTGAGGCACTGAATACACACCTCAAAAAAAAGTGTTAGTCCTTCATTTCAAAGCTTTTGTGCCAAGGTGCGTTTAAATTTGGACAAAATAACAAATTTTTAAAATTTTGCGATAAAAAATTACATGCGCCGAAATTGTTTTAAATCCAAATATCTCGAAAACGGTTGCTCGTATCCACTTTTAACAGGTATACCTTTTTGACGTAGAAATGGCAAAGGAATAATTTGTTTCACACAAAAATGTAATACAAGACTGTACCAAAAAGTTGCGATTGTTCGAAGGAGTAGAAAGACATGTAGGTGGCGCCCCCTACAAGTAAGAGCAATACTAATATTAGATTCGAATTTGTCATACCAAAAAACCCCCGTATATCAATTTTCACTCCATTATTTATGTTATCATAGATTTTATTTAAAAAATATGATAATTAAATAAAAACTTTAACACCCTGTATCTCGAGAACTAAGGCTTTGCGGACACTTATTTATATAGACTTTTACGTTTATTTTTTGGTCCTGAATATGTACGTGAAGTATTGACATTTCCTCATGAATCACCCTGTATAAAAAAAACAGAGGTATAAGGGCGATAAAGGAAGCGAGTTTTGTAATTAAATTTACCTTTTCTTAAATTGAAGTGTTTATTAAACCTCCAACCCCATTTGCTGGTAGGTATCTCTTTTGCTATTCCGTTATGTAATTTTATGTATACAGGGTGACCATGAAAATGTGCAAACCTCAAAACATTCGGTATGAATAAAACGTTATTAACCAAGTATTATGGCAGAATGACGCCATTTTATTTTCGCGGCAAGATAGTTTTTCAGGGAAAAAATATCATGCAATTGACCATTTGTCGAACCTGTTTTTTTTTGCAATAAAACTAATATAGATAAAACTAAAGAGGTTAAAATAAAAAAAATTATAAAAAATTAAACCGACTTCAAAAAAATGCGCTATAAAGTGAAAAATAATATTTTATTCCACCTTGAAACTTTTACTCCGTGACGTCGGCGCTTAACTTCATTTTCCACTTTTTCATTTTTTTTAAGTCGGTTTAAATTTTCGTAAAAATTTAAATAAAATTATTATAGTAATATTATTACTAAATATTATCAATAATTTCATATTTAATAAATTCAAGGTTATAAAGGCAAACATACCCACACCAAATTACTGTTGAATTTTTTTATTAGTTACGTGCAGAAAATTTAAAATAAGTTACATTTTTTTTCACATGATGGAATTTAGGGAGGCACAAAAATTAACAGTCGTTTTTAATTACAATAAGGAAACATTTTTACAATGTAGTAAAGCTACGAACATACACTCAGGCATATATAAAGGATATTTTCATGTGCTGACATAATCAGGTGTAAATATACTTACATCTAAATCTAACTTAACATCTCAACAATTATATACAAAATCATTGAACCTTTCGAACTAAATATATAGGCTAAGTAATTACTAAGGCTGTACTTAGAAAATAAAAAATAAAATCCAAAAACGAATTAATAAAAACCGTATATTTAAATCAAATGATATTTACACATCACAAAGTAAAAATAAAACCGTTATTTTAAATAAAAATGGCATTCAAACGTTCAAAATACTGGAAAATAATTTATTTTCAAATATTAACAATATATACATAACAAGATTGTAACTTAACAAGGAACAGACAGAATAATAGTTTAAAACTAAAGAGTATTCATTAGTATTATATTATCTATAACAATCCTATCTAGAACTTTGAATTTATACATAATATAAACAGAAAAAAAAAGATATATTCTGGATTCTAGGTAAAGCACACAATACTTTACAAAAATGAGTCAAATAATAAAAATATGTATTAACTAATATTACCATAATAATTTTCAATATACAGGGTGTTCGTAAATACGGAAGGGGGTGATTATTGGTTTGTTTGTGACTGAAATTTCAATATTTTTTTAGTACACTGCGCAAAACAATTAACGCAACGCCTAAAATTTCGTCTAACTTTGAATTGGTTGATCCGATTTTTTTATCGAAATTTAGGTTAATTCCTCGTGAATATTCTTTTGATATTAAAATTCAATGTTACTTTGTTCTAGGCAATAATACAGGGTGAAAAAGAAAGACATGTTTTATTTACCAAAGTTTAAAACACCCTGTAGAATAAATCAGATGGATTCAAGAGATCTAACCAAAAGAATGTTGTAGCCCAGTATGTTTCCAACAAATTGTTTTTTTATCCGCTTCAATACCACAATTTTTGCCTGAGTTACAGGACTTATTGAAAAGTACTGCATTTACTGTGTTTTAAAAATATTTACCAGTTCATGTTTGAATTGATTCTGTTCAAGACGTTTGTAATTTGTAGCTTGGTTGTGAAGATTTTTTTTTGGTATCACTAAAATTCAATATTAGTTTTGTTCAGTCAATAATACAGGGTGCAACGAAAAATAAATTATACTGTTTTTTAAATAACGAACGCATCAGTTACCGGATATTTGAACATGGCGCTGTTCTACATTTTAGTTTAGTTATACGAAAATTTCTTCGTGATATCAAGGGCCAGGATCGGTTTAGTTTTGTCAATAATACAAGGAGTTAGAAAAACATGTTTTAACAGGTAAGATTAAGATATGAACACGACAGTCAAAAAAACAAAACACTAAGAACTAAAACGAACAAAAATAAACTTTATAACTATTGAACTAATATTCCGTATTTCCCCCTCTGTTTCTTATGACTGCTTCGCACCTTCTATTCATGCTTAAAATCAAATTTCGTATGAGTACCTCATCCAGCCCATTCCAAGTATCGATGAGGAGCTCACCCAGCTCTTCCACGTTATTTGGCTGTCTTTCATTAGCACTTAATCTCCTGCCCAATAAGTCCCAAACATGTTCGATTGGGTTCAGGTCCAGACTCCGTGCAGGCCATTGCATGACTTCGATCCCAACATTATTAACGTAATTTTGCACTACACGTGCTGTATGGGGACGAGCGTTGTCATGCATTAATAAAAACTCCACTCCAACATTATGTGCAAATGGCCTCACGTGATTGTCCAGTATTTCGTTGATATATCGATCCGCATTCAAATTCCCATCTACAATAACTAACTCCGTACGACCAGGACCCCTCAAAGATACCCCTCCCCAAACCATTACTGATCCCCCACCAAACATTACTGTATTAACAAAATTCCCCTGTACATAGCGTTCATTTGGCCTACGATACACACGGACCCGTCTATCGCAATTAAAAAGACAGAATCTCGATTCATCTGTCCACAGCACTCTCGACCAATCAGCTTCCGCCCAGTTCATACGTTCGTTAGCCCATTCTAGCCTGGCTCTCCGATGTGTTGCTGTTAACGCAGGACCTCGTGCAGGAACACGTGGTCTCAAATTTCCTTCCCTCAAACGATTCCGCACTGTTTGAGTGCTTACCTGAGGACCATTCGCGTGTTGAATTTCCTGCCTCAGAAACCTTGCCGTCACGAAACGTTGTCGTAAAGCAGATAACCGCAGATACCGGTCTTCACGCTCACTGGTAACACACTGCCGACCTTGTCCAATCCGTCTGGAATGATTATCAGTCTCCATTTGTCTCTATATGGCTCTATGTACAGTTGATTTATGAACATTCAATCGTTCCGCTATCCTGCTATAGCTCCAGCCTTCATCTCTTAGAGTTCTTGCAATTACACACTCGTCGCGGGTCAAATTTCTAGTTTGTCTTGGCATGACTGTACACAATAAGGAGAAAATTTTAAAACCGAACTGAAACTGACGTCTAAATGTCAATCTGGTATAAGTTGTGTTCTCTTGTTACCGGGCAACGTCTTCACCAGAATCAATTCAAACATGAACTGGTAAATTCATTTAAAACACAGTAAATGCAGTAGTTTTCAATAAGTCCTGTAACTCAGACAAAAATTGTGCTACTGAAGCTAATAAAAAAACGATTTGTTGGAAACATACTGGGCTACAACATTCTTTTGGTTAGATCTCTTGAATCCATCTGATTTATTCTACAGGGTGTTTGAAACTTTGGTAAATAAAACATGTCTTTTTTTTTCACCCTGTATTATTGCCTAGAACAAAGTAACATATTACGTGAATATTCACGAGGAATTAACCTAAATTTCGATAAAAACTTTATAGCTCCTTCAGTTTTTGATGTGTTTACGTCAAATTTTAGAATAAGGTTACGCAATAGGAGTTACGTGATTGCACATGTCAAACGGTTGTCAGAATATACAGGGTGATATTTTTTTTAGGGATCATTCTCCTCCTGAACTTCTTTGCAGTGCGCCGCTGGTAGATTCTAAAAAAACAAAATCATTTTTCTATCTTATTTAGAAACATGTAACTCCTATTGCGTGACCTCATTTTAAAATTTGAGATGAATACCTCAAAAATTGCAGCAGCTATAAAGAAAAAATTTTAAAAAATATTGAAATTGTGGTTATAAAATAAACCAAATTATCACCCCTTCCGTTTGAACATGATATTTAGGAACACCCTGTATATTTTAATATCTACATCTTTATTTGCTCTTGACTAGAGTACAAATCTTCTTGGTCATAGATGATTCGTGTCTACCTAATATACCAATTTTATCTATTCAGCTAACAGTCAAAATATTAGTGATTTAAATAAAATGAATGGAGACATTCGACAATAACGATGATATATTTTTAAGGTGTTATATCAGCATGCGCTCAGTGTTGTATAAATAAAAAACTGCCTCCTAAAAAGTTACGAAAAAAAAAATAAGATAAATAACAGTAAACTATTTCTAATCCAACTACCTAATCCTGAAAACTGTTTTTTTTTTGGAAAAGATTTTTTTAAGGCTTTATTGTGGAATATGTATAGTAAAGTTCGTTTCACGAGGATTTATACTTAAGTCCTAACAAGGAAAGAAAGATATGTCGTAGCTAATTCATATAAACTCAATAGCGTTAAAAAAATTTAAGAAATGTAGGCAGTATTGAAGCAAGTATCTTCCAAAAAGCTCTATAGAGCACGTTCCGAATCGATTTCTAAAAAAAATTTTAATTTAGAATAGAGTTCATTTAAGAGAGTTACTAGAAAATATATAAAACATAATTGGATGGCTTTTTGCAACAATCGTCTAACCCACAATTTGTTCAAAACGAGTTTTTCATTTTAAACGGTTTATCTTAACTTATACTACAACAAGCAAAGATGATATAGGCCACAAACTGGTCTATTAGCACCATCTATGAATGAAGTTCTAAACCACAATCGTCAAATCATTCATGCAGAGATCTGCAGAAATGATCTAACCCAGGTTTTTGTTGACATGTGGATTAGACCATTATTGTAATTCTGTGAACCTGACAGGGTTGTTTACTTTAGTTTTGCTGTTTAATACATACAGTAATTAGTGATTTGATTGTTATTTTGTGATTCTCTAATTACATTAGAAGTCAAGGTAAGTAAATAAATTATTTACCTAGGCCTGCTGTATTTTTGCAACGAATGCGAATATAAATACTAAAATTTAACCTCAAAAAAATTACGTTTTTGCCTATATTATTCATATTATCTGTATTATTGAACAAAACTGATTGTGTTATAATTTACTAATATAAATAATGTGGTTTAGACCATTTTTGCTTATCGTGATATACCACTTTATATTAAATGTATAAAATTTTAAAAATGTTTTAGTGTTTTTTTTTTGTATTCGAGATATTTTAGGTTTCTTTTTTTGATTAGGATGAACATATCAAGAGGAAAATTGCTAGTGAAGTTAGGGCTTGAGAACTTGCTCAAAAATCAGAAAAATATGGCTCTTTCAGTAGAGATGTTTTGTCTAATTTGGAAAAAGATGACTCTGAAGAACAAGTAATCTACATTTCTAGTAATTATAATACCGACAAACTTGCAGATCAAGAAAATTCTGATGACCATGCTATTCAGCCTATTATATCTGTTGAATTTAATGCCGAAGAGACATATCAGTCGTCTGGTAGCAAATACATTCCAGATTCTGAGGAAGAGACTGATTCTGCAGAAGAAACAAGGAACATAGAGAATCAAGAAAATATGAAAATCGACCTGAATGTGGAAAATAATAACGGCAGGAAGAAGCGTGGAAGAAAAAGAAAAACACCAAATCAATCAAGGCAAGACAGACAACACAACATAGGCTCATTTGGAGGTCGTTGTATCTTGCTTAGCAAATGCGTTCAAGAAACTGAAAAAAAAGGGATGCTACACAAAAAACAAAGTACAGTGCCGTCACACATCAAGTTCCACCGGCGCGGTCGAGAGAGTCGAACGTGTACACAAGTGCGTAGCGTAAAACATCGCAACCGATAGCGAACAAAAGCCTTCAATAGTGTGTGACGTCCATTGTCATGGACAGTAAAGGGGAACCACCCCCCAAGACCCCCACCGTAGGGGAATACATCGAACTTAAAAAATATACAGAAAACCTAATCCTAAACAACGACATAGCTAACCGAAAACTTCAAGACGAATTCAAACAAGCCCAGGAAGACTGGAATAAAAAATTCAACAAAGCCCAAGAGGACTGGTCCCGGATAATTCAGGAAAAAAACAACCAAATAGAGAAGCTAACCAACACTATAACAAAGCTGGTCACAGACATTAAAAGGTATGAAAATGAGTATCCCGATCCCCCTAATCCCCCCAACAACTTATACACAGACATATCCGACGATTACATGAGCCAAGACTCAGACAATGAACAATCACTTACCGAAATATCTTCGAAAAAAAAAAAAAGAAACGAACAAACACAAACACATCCCCAAACAATCCCAACCCGACTAAAAAACCGACCACCACACAGGAAAATACTACCTACACCCAACAATTCCCCTCGCTTGCCCCCAAGCAAAACCCGAAACAAACTAACACCCCTACCCAAATTAAACCAATCACAACCACCAAATTAACAAACTAATCCAAATATTAACAACACCCCTAAACCCAAAATTCCAAATATAATATTAAGAGAGAAATCAAAATATAATAACATCTTAGCTTATCTTCGCGCTAACCAAATCAATTACGGCAATCCTACCAACATAACAGAGGGTATTAGGTTCAATCCTCCAACCGCTCAGGACTATCGTTCAATAACAAAATTTTTCGAAAATCAGAAAATTCAATTCCACTCATACAACTTTGAAGAGGACAAACTTCTACACGTAGTCCTGAGAGGAGTACTGGAGGATTGGACCACGGAAAAAATAACCAATGATCTATTAAGTCAGGGCTTCACCCCAAAGAGAGTAATAAGATGGTACCATAAAAACGGCAATCCCATGCCGTTGGTGCTAGTGCTACTACCTAAAACACAAAAAAACATTTTCGATTTACATATTCTAGATGACATGGCTATTAAAGTTGAATCTCAAAAAAATAGAACAAATTATACCCAATGTCACAGATGCCAACTATACGGCCATGCTCAATCGAACTGTCAGGCTTCACCAAAATGCTTAAAATGTGCAGAAGAACACTTCACACACCTCTGTAACTTGGAAAAAAACACCCAATGCAAATGCGCCAATTGCGGAAGAGAACATCCTGCCAACTTCCAGGGGTGTGTGAAACACCCTAAAAACCAAATTTCTAAACCCTCAATAAATATCCCACCCCCTACATTCAAATGGGGAGTAGATAACCTCAAAAACACAAAAAACAATAGCACAACTAGCACCAACGACATGAATGATCTCACCGTTATAATACAAACCTTTGCAAATATGAACAGCCAGCTGCAGGCGTTCATGAAAAATTTCATGGACACCTTGCAATCGCAGTTTAAAACCATACTACCGCAGAAGACGCCTAACACCAAGCCCCTAGTCAATGGATAACAAAAACAAACCCGCATCCACTAGAATAGCGTCCTGCAATATATACTCAATTAAAAATAAAAAAATAGAAATAATCAACTTTTTAGAAAAATTCCAAATCGACATATTTTTAATCCAAGAAACCTGGCTCAAAGCTAATCAAAGACTTACTATACCCAACTATAATTGCTTCAGAACAGACAGAGTAGGAGCTCCCGGAGGGGGCACCCTAATCCTTGCAAAAAAAAACTTAATAACCTATGAAATCCCCAATCAGGACAGAAGCATTGAAGGCACCTACATAAAAATCTACCTAAACGACCATATACTGACAATAGGCTCAGTCTATTGCGGACCCGCAAGGGACAAAAACTTTGATATCAATAGCCTACATAACTTATTTCAAACCAATGACCCTGTCCTGATTGGAGGAGACCTTAATGCTAAAAACAAAGACTGGGGGTGCAACACCTCAAACTTTAGAGGACTATTACTAAACAACTCCCAAGACATCTTCGGATACAATATCCTAACACCCAACGAACCCACTCATATATGTCCCCAAGGGAGACCCGAAATGCTCGACTTTTTCATAACAAAAAACACACCCAACATATCCCACCCCGCAGTAATTCACGACCTCACCTCAGACCACTCCCCAATAATTATAGACTATGGAAACCCGAACCATAATAATCTAGACTATTATTTCAAAAAATCTAATAATTGGACCAAATTCCAAAAAACGCTTGAAAAAATCGATCCCCCCCTGAAATAAATAATCCCGAACAGCTTGAAAACGCAGCAGTATACCTCTCCAACGCCATAACAATAGCATTACAAAACTCTACAAACCTCCAAAAATGCAAAATTTCTAAATACGGCGACCTCCCCCCCAATTTAAGAGAGGAAATCAAAGTCAAGAATAGGTTAAAAAATCTAGCCGCAAGGACAGGAGACCCTAACATCAAGGCCCAAGCAAATCACGCTACAGCCAAAATCAAATTAAAACTCAAAAACCTCCTCAATGAAAGATGGAAACAAAAACTTGAATCCCTTAACCTAGAAGACTCACAATACTTTAAAATTCCCAGATCTCTTATCAAAGGACCCAGACTCCCCACCCCCCACATAACAGACCCCATCAACAACACAACTATATCCAACCCGGAAGAAAAAGTCGAGCACTTCGCTCAAGCCCTATATCACCAATTCAACACCACAAATCCAATAGACTTAAATCACGAAAACCAAATCAACAGAGCCATCCAAATATATAACCTCACCCCGATAGGTGCTGCACCCCCAATCTCCATAGCAAGCATCAAAAATATTATAAATAGCCTAAACATCAAAAAAGCCCCTGGACCGGACAACATTCCAAATATAGCCATAAAAAAAGCGCCTGAAAATATTGTTAAAATAATTGTAAATAAGATCATTTCTCTAGGCTACTTTCCTAATTGCTGGAAAGAAGCCAAAATAATTTTATTCAAAAAAAAAGGAGAGCCACCCAACCTCACTGGAAGCTATAGACCCATAAGTCTACTTTCAAACATAGGTAAACTTATGGAAAAAAGTATACTCACGCTACTCAGTCAAGAATTAACAGAAAAAAACATCTTAATGTACGAGCAATTCGGGTTTCGCCCAGATATGGGCACAGTAAATCAAATAACCAGGCTGTCATCAGACATCATCCAAAATTTCAATAGAAAACGAAAAACAGGGGCTATTTTCCTCGACATCAATAAAGCTTTCGATTCTACGTGGCACAATGGTATAATCATTAAAATGATCCGCTCAGGCATTTCTAACTATCTAATCAAAACAATAATATCCTTCCTACAAAACAGAAAATTTATAGTAAACATAGATGGCTTTGAATCTGCACAAAAACTAATTAGAGCGGGTGTACCCCAAGGTTCCCCTCTCTCCCCCATCCTTTTTAATATATGCACCTCAGACATCCCTCCCATCCATTTACCAAACTCTACCTATTTGCTGACGATACCGCCCTAACCGCATCCTACAAAAAATTGGGGTTCATCCGCAACAAACTACAAAACCATAACTATTTTAAACTGGATGAAAATCAAAATTAATGTCAACCCTAATAAAATCCAAGCAGTTCTATTTGCAAAAGGCGGTAGACTGCCTACCAATAACAAAGTCAAAATCTTAAACATTCCTATTGACTGGGACAAAAAGGCCAAATACTTGGGTGTCATCTTCGATCGTAGACTAAGCTGGGCACAAAATACCAACAATAGCATCAAAAAATCTAAAAAAGTATTCTCAATGCTATACCCTCTACTAAACAGGAAAAGCAAGCTTAATCCTAAAATAAAAATCACCCTCTACAAAGCATACCTCAGACCCCTTCTAACCTACGCATCCCCCTCCTGGAGTACCCATCATCCCAACCAAAAAAAAAAAGCTACAATCTTACCAAAGCAAAACATTAAGAATCATCCTAAACGCAGAAAGATTTGTACGTAACTCAATTCTCCACAGAGACAGTAAACTCCCCTACCTTCAAGAACATATAAACAAACTCAATACAAATTACTATATACGTGCAGATTTATCTGAAAATAGACTTATTAATAACTCCCATAACTTCTCTAATCCCAACGACAAATACAAACTTAGATAACCCAAACCACCACCCCTAACCCACATCCCCCCCTCCCCCCACCCCATCTCATTAACTCATACCATAAACACAATTCAAGAAAGTAAGCCGACGATCCAAAAGGCGTTATAGCTATTTAGCTGACGTAAAAGAGAAGAAGACCCCGAAGAAAAAACAAAGTATGAAGAAGAAGCAAGTCTAAGAAACTGTATGTAAAGACACGTTTCTAAGTACTCATCAAATCAACCATAACCGAGTACGAGTGGCCCTGAATGAGATGAATAATAATAATATACTTGATAAAAGAGGATGAAGTAGTGGGGGGCGGAATGCCTTCGACGAACAAGGAACTGAAAAAATTAAACAGCATATAGCATCATTTCCAGCTCATCTATCGCACTACTGTCGTAACCAGACAGATTCAATGTTTTTACATCCTGACTTAAATTTGACTAAAATGTACACTTTCTATAAGGAAATCACAGATCAGCCAGTGAGTCTCACTAAATACAAAAATGTATTTTATTCAAATGAGGGGTCTAGATGCAAAACGCGACATGTCCATTTTTTTTCAAAAATGACATATTTATGCTGCAAAATGCGACGTTAGCCTACTTAAAATTATATTACAAAATCATAGGAGATGCAAAATGCGACGTTCGATACTTTTTTGAGATTCAAAACACGACATGTCCATTTAAACCAATGATAAAGCTTATACGCAACCACGTGATAGCGGCCATGCGTTTTGTAAGTATTGTCAATGTCATTGCGTTTTAGTGTGTAAACATTAAAACTACCTAATGTTAGTTTAGTGAGTGAATATCCTGTTATTATTAAAGAAAAGAAAAATAATTAAAAATAGTTATTAATATGGACGAAGAATCTAAAAATATTACACCGGATACGGAGAATCGAGCAAGGAAAAGAGCAAGGAATACTGAACAATGGGGAAGAGAAAAAGCTAAGAATGCTAGGTATGTTATTTTAATTTGAACGGGCTGTATTAACTTTTTTGTTTATGTTTGGGATTCGTAAATTTGTAGGTTGTTAATGGTCGGTTTTTATTATAACAAAATGCATTTGTTTCATTTCTTTATTGATTGATAATTAAATATCGTCACCAAAATAATTGTAAGCCCAAAAAAATCATGGAATTTAAAAGTTTGTAGGTTGTTAATGGTCGGTTTTTATTATAACAAAATGCATTTGTTTCAGGTACTCACCTAAAGGTTTACCAGTATTTCCTGTATGTGGTCATAGAGGTGATAAGACACCTTATAATTGTTGGTCTCTTACAATGAACGACATAAAAGAGTTCCACAAATTGTTTTATTTAAGTAAGAAGAAAAACGATCAAGACAAATTTATTTTATACTATTGCAAAGCCTTGATTACAAAACGAAAAAGAATTCGAAATGAAGTAGCCACAAAACCAAAAAGTATGACTGTTGAATATCACGTTAAAAAAGTTGATGGAACCGAAATTAAAGTATGCAGAGATTCGTTCTTAGGGATCTTGAATGTGAAAAAAGACAGAATCTTGCGCTTACTTAAGAAGTTTAAGGAATCAGGACAATTTCCGCAAGAAACCAGGGGTGGGGATCGGATAAAAGATAAAAATACTGAGAAGAAAAATACAATCAAGGCTTTTATAGAGTCCCTAAAATGTACGGAAAGCCATTACTGCCGTTCAGATAGTCCGTATCGAATTTATTTGCCTTGCGATTTAAACATAAAAAAACTTTTTCAAATGTACATTGATCAGGCTCAGGAAAGTTAAAGAATGTTTTTTTAGAAGCTACTTCAATAAGCATTACAATGTTGGCTTTGGGACTCCTCAAACTGACATATGTTCTATGTGTTTGCAATATAAAGAGAAAATCAAAAAGAGCAGGGATCCAACAACAATTCAATCTTTAGTTAGAAACTACAAGGTTCACAAACTACAGGCGAAGAGCTTTTATAACTTTTTAAAAGAAAATGACCCTTCAATAGTAATCTTTTCCTTCGACTGTCAAAAGAACCTGCAAATTCCCAAGTTACCAGATCAGCAAGCTTATTTTTCGATGCAAGTGAATTTTTACAACTTTGGAGTTGTTATTGGTAACTCAAAGGCTTCACTGTCTGCAGAAAACGTTCGATGCTATGTATGGACAGAACTTGAACGGCCAAAAGGATCAAACGAAATAGCATCCGCAATTTTCTATACTTTAAATAATTATGAATTTAATCTGCAGCAAAAAACTGTTCGTCTGGTTTGTGATGGATGTGGCGGATAAAACAAGAATTCGATATTTATTGGCATGCTGTGCTTTTGGTTCGCCACATTAGCACCTAAACATATCCAACAAGTCGAGGTCATTTTCCCTATAGTGGGCCATTCCTTTATTCCTCCAGACAGAGTATTTGGAAATCAGACGCATTTCAGAAATAACAAGCCCAGAGGTGTATGAAAACATAATCGAAAAAAGAGCAAAAGTTTTAAAACTGGGACATGACTACAAAGTTTTAGATTGGAAATCAGAAACACAGAAAATTTTGAAACCAACAGCCCAGTTTTAAATTTAAGCCCTCAAAAAGATTTATTATGACCAAAAATAAATCTGGAATGGTTTTAATGAGAGGCGAACCTGTGTATAGATCTAACGTAGGGGAGGCAAAAGGCATTTTGAAAATTAAAGAAGATAAAATAAAAAGCATATCCAATTTATTGAAAACTCATTATGGGGCAGAATGGGTTAGTGATGAGAATCTAAGGTACTTGCAAGAAGTTTTGAAGAAGGATTATGCAAATGCAGAAGAAGTAGATGAAGCAGTGGATAACGATAATGATGACGAAGTTACTGTTTAATATTTTTTTGTATGATTCTTAATAAAAATTCTTTATTCTATGTAAGGTGTTTAAAATTTTTTCGCCTATTAAAATTATTAAATTAGGTAGGTACTTGAAAAATAATTAAAAAATTATATTAAAATTAAATTCAAAACACGACATGTCCATCAGTCAATTGCAAAACGCGACAACTGCAAACTTTATTTTTCAATATTTTTGAAAATCACATTCCAAAATTATTGAAAAATGTGTAGAATAATTTGTATATGTTGTATAAATTTGCCACGCCATTTAAATTTTACAAAATATGTCAAGTTTGGCGGTGTAAGTTTTTCACGCTTTTCTCAAAACGGTATCACTTGGACATGTCGCGTTTTGCATCTAGATCCCTCAAATTTCAATTTGAGATTTAAAACACCTCATAAGGATACATGTCGATTGTGTGATATATACCAAGCACAAGCAACGACTGCACAAGGTATAGAGAAAGACAACAAAGAAACAAATCACAAAAAACATCTTCAAATTGCGGAAAGCTTCGGAGTCAAATGAAGGCTGATCTTCAAAGTGCACAAAATGACGAAACATTGGAAACCCTAACATTTGACCTCCAAAAAACCCACCCTTTGCCAAAAATACCTACTGGAGTCGCTTATTACAAGAGACTGGACGGAACAAGAAGCCGGTAGGGGAACCCAAGAAGTTGGCTCCTGTCTTCGTAAATATATACACGAAAATATACGAGCCCGTGTGAAGAGTTTAATTTTATGGTCAGACTCGTGTGGGGGTCAGAATAGAAGTATAAAGCTAGTCTTAGTGCTCATCCACGTGCTTCAAAATCATTCTTCGCTCGAAACGATCTCTATAAATTTTCTACTTTCTGCCCAACGAGTCACACTTTGGAGATGTCGAATGCGCCCTTAAGACTCAACAAAGATTGGAAAAATTAATAACAAATCGAAAAATCGAATCAAGTAAGAACAGTATTAACTGGCTAAAAACTCATATAATTTATGAAAAATCACGTAACTGATGAGGAATTTTCAGAGGTGAATATTGAAAAATCGGGGAAGGGACGAAAGCCTACTTTAAAATATATTGAACTACCACCCTTATGGCCAAACGGAAAACCGTTGTCCGATAAAGGACCTTAAAGATATATGTAATTTAATTCCACAAGATGCAAGGCCTTTCTACGAGTTTTTGAACAATTTGGAAGGTGAACAGTTTCAGGATGACCTGGAGGGCATTTGAAATCGAGCAAGATCAACTGAAGAACCCTATAAAAAGTAATACTGCCGTCCTAACATGAAAGATCTGCAATATTTAAGTTAATCAGGTTTTTGTTTTATTTCATTCTAAAACACAGTATTTTGACAAAACATTTAGGTATAAGGTAGTGGGGGTATATATGGCCCGCCGGATTATATGGCCCAGTGGCAAAAAAAATTACAAGCGAACAATTTTTTTAAAATCTGGCAACGCCGATCCCTTCCTAAACGGATCGGAATGCCGAAGAAACCTAGATCAAGGTTAAAATTTCGCATCGGCATTGTGTACTCTGCAGTCAAGTGTTGCTGTGTGCATTTCGTCGCTCTGTTATAAATTAATTGAAGGTTAAAAGACAAATATTTTGAGAATTAAAACGACTTAGTGATAGTGGATATAGCACAAACTGTAAGTACTGATGTTATTAATATATTCTCATAAAAATATTGCATGTTTTTCACATATTTTTTTTTGTTACCTGCCGATAAGTAAATTGAGTGCATTTGGTTAATATATGGCCCGCATGGGCCATATTATCCTTGCTGGGCCATATTACCAGGAAATACTTTTTGAAAGTTTTAGTAAGGTCATTTTTTTTTACAGATACGGTCAACATGGTGAAAATAAAGGATAAAAATAGAAACATTAGAAAACAGTGGACACAAGAAAATTTGGAGAGTGCGCTGCGAGCAGGTATTAATAACAATCAGTCACAAAGAGAAGTATCAACAAGATTTGGAATTCCACGACGAACTCTCAGAAGATACATAGGAGAAGGTGGTGCTTCAGTAAAACGCTTAGGAAGGCCAAGCATTTTGTCCCCAGAACAAGAAAGAGACTTCGTACAAAGAATTATTAGATACAGCGAAATAGGTTTACCTCTAACTTCCAATTTAGTTCGTCACCAAGCTTATAGATACTGCAGTCGTTTTAACATTGCTAATAACTTTAGCAAAAATAATGAAATGGCGGGCAAAGATTGGTTGCTTCTTTTTATGAGGAGACATCCCGAAATTTCCAGGAGAAAGGCTCAATCAATGAATCCGGCCAGAGCTCAAAAGATGAACAAGCCCATCGTTGCAGACTACTTTCAAAAACTTGGCCAAGTTTTGGATGAACTAAATTTGAAAAACAAACCGCACAGCATTTATAATATGGATGAGAAAGGGTGTCGTCTCACAATCCATCACCAACAAACTGTGCTCGCACTTAAAGGAAGTAAACGGGTTCACCTCATAGCACCAGAACATGCTGAAAATGTCACAGTGGTTGGATGTGCAAACGCAATTGGAAACACAATACCTCCAATGGTCATATTTAAGGGCAAGCGTCTGAAACCGGAATATTGTGACAATGTGCTTCCTGGTACCTTGGTAAAAATGGCTCCAAAGGGCAGTATGGTAACTGACCTTTTTATTGAATTTCTACATCATTTCGCAAAACATAAAGTAGCCGGCCCTGTTTGGTTAATATTTGATGGTGCCTCAAGCCACTTAGATTTAAGTATTGTAGAAGCTGCTGATGATTTAAATATTACCTTATTCTGACTTCCCTCTAACACAACCCACGAATTACAGCCCCTAGACAAATCAGTTTATAAATCATTCGAATCTCATTGGGATACAGAGTTGCTGAGATATTGGGATGTGAACCCTGATAGATCGTTAACGAAAGCACGTTTTAATATTATTTTATCTCAAGTTTATCCCAAATGCATGACTCCCGAAAATATCGTAAATGGGTTTAGAGCTACTGGTATTTACCCTTTTAACCCATCGGCGATACCAGATTGTGCTTTTGCTCCGGCACAACTATCAGAGCGACCTCAAAATGTCCCTGTAACCTTAAACGAACTTCAAAATTCCGAATACACTTCGGAGGATGAAATTCCACTGGCCAGCCTAATGCGAAGAAGGAAGAAAGAAGAAAATACTCTCTCAAACATCCTGAGGCTCAGAAAAGTCCATCAAAACCATTAAATCTAGATGATTCGTTTAAGGAACTTTTACCTACACCTGACGGTACCAAACGAGTCACTAAAAGAGTTAACCGCCGTAAGGCTCTTAACTATAAAGCTCAAAAGGTAACCCTACAACTTTTTAATGAATCCAATTGCCAGCCTTCCACATCACGACAATCAAAACCATTGCCTTCAAAGCCAGTAGAGTCCTGGTATTGTTCGATTTGTGATACCGACCAACAGATGGACATGCGGTTGTGCTCAACGTGTCTGACATACTACCATGAAGAGTGTGTCGGACTAACAGCAGATGATGAGGATGATTTTGAGTGCCCAAACTGTTCCTAAAGACTTGTTTTTGTTTATTGTTTTTTTTTTTGGCAATTTAGTAATTAGTCTAATATGGCCACACTTTGTTTTTCTTATATTTTCCTTTAGTTTTAAATATCTACCAACTAAGTAAGGGTTGTTATTTTATTTTAGTTTGTTTTGAATGATATATTCACTTAGTTTTAAGATGATTTAGTATGGGCCATATTAACCACCAGAGTCGGATAATATGGCCAGGTGAAGGATTTTTATGTTTGACAAAAAAAAATAGTTTGATTCACAAAACACTTAAACCAAATATGTAACTTGGAAGTACAAAGTACATGCTCAACATATGTAAGTTAAGTTTATATTTTGTTAAATAAAGTTTTGAAAAAATCATGATTTTGCTTAGGTGGGCCATATATACCCCCACTACCTTAGACGCAGATATATTTATCCGATGTTTTCTTATCTCATTTTAGTTATCCGTGTTCGTGTTATTTTGTTTTGTCAATTAATGAGGGTTAGGTAGTTATTGCAAAACAATAATTATATTTTTCCGAATTTCCGTCTAACCCGTATTAATATTTTTTTTTACGAAATTGTTAAATTCAGTTTTATTACTCTTTGATAATTTAGTTTACTTGTAATCATTTGCATATAATAAAAAATAAATAAGAACTCTCTCAAACAGCGTATTTTTGAAATCAATGGAATATATTATGCTAATTTTCTCAGAACTATAGGTAAGTGGATTAGACCATTGTTGCAGAACACCGTCCAATTAACAGTATATAAAAGTGGTTTTATACATCTATTTATTCAAAAATGTATCTACTCTTCGCAGTTTTATAATACTCCTTCATATATATCAGGGTTCGAAGGATATATATCCATGGATATATATCGTGATATATATCGTGATATATATCATGATATTTATACATTGATATATATCCGATATTTTCAAAAAAATTTAATTTCTCCGCAAAATGGTCCCACGGCCTGACGCCGACGCCTCAGCTGTTAACTGCATTAACTACGAACAGCAAGAGTGAACGGCGGCGCTACATTCGATTCGGCATCGATCGCTTACCGGGGAATCTCCGTTATCAGGGAATCTCCGTAACCGGGAAATCACCGCGGTTTTGTTGTTTTGTATATGTAGGTGAAATTCCCAGGGCCAGTTGTTTGATTCCTAGCTCCACTTATTCTACGTTTTTGTTTTATTATTGAATCAGTGTAGTGGTGTTTAGTGATTTTGATTGTACTTATTTAATATTAATTATCATCAAATAAATATGCCAAAACCAAAGCATCGGGTTTGGCGATATTTTGAATGTATATCCAAGAAGGCCAACAGTACTGGAAAATGGGCAAAATGTAGAGAGTGTTCAAAAGAGATGCAGGGTATACCGTCACGAATGGAAAAACATATTATGTTACACAAACAAAATGCTTCAGCTGACACACAAGAGCCTGTTCTTGAAGTCTTCGCTTCAACTAGTTCTAGTTCTACTAGTTTTGGAATTGCTTCTACTTCTTCTAGTTCTAGTTTTACTACAAAGCAGGGGTCAAGAACTTCAGGTAGGTAATTAAAAATTAGAATACAACCTGTTTACTCGTATAGATAAATGAACAGTCACTTTCAAAATTGAAGAGATACCAGGGTTATAAATTCTTTTAAAATGTGTCGTTTCTTTTGTTAATTTGTATGTGTTACTGTACAGGGTCATCCAAATAAAAGGAAAGGCCCATTTTTTCATTTTCCTTTTATTTAGTTAGAGTAAAAATCAAAATAGCCATTTTACGTAATTTTTTCTGTAGAACACAAAAATGCTAACCAAAAAACCAATTAAAATTAAAACAGAAGAAATATGACATAAACTTTGTTTTTTTTAAAAGGATACTAATTTTTACTTCATATTTCAAAACTTTATAATTTTGAAGGTTTATTTTTTTTAGTAATTTCATTACAAATAATTTAATTTTTTTAAAATATTTATTTTTTATTAATACCAATAATAATATCAGAGGTGACAACGTACGACAGGTTATTGCAGGTATAAATAAAAATTAAAATACTTTTTAAAAAATTAAAATATTTTTTATCAATGTAGTAAAAAAAAATAATTGTTTTAAACATTTAAAATTAGAAAGTTTTGAAATATGAAGTAAAAAGTAGTATTTCCATTTAAAAAAAGCAAAGTTTATGCCATATTTCTTGTGTTTTAATTTTAATTATTTTTTGGTTGTCATTTTCGTATTCTACGGAAAAAATTACGTAAAATGACTATTTTAATTTTTACTCTAAATAAAAAGAAAATGGAAAAAATGTACCTTTACCTTTTATTTGGATGACGCTGTACCTATACCTAGTTTTATTTTCAGAGTATTCGGATTCAGAGGGTCCAATTTCCCAGCCTATCAAAAAGAAGCAGCACTCCTTAACGATGGCAAAAAATGCGGATGTAATTGCCACATCAGAATCATACTCTAAAGAACTCAACCTTCAAATAGGAAGATTTTTCTTTGCAACAAACACACCGTTTTTGCATGTCAATCACATTGAGTTTAAGAAAATGATAAATGCACTAAGACCTGGACATAATGACCCCTCTCCATATCAGATTGAGGGCCGATTTTAAACGAAGTGTATGAGAAACTTTTAAAAGAGTGTAGAGATAACTTAAAGGGGCAAATAGTATGCATGTCACTGGACGGGTGGAGTAATGTGCGCAATGAGCCACTGGTATGTTGCAGCATCGTAAATCAAAATGGTGAGTCATTTTTGGTTGACACCGCAGAAACGGGAACAGAGTCACACACTGCAGAGTATCTAAAGAAAACAGCACTTGAGGCAATAAAGAAAACTGAAAGTCAATTCCACGTGAAAGTAAGGAGTTTTGTAACAGACAAAACAGGAAATGTCAAGAAGATGCGTTTAGAATTAGAGAAAGAAGCTGATATTATACAATATGGCTGTTCAGCACATATCTTAAACTTACTCGCCAAAGACCTGGAAATATCCGGGGCCACATCAAATATTCTTCGTGTCATTAAATACTTTCGGAATAAACATGTACCATCTGCATTGTACAATCAAGCCGGTGGAAAAAAATTGGTTATGCCATTGGAAATACGATGGAGCACAATGAATAATGCACTGAAGTCTCTTTTAGAAAACAGGGGTGTTATGGTTCAGTTATGTCAGGACCATAAAGACATAATAGAAAGTGACATCATTAAAATTGTAAACGATACGCAAACTTCATTAAATGCGAATGACCTGATTGCCCAACTGGATCCAATCGCTATAGCTCTGGATAGAGTTCAACGGGATCACACGACCATATCAATATGTGTAGAGGTTTGGCATAAATTAGAAATGGATTTGTCTGAACAACCACTTAAACCAGTAAAGACATGTTTCATAAAAAGAAAAAATATGGCAATGGGACCAATGCATTATCTGGCAAATATTATGGATCATCGGTTCTTGGGGCGGCATCTTACGTCCACTCAAAAAGGACAAGCGTTTGAGTTTTTAAATAACATCAACACATCACTTTAGACTTACTTCTCCAATAACGTGGTGGAAATCGGTTCCTGTATCGGACTCAGATTGGCCTGATAAAGAAGCATTTTTAGATTTATGTAAACAGTTGCACACTGCAGTGGCGTCCACAGCTGGAATTGAACGAACCTTTTCATTGTTTGGTTTGGTTCAGTCTGATTTACGAAATCGTTTGGGAAATGAAAAAGCCAGTAAATTGGTATTCATGTTTAAGTTCATGAATCAAGATACCAACAAAAAACAATCCAATCTTGGTTGGGCATGGGACGAACCAGTACCTGAGCATCCTGAAACTGACTCTAACAATAAGTAAACGTCATCGAGGATTCATCAGATGAGGATCTGCCACTGGCCACACTTTTAGAATGATTGTCAGTGTTTATATTTATTTTTAAAATATTTTCAATTGTTCCTTGTTTTTTTTTTAATGAAATGTAATGTTTATGTTGTGTTCCTGTATTTTTTTATGTAGAATATGGTTTTGTGTTCCTTTGTATTAATGTGTTTGTATAAAATACATCATTTTCTTGTGTTTAATAACTTATTTTTCCTTTAGACAAATTGGATATATATCGGATATTATACATATGAAGGGTTTATAGCAAAAACCGCACATGTCAGAAAATTCCATTTTTTAGATATAGGCAACACTGCATTCAGATAATTTATATCTATCGGTCGGTAAAATTATTTCCGTCAAAAACAACTCACGTCACCTCTAAAAACGTTATTGAAATTTAGCATGTTCCGTTAAAACAACACTTGTCAGGGACATGTGCTGTTTTTGCGGAAAATTGGCGTCGTAAGGTACTGTCAAAAATGGATTTACCGCCAAATGACGTTCCGTTAAAAAAACCAAGAAAAGCACGAAAATCTGTTATTATTCGTGATAAAAAAGTTAAAGGCTTAGAACATGTGAACCATAGAGGCAGATTAATACCAGAAAAACGTCTCGGCGAAGATTGTAGGTAAGTTTTTCAATAAAATTTAGTTTAAACTTTTTCTAACCTAAAAATATATTGTTACAGGTGTGCTCGCTTCAAGTGTTTTACGGCTTTATCTGACCAAGAAAGGCATATTGTATTGAATGATTTTTACAAAATACCATCAAAAAACCTTCAAGACTCACATCTTTGCGGCCTCATAAAAGTGGAACCAATCAAACAAAGAAGATCTCGTAAGCAGAACGGAAGAAACCTGGTACAATATTCAGACTCATCGGAAGAAGACGCTAGACCCAATAATTATGACCATGCCGCGTCTTACAGATACAAGGTACGTACAAAGCTGGGTAATAATAATAGTAATATCAAAGAAGTACCAGTCTGTAAAAAAGCTTTTCTCAGTCTTCACGACATAACCCCGGCCAGACTCAGACGATTACAATAAAGTCTTTGCGAAAATTTAAAATCGCCCATTGATAGAAGAGGTCAACACAAAAACAGACCGAATGCTTTACCCGAAGAGATAGAAAATCTTATAAAATTACACATTAGATCTTTTAAACCCAGACAGTCTCACTATTCCTTGAGGGAAAATCCGCATAGGTACTATTTAGACGAAAGGCTAAACGTGCGGCGCATGTACAAGATGTTTTTAGAGGAGTATAAGATTCACGCATCTTATAAAGTGTACTGGTCAATTTTCTACTCAAAATTTAACATAAAATTTGGCTTGCCAAGAACAGACACATGGCGATGGTTTAGTACAAAAAGAGGCTGCAGCGGAAAATGAGGATTTAAAGCGATCCTTCGCAGCCCAGAGGGAGCTTCATTTAAGAAAGGCTCAATCATTTTATGACTTAAAGAAATCTTGGACGGCTAAAGCTAAAAAGGGAGAAGCCATGGTTGTCTGTTTCGATTTTATGCAGAACCTACCCTTTCCGCATATTAGAGACAATTTGGCCTTTAGATGCCGTCAACTATGGTACTATGTTTTCGGTATTTATAACCTAGCGGATGATAGAGCCTCAATGTATGTTTCCACAGAAAATATCGCAAAAAAAGGTCAGAACGAGGTCACTTCGATGTTATTTGATTACTTTGCCAGAGTAGTTGATATAACTTCACGAAATTTGATAATTTTCAGTGACGGATGCCCGGGTCAAAATAAAAATTACGTAATGATCCACTTCTTGTACATTTTAGTTCACTGCCTGAAGTTATTTGAAAGTATAACTTACATTTTTCCTATGCGAGGTCACTCGTTTCTTCCAAACGATCAAGACTTTTCGATCATCTCTAAGCGTAAAAATGTTGAAACCGCCGAAATCCCCGAACACTGGCATAAAATTATCAAAACTTGTCGTGAAAAACCCTCACCTTTCGAACTACGTGAAATACAGCAAAAGGATTTTTTTAACATAAAACAGGCAACTGACAAGTTCTTCTTGAAAAAGCCCAAACCCGCAGTTCAGTTAAAACCTCTGCGTATGTTTCGCATCCAGTCATGTAATACATTCTTAGAAGTACGAGATACTTACTCAGGCATGTGGAGGCAAAGTATAATAAGGAACAAAACTGCATTACCAAATGAGCTACACCTAGACCCATTGTTTCAAGGTCCAATCCCATTAAACCCGTTGAAGTTAGCAGATCTGCAAACACTAAGCAGTGTTCTTTCAGACAAAAAACATTGCACATTCTACAAATCTCTAGTTCCTGGTGATGAAGAGCAAGAAAATCCTGATGTCGACGAAGAAGATAATAGCAGTGCTTACGGTGATTTTGAATAGTTAAAAATATTTTTTTATATACATTCTTATTCTATGTTTAAGGTTTCAAAATGTGTATTCATTATTTCTTTGAATGTCTGTTATTAACGTAATATAGCCTTTAAAGTAATACTTTCTGGTCAGTTTCTATCAAAAACCACATTTGTCAAAGAAAAAAAGCAAAATAATAACTAAAGATTATGTTTTTTTTACAACTAATTATTGTCAATAGAACCTGTGATATAATTTACTGATTTGATAATATTTTGCTCTCGTACTAGTTTTTGGGTTTGCGATATTAGGTTTTTTGTCTATCCTCAAAAAATAATGGTTTTTTGACAAGTGCGATTTTTGCTATAAACCCTTCATATAGTAATAAATAAAATGCATAATCACCAAATAGCGATTTCTTTTCCAGGTCAAAATTGCGTATTTTTCTTGGGGTTCATTTTCATATAAATAGACCTCTAAACCGCCTCAAAATTATTCAAGATCTGAGTCTGCTTTTTCAACGGTTACTAATTGCAGAACCAGAATCAGCTGCACGGTATATCCGGCAGCAAAACTTTTTTATCTCTCCTTGGGATTCAAATTTACTATTAGTATTAAAACTAAACATATAGAAAAAAACTTTTTATGGTCCTGGCTTTGGAACTATACAGGAATTTAAAATGGTCAATATTAAAATTATTTAATTCATGTGGCATTATTTTTAGAGAAAAAAAATTTTAAATCGAATTTTCTGTTTTTGTTAGGACAGTTAGAAAAAGCTAAAGAAATTGACAGCAAAATTATAATTATTATTATAATTATTATAAAATGATTTTATTAGAAGGGTACAATTTTATACGAAAAAAAATACTAATTATTTAATTTTATTTGGTCAAGGCAATTTAAAATATATTTTTCTTATTTACAAATGTATCTGCACTTCTGGGTACTAAAGGAAGGATAGGTAATACATTTAAATAAAAATCTTCTGTGACAGATGTCGCCTATGATGGGGCCGCTTTCGAGGTTTCCTTTTGTTTAGGCATATTTATTTCATAAATTATGCTGAGATGATGTTAGAGTACTAATTACTGTAATCTTTGATTGAAATAAGGGGTAACATATTTGCGCTCTGACAAAGTAGACTGTGTTAAATTATTTTTGTAGATAAATCATGGGAGTCTCTAAGGTTAATTTTGGCCGTTGGAAAAAGAAAAGTACGTTTACTATTCGACTGCAGACCCCTCGACTTTCGACAGGAAATGTCAGAGACGATAGCTAGTCAACCTTAGGCTGTATTCCTTTTCCAAACCTGGTTACCCGGTCCAATTGACAGAAGTCTGACAGCGGTTTCCGAGGTAATCACTAATAACTGCGGTTAGCATCTATAGCGATGTCATAGTATGTTTTGACTTTTGATATGTCGTTCCATTCTATTAAGAACTGACAGATTTTAATGTTTTTTTGATTCTTTTTAATATTAAATTCCTTGGAATTTATTTTTCTAGTCTGAAAAATGAAAAATTTCCAGTATTTAAATATATATTATTGCTTTCCATTATGCTTGCTTTAGTTCATTACATGATATTTATAAACAAAACACAAACAAAGATAAATAAATTCTCCCATAAACTTTATTTTATGAAATTAATTAAAAAAAAAAGAACAAGAAGTCTGCATTTCTCCATTTTTTAGTTACAATTAAATAAGGATAGTTACGAAGTAACCACCTATGGAAGCTAGTATGGTATGTCCAGCGTCATTAATGACGTCATAGTTAGATGACGATGACCAAGAAAACGTGGTTAATGGTAACCAGAACTGAATATTTTGATATGGTTACCTCACAAAAAAAATTATTTATTGGTTACCCGACAACCAACAAAATTCATCGGTCGCTCTGGTGACGCTTTTTTCAAGCACAATTACTAGGTTGTTTTTTTGCTAAGGTTAATTAATTGTTATTCTAGCGAACAGAGCTGGTTAAACTACTATTTTTCTTTTATACAAACAAATTTGTGAATTATTGTTGTGTTTGAATATCATATTTTTTAACCTGATGTGTTTTTTTGACAAAAGAATTTATATGACAGATTTGATAAATAATCTAATTTGATAACCCCCATTTTAGGTTATTATTCATAAAAATCAGATGTTGGATTTTAGAACCGACAAATGTTTTTGTTTCAGTCTTTTTTTATTTGTTAAAAAAGGTAAAGCAATTGATGACGTGAATATAAACCCTCGTGAAACGAACTTTATTCCCAATTAAAATACACATTATTGGAATTATACACACATTATGATAGGCTTTATATTCAATGTATGTTTCTTTAATTATTTTGCTCCTTTTAGGTATGGTACAATAACGATATTGACCTTTTATTATAATGGACAAAAGTAATATCTGTGTTTCCAAATGGCAATGAAATATCAGAAAGTAAGAAGAGGACGTCGTCGGTTAAAAGGGGACATTTTTTAGATATTTTAATCGTTTTTAGGTTGTTTGAACATGGCAACATTGTTCCTCAAATTAAAGCCACATTTTAGCGATCGCGTATCTTAAAACGCTTGAAGTAGCAGCAAATTTATAAGCGGAACTTCTTCATTTTAGATTATTTTACACTCTACTACCGGTTTTAATTTCTTACTTCATTGATTCCTCTATTATGGATAACATTATGCACTAATGCCTAATGGTCTTCCTGAAAAAAATACCGACAAAGGTAGTATATCTTCTTGGCATTATTACTACATAAGCGGAAACAGTAAAATGTAATAATAAATGTGAGACAAGTTATATCCTCCAATTGTGTCATGCTTAAAATTTTCCATTTTCGCAACACAAAATTGATAAAGACAAGTTTTAAAGCGTTTAGAAACGCTGGTTCGTTAGAATATAGCTTAAGTATTTGGTTTTAACATTCGATTTCTTTAAACACTACTCCTTTTTAGTTCAGAGGCAACTCGCCAGCTCAATGCGGGAGTGTCTGGATGTTGTCAAACTCAAACACCTATTCAGAACACCAAAATTCTTGAATTTGTATTACTTAAGAATAGGGATCGTTGCTTTCATAGCGCCTTGATCCTTTCTAGCGATTTGATTTCAACACAGAACTGGACGGATTTTCCACATATTAATGAATAGGCCAGAAACTGTTTTTTTTTGTTTGTATCATGTATCGATTTCTAGCTTATACAATTTTGATAAAACTGAATATTTTAACTGACAATAAATGTGATTTTGTATACGTTAATTGTGTCATGCCTAAAATTTTTTCAGTTTTGAGACCACAAAATTGATGACGTTAAGCTTTAAGGCCCTTAAAGACTTTTTTAAAGACTCCGGGTTGCTAAAATATGGCTTAGATCTGTAATTTTAATTTAATTTTGTTTTTTTCTCTATTACTACTTCTTTTTAGCTTTAATATTGCCTAGTTCAAACTCCTATCCAAGACGCAAAATATTTCTTAAATTTTCGTTATTGAATTAACATTTCCTTTTGAAAGACACAGCTTCTTGGTCTCCCTTAGACCTTCTATAGAACGTCACGCCAAAAGGACCGGTACGTCTCCAATAACATGTATAACCAGCACAACCAGATTTCCGAAGAAAAAAACAAGGAATCTTTGCATTCACAACGCCTTCTGTTCACTTCTTTTTAGCGAGAAGGTTTCAACACATAACTCGACGAGTTTTCCTCATATTCATGTAAAACCGGCACATATGTCGGCACTATCGTGTATAGTTCATATGAATAAAGAGGGACCAGAAACACAAAATTGATGAAGTCAAGTTTTAAAGCGTTTAGAAACGCTGGTTCGCTAGAATATAGCTTAAGTATTTGGTTTTAACATTCGATTTTTTAAAACACTACTCCTTTTTAGTACAGAGGCAACTCGCCAGCTCAAAGCGGGAGTGTCTGGATGTTGTCAAACTCAAACACTTATCTAGAACACCAAATTTCTTGAATGGGTATTACTGGAGAATAGGGATCTTTGCGTTCATAGCGCCTTGATCCTTTCTAGCGATTTGATTTCAACACAGAACGGGACGAATTTTCCGCATATTAATGAATTTTGTAATAACAGGGAAAAACCGGGACATGTCGGCATGTGTAGTTCATATTAATAGACAGACCAGAAACTGTTTTTTTGTTTGTATCATGTATCGATTTCTAGCTCATACAATTTTGATAAAATTGAATATTCTAACTGACAATAAATGTGAATTTGTATACGTTAATTGTGTCATGCCTAAATTTTTTTCATTTTTGAGACCACAAAATTGATGACGTCAAGCTTTAGGGACTTTAAAGACTCCGGGTTGCTAAAATATGGCTTAAATCTGTAATTTTAATTTAATTTTGTTTTTTTCTCTATTACTACTTCTTTTTAGCTTAAAGGCAACTTGGCCGCTCGAAGCGCGGGTGTTTAATATTGCCTAGTTCAAACTCCTATCCAAGACGCAAAATATTTCTTAAATTTTTGTTATTGAATAAGTATTTCCTTTTGAAAGACACAGCTTCTTGGTCTCCCTTAGACCTTCTACAGAACGTCACGCCAAAAGGACCGGTACGTCTCCAATAACATGTATAACCAGCACAACCAGATTTCCGAAGAAAAAAACAAGGAATCTTTGCATTCACAACGCCTTCTGTTCACTTCTTTTTAGCGAGAAGGTTTCAACACATAACTCGACGAGTTTTCCCCAGATTCATGTAAAACGGGCACATATGTCGGCACTATCGTGTATAGTTCATATGAATAAAGAGGGACCAGAAACTTTTTTTGTTAAGAATCTGGGTTTATCATTCATTACTTTCTTGTATCGATTTCGGTTTTGGTGTTAGTTGTAGTTTAAAAGACTTATTTTGCGGGTTGCTAATGTACTGGACCTACCTGATATTTTTCGTAGATTAACGAAATCGTAAAAGTATGAACTTTTTAACTAACATAAAAACACCCAGCTCGGTTAACCCACTGAAATTTAAATACTAAGTAATACTTCAATTTTTCAAAGAAATATTCTGCTTTTAGTTTTTTATTGGTAGATTTGCTGAAGACGGGGGTAGACTTTCCCCTGAAACGTCGAGAAAACAAACCTTTTTCAGTGTCGTTGCTCGGGTACCTTCATAGTGGACCCAGAAGTTAAGACTGCCTATTGATCTTATCAGGTAATTATCTTCTTTTGAATTCAAATTTGTTCCCATTTACCAGACGTCCTACCTTCTTTAAAGTCCATTCAAATTCAAGATAAAGTGCATGTAAACAAAAGTGGTTGTGCAAGCAATACGCCGTTCATACTTGGCCACTTTTTTTTAAGTACATCTTGCTCGCACAACCACTTTTGTTTAAACATACTGTATCTTGAATTTGAAAAGGCTTTAGTTTATTAGTTTTCTAATTGTACATATCGCCAGTCCTGAGCTAACCGCCATTAGCCCTTTGAACAAAAAATTAACTTCCTTATACATACAAATAATTTGAAATATAAAAAATAGGTATTATAATCAAAACATATTGGTAGTTTTAATATATACAAGACTGACTGTTAAATACCTTTGAATATCCAATAAATCATGAACTATACATACTATTATATATCTGATAAATAGGCGACTGGCAAAGCTTTTTTACACTACTAATAATGATAATAATCGACAAGAAATAGTCATAGTATAGAAAACTGTGATCATTCCGTACATACACACATTATTTGCTTACAAGAATAGAGAACCTTATATAGTATGAGGGCTAGCGGTCAAGCCAAGTGACATCTTTAGCACAAGGCTAGATAATAATAATAGTAAAATAATGTTTTAATATCCGTTAATAATTAAGAAAATATCGTTCTCTCAGACATCCTGCGGTAGCGTCATCATCCATTAAATTTTTGAAAATGTTAAAACAATCTGCTTTTAAAAGGTTGAAGTTTTAATTTATAAATGCTTAAATGTAGAAAACAAAAGTGACAGTGGATTTTGGTGGTGGCAAGTACCTTCCAACCCACACTAAAGTTTTTATGGGGATGTAACTTTAAGGGAATATTCTTTGAACAAGTTTTAAAATATTTTATACAATTTAGTGCTAATTAATATTTACAAATTAATAAAATTCCAAACCATTTCGAAGATATCCGTATAAATGCGATTTTTCCCGATTTCATTTTTATTTTTTCCTGACTTTATTTTAACAGGTACTTGAAAATAGAATTTACCTCTTTATCACCACCTTTTTCTCCTCCAGAAGACTTCGTAATCAAATATTTTAAATGCGACGTTTCGTATTCATGCCACCATCATCAATTTTATTTTTTTATATACTGACCTGGATTTTTTTGAAGCTCATGACCTACCAAATAAAATGATGTATCACACTTGCCCAAAAAAGTGTTTGTTTTTTTTACACACACAAATTCAAAAAAAAATCCGTATGCCCATCTTTCTCTAACACATTGCTTCTTACGGGAATTTTCTGTATTATACATTTTTTCCGCAAGTGTGATACGTCATTGTATTTGGGAAGTCCTAAGCTTCAAAAAATGTAAATAAGAAATCCAAGTCCATATTTAAAAAAATAAGTTGATGATGGTGGCTTCAATACGAAACGTTGTATTTAAATTTTGATAACGCAATCTTGTAGAGAAAAACTGAATATAAAAATGTCAATGTTACTTTTAAATACTTATTGAAATGAAGTCAAGAAAAAATAAAAACGAAATCGTGAAAAACCGTATTCATGTGGATATCTTCGAAGTTTATGAATTTATGAATGGCATATTATTTAGCACCAAATTGTGCAACATTGCCTTAATTTAACCAACTTCGTATCTCTTGTGGTTTCCGAGATTCCCATGCATACACTCGAATATATAACACCCTGTACAGAGTGTCCGGATTTGGTTGCAAAAGCAGGGTATCTCGCTTATTTTTAAAGATAGAACTGAAGAAAAGATAATTATAAAAATTAGGATTTTTGTTGTTGTTTATTAAAATAGACTCATACTATTATATATTTTTGAGAAGCTTTTAAAAGGACAAATCAATTTCTGGACAAATATACAGGGTGTCGCATTAAAAAAAACACAACTTTGGGTCATATCTAAAAAATAACAACTCAAATGAAAAATATGACTATGCCACTGGATCCAGCGTAAAAAACTGCATAAGCAGCAATTTTTCTCTTTGCGTTAACTTAAAGGATAACCGAGATACGAGGGGGGTCCCAAAATGCAAAATTTTCTATTTCGCCCTGTATCTCATAAACGAAGAAGGCTATGAAAATTTTGTTTACGGCTTCACGAGTTTCACAAAAAATTAGCCCAGGTTCGTGAAAACCGCAAGGTTCTATCTTTAAAAATAAGCGAGATACCCTGCTTTTGCAACCAAATCCGGACACCCTGTACAATGTCCAAATTGGAAACACAATATAGGTTTTACGAAATATTATCAATTTATGATTTTCTATTTTGGATCTTATAAGATTAAGGGAATCCGTGCCTCCATCGCTTCCATGGACCACACGCCACTGCAATGCAAACCATAGTGCAAAATTGCTATGAACAAAGCAAAGATGTCTTGTTGTGTTACACAGACTACGACGAGGCCTTCGATAATGTAAAACGTGACCTGCTACTGAAATATTTACAAGAACTGGGCCTGCATGACACAGATGTAAGACTAATTGCCAATCTATACTGGAATCAATCACCAACAGTCATTATCCAAAAAGCTAAACCAAATGACGACGTCAAGGTCAAGACAGGGCTGCACTTTATCACCAATGCTGTTTAATTTGTATGTGGAAAGGGCATTTACAAGAGGCAGTGACAGTTAATCACACAATTATCTATAGGTAAATCGGCAAAGAAAAAAATTCATAACATAGACGCTAGGGGGCGTAACAGCAACTCAAAAATGGAAATGCCGATTTTCTCTTGGATTTTCCTAATTGAGGTCTGTCGAATATACAAGCATTGTATACTACAGGCAATTATGCAACTTTTTGCTATCATTTTTTTCTGTTTTCAATAATAAACTGATAGGGAAAGGTCAATTTTATTTCTTTCAAACGTTTATATGCCAGTTTTGAAAGCGCCTTTTTTGCTCTTCACGTAGAGCTATCAACAGTACCATAATGGTTCTAGCAGTTGTCACTAGATGGCGTTTTTTCGTAATTCTTTAAATAATACGGATTTTCTCAAAAAAGTCAAATGGTATGATATAAGTTTTTTGTCATAATTTAATTGAAGGTTATAAAAGTTATCGAATAATGAACCAAAAAATCCAGGTCCGTATTTAAATAAAAAAAGTTGATGATGGTCGCCCGAATCCGAAACGTCGGATGAAAAACTAACCTCATCAATTTGTAGAGGAGAAAAAGTGACAATGATGAAGTGCAAATTATTTTCACCTGTCATTTCAACTGCGCCTACAAAACTAAAACAAAAAATAATTTTTTTGGTTTTTCTATCTTTTGTAGACTTAGTTGAAACGACAGATGAAAATAATTTTCGCTTCATCATTGTCACTTTTTCTCCTGTACACATTCGTGAGGATAATGTTTCATTCAGACGTTCCGGATTCGGGCGACCATCATCAACTTTTTTAATTTAAATACGGACCTGGATTTTTCATTATTCGATACCTAGCTTTTATAACCTTAAATTATATTGTGACAAAAGAGTCGAATCATACCATTTGTTTTTTGTTGAAAAAATTCGTATTATTTGAAGAATTACGAAAAAACATCTAGTTAGTGACCACTAATAGAATTATTAAGGTACCGTGTTCAATCGGTTCATCCAAAACACAGATACAAATGTTTGAAAGAAAAAAAAACCACTTTATTGTTGAAAAGTTAAAAAATGATAAACAGCAAAAAGTTCCATGCTTATATTACCTTAATCTCCTAATTATTCAAGAGAAAAAAGGCATTTCCATTTTTGAGTTGCTGTTGCGCCCCCTAGCGGCCATTTTCGACCTAGAAAATAATTTCCAGCTATTTTTCTTAACAGATTTGCTCATACATTTTTGTACACTCGGTACAAGTAGGGAAATAAGACTGAAGATGGACATAAAGAAAACTAAGTTCATAATTATCGGCAGGAATCAATTCCCTGACACAACGATTACCATAAACGCGAGATCCAGAAATCGAAACAAAATGTCAAATAGAACAGACGAGAACTACTTTTATTGGACCCAAAAGGTTTCTTTCTCACGAATCGCAGTTTAAACTATAACATTAGATATACAATGATTAAATGCTATGTTTGATATGTTCTTCTATATGGAATGGAAGCACAGACCCTAAGAGCAAAATCCATTAATAAACTGGAAGCTTTTTAGATGTGGATTTTACGTAGGATGCTTAAAATTCCATGGACAGATTTTGTGTAAAATTGGATATTTGGGGCAACGCTATGTTTCAACGTCTTATCTTGCAAGGAAAGATGGAAGGAAAACGATGTATAGGACGCAAGCAATTATCTTGAATCCGTAACTGGACAAACCTGTGTGATTTTAGAATTTTAATTGTGACTTTAGAAGTAATACAAGGGAAATTTCATTAGTTAGGGATACTTTCAGCTCTTATGGTCTTGGACAGTTATTGATAATGTTTTTTCTAATATCAATATTACTTTAATAAAAACAACTGATTTGACCTTTCAGATCACAAGACGAAAATGTGGTATTTCAACTCAGGTAAACGTAAAATTACTACTGTATTCGATCCTTTTCACAATCAAACTTACAATACTTTAAATATTTGTTATCGAAAGAACAACGGCTCACAGATTTTCATTCAGTAACAATAGAAAATCAGTTCATTCATTTTTTTCAACCTTTAACGAGCTATTCAACATGGCATTCCAAACAAAAAAAGCACAATGTTCTTGGCAACAAAATAAAAAATCCCTGGATAACCCCCGAGCTTATAACTGAACGAATGAACTTAAGGAAACTTAACAAATTGGCTAAAAGTTCAAATAATATATAATAAAATTATATAATATAAAATGTCACTGTGATATTCACAAAACTATGTTTGAGAAGTATACAGGCATGGTCAGAAACGAAAAGTTAAAATCACGGTTGAAAGATCAGCAGCTTATGTCTACACGTTCAAAGCAAGAAAATGAATCTGTCCTTCAAACGAGCTACATATTGTCGGAGTTGATCGCGAAACACTCAAAACCATTTGTTGAAGGTGAATTTATAAAAAAATGCCTTATAAAGGCCGCGGAAATTGTAAGTCCTGGGAACGTGAAGGCATTTCAAAATATATCCTTGTCCCGGAATACTGTTGCTGAAAGAGTTACTGAGTTGGCTGCCAATAAAAGTGATCAGATAAAAGAAAATCAGACTCTTTCATTGCATTTTCTATCGCCTGTGACGAAAGTACGGATGTGTGCGGTTGATACAGATATCAATGTATATGAAGAATTCGTGGAATTAGTACCATTGCATGATACATCAACTGGGAAGGATATTTTCAATGCTGTTTATGGACTTCTGCAAAAGTACAATTTAGATTTGTCAAAACTGTGTTCCGTTGCAACAGACGGTGCTCCTTCAATGACTGCAGTAAAAAATGGCTTCGTTAAAATATTACAGACAAAGATCAGAGAAACGGGCAGTGACAAACAAGATTTTCATCATATTCATTGTATAATCCACCAAGAAAGAAGTTTTATGCTCAAAAGTGATCAAGTTGGAAAGTGTTTTAAAGTCAGTGAAAAAAATTATAAACTTCATAAGGTCACGAGGCTTGAATCAGCGACAGTTTTCTGCATTTTTACATGATTTAGAAAGTGAGACATACACTGGTTTACCATATCATGCAGAGGTGCGATGGCTTTCGTGTTCTATGGTACTCGACCGGTTTTGGAAACTCAAAGAAGAAATACGCGTTTCCATGGAAACAAAGGGAGATTTTACAAGATCTTTCATTTATGGTAGATATCACAAAACACTTGTCGGACTTAAATACGAAATTGCAAGGACCACGTCAAGTTATTACAGAAATGCATGATCATGTGAAAGCTTTCAAGTGTAAGATGATGTTGTGGGAAAAACAGTTAGCAGAGGATAATCTGTCACATTTTCTGACTTGTAAGGCATATCACGAAAGCACAAGTGTCCCAATATCATACAAAATATATTCAGAGAAAATGAGAAGCCTTCTGGCAGAATTTGAGAAGCGTTTTCAGGATTTTAAGACCCAAGAAAACAATTTTTCTCTATTTACTGGTCTTTTCACTATCGATATTGATAAAATTACCCCGCAGTTGCAAATGGAAGTAATTGAGATTCAGTGTCAGAACCATTTAAAACAAAAATTTGATAGTGTTGGTACAGGGTGTTCCAGCGAGGACTGAACAGGGACCTATTTTCGCCCTTCCTTGTATTTTGGAAAAATTCAAAATAGCCAATCGATATATTTGTTCTTGTAGAATCCAAAAAAATCATCGAAAAAATATTTGAACCAGAAACAAAAGAGTTACGCTATGCATCAGTTGTTTTTTAAATGGAATGTATCGTTTTTTATACGATTTTTGGAAAGAGTGATTTTTTTTATGTCCGTTCTGATTAAAAGATTTGATTTTGCGATAGCTGTTTATATTACATTTTAATGTTTTACAAACTAAAATTTGAGCTTCACCTGTTTAAAATATACGATAGGTTGGTATAGGTGATCAAGGTAAAATGACGTTTGAATGCTTTGTCAATAAAAATTGACATTATTTTAATTATTGTCGAAATCTTTACCTAAAAAATATATATTTGACTCTGATCGAAATGAAATACTCTTTGGACGAGAGACTACAGATTGTTATGTTATTTTACAAGTGCCAAGAAAATGCAAGAGAAGCAAGAAGAAGATTTATTGCAAATTTTCATAGAAATATATCCATCAATACAATTCTAAGGATAAAAAAACCTATTTGAGGAAAATAAAACTTTACATGATAGAAAAAGAAATATACAAAGAAGAAGAAATCGAGACCAGGCCATTATAAATTATTTTCAAGTTAATCCAACCAAATCTATTTCGGATGCAGTGCGGGAAGTTCAGTACGGTGGCGGTGTAAGGCGCAGAAGAGTTACCCGAGGGACTGTTCACAGGACTCTGAAAATTCATAAATTTAGGCCTTTTCGTATCCTTCCACTTCAGCACCTAACACCGGCACAAAAAGAACTTCGCTTCCAATTTGTTTCTCAAATGGTAATTCGGCAAGAAAACGAAGACCTTGATTTATTCAAAAATATTGTGTGGACCGACGAAGCTACTTTCACAACATCGGGAGTATTCAACAGACATAATAGTCACCACTGGGCCGTTGAAAATCCAAAAATGTTCCAGACTATTAAATTTCAAGGAAGGAATTCTATTCATGTTTGGTGTGGGATAAAAAACAATAAAATTTTGGGACCAATATTTTTTAACGGGACTTTAAATGAAATTGAAAATTTTTTGGAAGACTTACCATTGGCAGAATATCAGAATTTAATTTGGCAACATGATGGGGCGCCTCCTCATGCCGTGCATGATGTGGTTCAATTTTTAAATCGGCGCCATAACGAATGGATAGGGCGAAATGGAACATATGCTTGGCCGCCCAATAGCCCCGACCTCTCAGTTTTGGATACATTTCTTTGGGGCCATTTGAAAAACGTCGTATACAGACAACGAAACAAAAATATTCAAGAGATCATGGGAAAAATTGTCGATGAAATAAACCGCCTTAACCAGCAAAATCATATTGTAACAGCAAGTTTAGAAAGGCTACAAAGGGGTTATCGATGTTGTTTCGAGAAAAACGGCGGTCACATTGAAAACTTATGTTATTAGTAGTTTTATTTTATTATTTAATAATTATTTTTTATTGAATTTCTTTTTCTATCATGTAAAGTTTTATTTTCCTCAAATAGGTTTTTTATCCTTAGAATTGTATTGATGGATATATTTCTATGAAAATTTGCAATAAATCTTCTTCTTGCTTCTCTTGCATTTTCTTGGCACTTGTAAAATAGCATAACAATCTGTAGTCTCTCGTCCAAAGAGTATTTCATTTCGATCAGAGTCAAATATATATTTTTTAGGTGAAGACTTCGACAATAATTAAAATAATGTCAATTTTTATTGACAAAGCATTCAAACGTCATTTTACCTTGATCACCTATACCAACCTATCGTATATTTTAAACAGGTGAAGCTAAAATTTTAGTTTGTAAAACATTAAAATGTAATATAAACAGCTATCGCAAAATAAAATCTTTTAATCAGAACGGACATAAAAAAATCACTCTTCCCAAAAATCGTATAAAAAACGATACATTCCATTTAAAAAACACCTGATGCATAGCGTAACTCTTTTGTTTCTGGTTCAAATATTTTTTCGATGACATTTTTGGATTCTACAAGAAAAAATACATCGATTGGCTATTTTGAATTTTTCCAAAATACAAGGAAGGTCGAAAATAGGTCCCTGTTCAGTCCTCGCTGGAACACCCTGTACATTCGAATTGTGTAAGTACTAAAATCCTGTCATTGTTTGGAAGTACCTATAAGTGTGAACAACTATTTTCTTTGATGAAAGGCAACAAATCTCTCGCAAGATCGCGATTGACGAACGCACACTTGGTCGCAGTTTTTTAAAAGTTATTTCCGCCGATAAATTGGCGCCACAAATAGGCAACTTAATTAAAGACAAAAGATGTCAAATATCTGGCAAAAGAATTTAAGGTTTGTAGTTTTTTGTAATGTCCTTTTTATTCGGAAATTTGATAAACAGACTTGTCCTATAATAGTACTTTTTCTTAAGATTTTCAGTAGTTTGTCTTCTTTAAGATAAGGTTTTGCGGCCCACCTAGACGATGGTCTTCATGCTTCTGGCCCACCAGCGACTTTGAGTTTGACATGGCTGTATTAAAAAAACTCTTTACCATTTTAACTTTTACAAAAACTTATTTTAATTTTGTGTGACATAGTTTTTGCGTTTATATTTTTTACTTTATTTTTATCTTTTATATTGACAAGTCCTATACATTTGTAATGTCTATGGAAATATACTATTTGAATTTGAATTTGATTTCACATAGCTCAGTAAAAATGCTAGAAATAGAGAAATTTGATGACGGACGTCGCAATATGTTTGCATGGCACTATAAGAAGGCAAGAACTTGCAACCACCAAAATCAGTTGTCAATTTTTTTCTATAATCAAACATAATGTAAATTCTATATTTTTTAACATTTTCAAAAATTTAAAAGATAATGACGCAATCGCGGGATTCCTGAGAGAAGAATACTTTCTTAATTGACAAATATTAAAACATTACTTTACAAATGTCCAGCCTTGTGCCAAACACGTCACTTGGACTGACCGCTAGCAATCCCTCCTACTAATACGATTATTATCGGATTAAATATGTATTTTTTACATAATATACGAGTTCATAACGACTAACTGATGTTGTCAAACAATTTTGTGCTAAAGCTCAGTTCGTCAAAGTTTCCGTTTTAATTAAATCGTCTCTATCATGTTCACCATAGAACGCTTCAAAAATAAAAACATACACTAACGGGGAAATACTGAAAATTAAAACGGAAAAGGAATGCACTTTAATTATACCTATACTATTTTTGGCAAAAAGCATTTCAACATAACTTTCACAAGCCCAAAATCGTCAATATGGAAAGACCTCAGTTTTAATAGTTCTTAAAATGTACGCTAGTGGTCAAATCACAATATTTATATTAAAATCAGTTTATCTAAAAATTGCTCTCTCGCTACTCATGAGGTAATAGAATACACAGTTTACTACTTAACGCTTATCAGACTCAATCTTACTCAATTTTAGAGCCATCTCTAATTCTGCATCTTCCTTTTCTTGGCGCTTTCGTCTCTCCTCTTCCGCTCTCATACTCTCTCTAGCAGCCCACGCGAGTTGCTGATCCTCACTAGGCAAATTCGAGCTAATGGGGGCTGAAGACCGTCCGCTTTTAGAAGCGCTGAAAGAAAAAGAGTCGGAAGGAACCGTAAGAGGAACGGACTGCCGGCCTTCAAGGTTAAAGGGATCAAATTTTTCATCCACTTTAGTCTTACTGGTGATTGAAGGGCTAAATGCATCCAAAGAACCGGATTTGTGTTTTTCTGAAAACTTGTCGTCGTCCGCTTCGTCGTCAAACTTGATATTGAAAGGATCTTCGTATCTGTAGTCCTTGAAGGGATCGTCAGAAAAATCCAAACCTTTGGGTTGAGCAGGACGAGCTGGTGCTGCGTTGTTGCTGGGTTGTTGTAACTGAAGATGAGATGTTTAAAATTATTAAGGCTGAAAAGGTGTAAAAAATAGTGTTAGTCCAGGAACCCGAAGTCTGCAGCATCTGAAATTTTGGTTAGTAATTTCCAAAAGTAAAATAAAACATGGAATTTAAAAAAAATACTTGCTCATATGTGCGGCGTCATGCGGGATCATCGGGCAGTGAACTAATAAATGAATAAACAAATAAATAAAAAATGTAAATAAAATAATTTAACAACTAAACTAGTGCTGAGATATTGTCGTTTCACAGAAATGTTTTCACTATTAGTTAAAATATTTTTTTTTAATCGAAGAAATTCTCCATACTTGTCAAAGAGACCTAGTTTTAATAACAAACAGAATAATACTCCAAGTCTCGGTCTCAGTAAATTATAATTATTAACATGACACGTGTTTCAAATATCATCAAACCTACAAACAACAAAAAAAACCTTGGTAAATAATCACACTCACGAATCCGAAATCAGTAACTTACCTATAGAATGAAACACATTAAAGTACAACCAGGAGCGTGCAGTCCATGGAGGCAAGAAAAGCAGTGCTTCCTCAAAAGAATTATAAAACATATTCTAAAATGTAATTTTTGAAATAGGAAACCATTAATCTAGTTTATATTAAAAATGCTAAAATATTATCTTAATTATCAAGCCCATAATAAATGCGGCCTTGATTCCGACCGAGCCACAATAGAAATCAAATAGAACCTATGCGGGCCGCTAGCTTATCTGCAACCAAGTCCTGTATGCTTGATTTCCTGTGAATCGAGCCAAAGGTTATTGAACTTTCCACCGGCTGTTTGCAATTTTTGCATTTCAGTCGCGTGCTTTAAGTGGTGGCGGAAGCTATCGTTGGAGTAGGTTCTTTGTTTGAACGGCTATCCGTGTGTTGTGTGATACGTACGTCGCGTCGTGCATGGTGCGATATGGAAGACAATAATACGGACGTGGATATGCAAATACCGTCAACTTCGGCTGTCGGTAATAACGTTAAAAATATTGGAGGAATTTAGTAAGAAGAGTGTGTTTGAATGTGTGGCGTGTGTCTTAATAATAAAGGGATTTTCAACATTAAACTTCACTGATAAGCTTCAAATAACTTCCAAAGGAAGGGCAAAACAGCCTATGAAAAATTTAACCACAAAAATAAAAAACTGTATTAGACATTTTTATCCGGAAAAACAATACGAACAATTTAAATGGCCATATTTACTTTTTGAAAATAAAAAAGGTCTCTGGAATAAAACTAGTTTTTCCGATTTAAACAATTTCCATAAAGCTGTAAAAAACACACATTATGTCGAAAGCGCATTTGCAGGCCGTCATAAAAGAAAAAGTCTTCGGCAAAACCAGAATTGAACACGCCCTTAATAAACAGTTGGAAATTAGTTACTGCCAACACAATGAACTAGTCGATAAAAATAGGCAAATATTAAGAAGACTTATCGATGTTGTTTGTTTTCTCGGACAGCACGAATTGGGATTTAGAGGTCATGACGAAACAAGGGTTTCTTCAAATAGAGGAAATTTTCAAGATTTATTTAATTTAATGGCTAAATATGATGATTGCTTAAAAAATCATTTAATTTCCGTTGTTGCAACCATTATTCTAAAAAGAATTAGGCAGGAGATTAGCGAGGCGCGGTTCATTGCTATTGTTCTGGACGAAACAACTGATGTTACTAATTTTAGCCAATTATCTATAGTAATACGCTACGTTAAAACAGATGGAAGTATTCAGCTGCTTTTTTTTCCAAGTCAACAAAACGTACACAAGCTTTGGACTCCATTGTCCACAAACGATTGCCCAAAGTAGCTCCTACTAGTTGGAACTATAATGGAAGACTTGTGTTAACAGTATCTGAAAATCGTGAATCACTGATTGAACTATTTGAGAATATAATAGAAAATAATGAAACGTGGGACTCAGAAGCAATAAATAGTTCGAGGGAGTTTTGGGACTGTTCGAAACGAGATTTTAATTTTAATTATTTGTTGAACCTATTTTCAGAAATATTTCCATTCTCGGACAATGTTTTTAATATATTACAAACTAAAATAAATGATATTGCTTTTTGCCTAAAAAAAGTGGATGATTTTAATTCCATGTTAAGCCAAAACAGAAAAGACTTTGACCTATTTTGGGAGAAAACGATGACGTTAAATGTAGAGCCACAAGCCAAGCTTCTTCGAACAGACAAGGTCGGAGATGTTCAAACATTATACAGACGCCTCTTTTATAAAATAATCGATCAAATTCAGCAACAAATAAACTATAGATTTAAAGGTTTAATGATTTTAAATTCCTCGAGCTCTGCAATTTTGATGCATTTAAAGGAACTTTTCCAGAAGATGCGCCTTCATTATGGCCAGTTCTTCGACCGAGTGTTACTGCGATCTGAACTAAAAGTGATTTACGAAAGTGATGACATTAGCGCAAAAAATAACGCATTTTTAAAAGACAAGGAGCTGGAAGATGCCTACACCGAAGTGTCGAAATTGTGTGAATTAGTATTGACAATACCTGCCACAAGTTCATCAGTAGAACTCAATTTTTTAACGCTTAAACGTATAAAAAATTTCGTGAGAAATTCAACGGGACAGGAGACAGTTTCGCATACATCGCTGTTGTCCATTGAAAATAAACTTCTCCAAAATATGTCGGAGGATCGACGTTTTTATGATGACGTCATTGACGAATTTGCAAAAAATGATATAAGAATCGAATTACATTACAAATAGGTAAGTTTCTAAAAATTGCTTCCCTTTCTTAAAATTTCACCGCACGCCCCTGAGCACAACAAAACAAATAACTACTTATTCCTATTCGATAGACACTAAAATGAGGTTAACTCTCACGTGAATATACAAAATAAAATATTAAAAAAGCACACTGATTAATTCCTGTGCGACGTTTCATATCTTTATTGATACTTTTTCACTCTATAAATTAGTGGATGAAATGAAGGTTGCCTACATTTTTATATTGATGAGTCGTGAATCAATGAAGGCTATATAGTACAAAAAAAGTGGCAGGACAAAAATATAACCAGTGCTCGCCAAGCTTTCATCGAACGTCTGTCAACGGGTATTAAAGTGCCTTCGGGAAAAGAGAAGAGACTAATAATTACACACATTGGAAGCAGAGAGCGATTTTAAAAGAAGGTTTCACGGAAATGACTCTAGTGTCGATTTTTTAAATGGAACACTCTGTAGACTTTTACCTTTTTGGATTCATCAGACAATGCTGAATCGGAATGTGACCTTTTAAAAACTTTTTATGCATACTTGATTTTTTTACAGCCATTTTTAAAATCGCATCCAGGTGGCCATGACCGGACGCAAATTAATCAAAGGACCTGAAATGATGACAGAATAATACGATCGCTAAGTTTTAGTGATTAGTCTGATAGCTAGGAACAAGAGAAGTTGAAAAAATCAAATTCGATTAAAAATAAGCTCAAAAATTAAAAGTTACTAAGAAAAATACTCGATAAACAATTATTTACTTTTATCAAGTGTGCCATGGATAGCCATACTGGATATTAAGTAGGATTTTTTATTTTGACAGTGACACTTGCCTATTCTTTCTGAGTAGACATAAGATTTCCTTATTTTTCTTGATTTTCAGTATTATTTTTGTTTTCAAAAGTCAAAATAATGTATACTCAAAGTGAAAAAGTCGATATGTTATTACTATTTGGAGAACATCATAAAAATTCCAAGGAATGCTGCGGAGTTGTATGCTCAGAGATACCCCGAGCGGCAACATCCAGTCCATCAGTATTTTCCATATCTCAAATGGCGGAAGGCAGATTTATTAGAAATAAAGAAATGGAGATTAACGTTCTTGCTATGGTTGTAGTTGATAAAACTGTTTCTTTAAGAAAAATTAATCACGAACTGGGTTTAAGTCATGAATCAGCTAGGAAAATACTTAAGAAATACGGATATCGAGCTTTTAAGTACCAGTTACACCAACATTTGTATCCTGACGATGGCGATAGACGGGTATTATTTTGTGATTGGTTGCTCCAAAATTGTAAAATTGACCCAAATTTTATTAACTTTATCTTATTTTCTGACGAATCTAGATTTACCAATAATGATATGTTTAACAAGCAAAACACTCGTTACTGTGCCCAACAAAATGAACATTTCAAGAAAAGTTTGGTGTCGAATGTCTAGGCTGGTGTTGTTGGTAACAGAATAATTGGGCCAATTATCATTGGTTAGGTACAGGGTGTTCCAGCGAGGACTGAACAGGGACCTATTTTCGACCTTCCTTGTATTTTGGAAAAATTCGAAATAGCCAATCGATGTATTTTTTCTTGTAGAATGCAAAAATGTCATCGAAAAAATATTTGAACCAGAAACAAAAGAGTTACGCTATGCATCAGGTGTTTTTTAAATGGAATGTATCGTTTTTTATACGATTTTTGGAAAGAGTGATTTTTTTTATGTCGGTTCTGATTAAAAGAGTTGATTTTGCGATAGCTGTTTATATTACATTTTAATGTTTTACAAACTAAAATTTTAGCTTCACCTGTTTAAAATTAATATACGATAGGTTGGTATAGGTGATCAAGGTAAAATGACGTTTGAATGCTTTGTCAATAAAAATTGACATTATTTTAATTATTGTCGAAGTCTTCACCTAAAAAATATATATTTGACTCTGATCGAAATGAAATACTCTTTGGACGAGAGACTACAGATTGTTATGCTATTTTACAAGTGGCAAGAAAATGCAAGAGAAGCAAGAAGAAGATTTATTGCAAATTTTCATAGAAATATATCCATCAATACAATTCTAAGGATAAAAAACCTATTTGAGGAAAATAAAACTTTACATGATAGAAAAAGAAATTCAATAAAAAATAATTATTAAATAATAAAATAAAACTACTAATAACATCAGTTTTCAATGTGACCGCCGTTTTTCTCGAAACAACATCGATAACCCCTTTGTAGCCTTTCTAAACTTGCTGTTACAATATGATTTTCCTGGTTAAGGCGGTTTATTTCATCGACAATTTTTCCCATGATCTCTTGAATATTTTCGTTTCGTTGTCTGTATACGACGTTCTTCAAATGGCCCCAAAGAAATGTATCCAAAACTGAGAGGTCGGGGCTATTGGGCAGCCAAGCATATGTTCCATTTCGCCCTATCCATTCGTTATGGCGCCGATTTAAAAATTGAACCACATCATGCACGGCATGAGGAGGCGCCCCATCATGTTGCCAAATTAAATTCTGATATTCTGCCAATGGTAAGTCTTCCAAAAAATTTTCAATTTCGTTTTCTAAAAACTCATAATATCTGTGCCCATTTAAAGTCCCGTTAAAAAATATTGGTCCCAAAATTTTATTGTTTTTTATCCCACACCAAACATGAATAGAATTCCTCCCTTGAAATTTAATAGTCTGGAACTTTTTTGGATTTTCAACGGCCCAGTGGTGACTATTATGTCTGTTGAATACTCCCGATGTTGTGAAAGTAGCTTCGTCGGTCCACACAATATTTTTGAATAAATCAGGGTCTTCGTTTTCTTGCCGAATTACCATTTGAGAAACAAATTGGAAGCGAAGTTTTTTTGTGCCGGTGTTAGGTGCTGAAGTGGAAGGATACGAAAAGGCCTAAATTTATGAATTTTCAGAGTCCTGTGAACAGTCCCTCGGGTAACTCTTCTGCGCCTTACACCGCCACCGTACTGAACTTCCCGAACTGCATCCGAAATAGATTTGGTTGGATTAACTTGAAAATAATTTATAATGGCCTGGTCTCGATTTCTTCTTCTTTGTATATTTCTTTTTCTATCATGTAAAGTTTTATTTTCCTCAAATAGGTTTTTTATCCTTAGAATTGTATTGATGGGTATATTTCTATGAAAATTTGCAATAAATCTTCTTCTTGCTTCTCTTGAATTTTCTTGGCACTTGTAAAATAGCATAACAATCTGTAGTCTCTCGTCCAAAGAGTATTTCATTTCGATCAGAGTCAAATATATATTTTTTAGGTGAAGACTTCGACAATAATTAAAATAATGTCAATTTTTATTGACAAAGCATTCAAACGTCATTTTACCTTGATCACCTATACCAACCTATCGTATATTTTAAACAGGTGAAGCTAAAATTTTAGTTTGTAAAACATTAAAATGTAATATAAACAGCTATCCCAAAATCAAATCTTTTAATCAGAACGGACATAAAAAAAAAACGATACATTCCATTTAAAAAACATCTGATGCATAGCGTAACTCTTTTGTTTCTGGTTCAAATATTTTTTCGATATTATTTTTGGATTCTACAAGAAAAAATACATCGATTGGCTATTTTGAATTTTTCCAAAATACAAGGAAGGTCGAAAATAGGTCCCTGTTCAGTCCTCGCTGGAACACCCTGTACTTAGGCTTTCTCCAAAATGAAATTGTGCAACATCTTAATGATCTACCTTTAGAAGTTTTACGCCGAATTTACTTCCAGCAAGATAGAGCACCGCCTTACAATACCAGAGAATTAATTATTTAATTGAAAATTTTAATAATAAAGTTATCTCGAATCTCACTGTTCTCGATTTATTTATTTGGGGATATGTTAAAGAAAGAGTCTATGTAACAGCCCCAGCCACTCTTGAAATCTTAGAAGAAAGGATTGTACGTGTATTTAGAAGTATCATGCCTCACGTGTTGAGAGAACCAATTGAACGAGCGGAAATGTGTCGTGAACAAAGAAGAATGCACTTTGAACAACTACAGTGAACTCGAATATTGTGTTTTTACATTTTACAGCGTTATTAAAATTAGTCGAAATTATATATTTGTTTAATACTCTGAACTATTGTTAGCCAAAGATACAGATTTGCACGCCTAAATTTGTTGACGTTTATGAAGAGCAGCAGAAAACTGTATAAAAAATGTTGTTCCGAGCGTTAGGCGCATAGGCGTGCATTCTTTTCATCAACAAAGATAGACTGGGCAGACTTTACGTGACATGACGCATAGATAGATCCAACGTAAGTAATCTTGATCAACCAACTCACAATTAAAAATCCTGCTTAATATCCAGCATGGATATCCAAGAAACACTTGATAAAAGTAAATAATTGATTATCGAGTATTTTTCTTAGTAATATTTAATATTTGAGCTTATTTTTAATTCAATTGCAGATTCGCAGAAAAATCCTCTTTTCCAAAAGTGTTTGTCTAAAAAGGGTCAACATTTAAAAAAAATAGTTAGACACAAAAATTTGATTTTATCAACTTCTCTTGTTCCTAGCTATCAGACTAATCACTAAAACTTAGCGATTGCATTATTCTGTCATCATTTCAAGCCCTTAGATTAATTTGCGTCCGGTCATGGCCACCTAGATGGAATTTTAAAAATAGCTATAAAAATGTCAAGTAGGCGTAAAAAATTTTTAAAATTTCACATTCTGATTCAAAATTGTCTCAGGAATCCAAAAGTGTAAAATATACAGAGTGTTCCATTTGGAATCATTTCCTGTGAAACCGGAAAGTGAAAATTATGTGAAAACTCTCCTCTTTATGTACCATAAACCGAATAATACGAAATTTTGTTTTGATACATCAAATACTTTAAAAGTTATGGCTTGTCTAATAGATTCGCTGACACCCGATATAACTTTTATTTGGTTAAAATAAAATTTCCTTAATTCTTTCTACGAGTATCCAACCGGCACGCCTTTGGCGTACCATTTTCAGTGTTTATGAAGGGATAACAATAGGCAAAACGCATGAAATTGACGCAAAATCGGGTGGTACTACCTGCACTTGATGAAAAAAGAGAGTTTTTCAATGAGATCAATGCCAAACTAGGGAAGTGGCATAAATTATTAGTGGGTTAACCTGTAGTCCTTTTGCATACCTAATGAGGTTTTATTACTCTATACAATTCTGAAACAGACTATCGTTAAAAAGGATTTCCATTAGTAACGGCTAGTTTTGTTCAACAGTTTTTTTTTTAATTTTAATAGTGACATTTTTTTGTTGTACAACAATATTTCAGTAATGATCCACCCAAATATGCGATGTTCACTTGTAATTTAGTGGCAATGTAGATGAAAAACACATTAAAGGAGTTTTCGGACATTAAATCAATAAAAACAATTTTCAGGGAAACTATTTTTATTACGAACCAACAGCGGGTATGTTTTATTTCTAAAACCCTAAATAAATATTAGAAAAAATAATTTCAAGGTAAGACTCGAATTTTTGTTGAAACAAATTTTTCTCCAAGAAACAAGATTAACCGACTTTAAGAAAGAAAACCCTAGTTCCGGTCTCAGTCAGATATATAAAACTAATTTTAAAAATGTTTTCACCTTCCTAATAACCTGTACCGGGTGTCCCGTTTTCGTTATTTTTATGTGGTATCTTTTTGTGAAACGAAAGATAACCCAAACAAAATTTTCATAGCCCCCTTCGCTTTTAAGATACAGTGTGAAATTGAAAATATTGTGTTTTTGGGCCCCCCTCGTATTTCGGTTGTTGTTTAACTTATAGAAAAGGTAAAAACTGGCTCTGATACAGTTTTTCACGTAGAATCCAGTGGCATAGTCGTTTTTTACGTAATCTGTCGTTTATGAGATATAACACAAACTTATAATTTTTTAAATGGGACACCCCGTATATTTTTATTTTATTTTATTCAGTTCACAATAAGCTTCTCGAAAATATAAATATATAATAGTATATATTTGCATTTTTTAGAGATAGCCTCAGTTATTGGTAGTAGGCTGGGATTGCTTACAAAACAAACGATTTTTGTCAGGTATATTTAATTTATAGTAACAAGATTTTTTTAAAAATTCTACAATAAATTATTATCTGGTATATCCTTGTTTTATACTATTTTACAAGAAATGTTTCTATTTTAGCAATTTAATAATTCAATAATTATAATGTAAAATGTAAGTAGATTTGTAATAACTATCATCGCATTATTTATCTTACATCGTTATAATTTAAAAAAAAAAGTTTCAAAATCGGACCGAAAACTCGGTTTTATAAAAAAAAAATTTATTATTAAACTGTTTTTCGCTGCTAAACCCGTGAATCCATCAATCTTGAAAAGTATTATTAATTGAATATAATGAGCATGTTAATAATTCCACCTCTAATACCTCTAAACAGCAACTAACAACAAAAACTAATCCTACCACTAAAGATCACTAAAATTAACAGAAAACTAAATCTATACCCTAAAGATACTGCTCGAAATGATGTCCATTTTGCCTTACACAATTATATATATATATATATATATATATATATATATATATATATATATATATATATATATATATATATATATATATATATATATATATTATATTATTACGTAAATCGAGTCTAAAAGTGTATTAAAATACGAAAAACAGTGCAAACCTACTGTGGAAATGGAGGAAACTCCTGATTCGTCTCCTGAAATAAGGAAATTTTGCCTCTTTTAAAATAAATATTATAACCCAACTTTATTAGAGTGAAAAGTTAAATTGACAGCTGACATCCTACCTTCACCCTATTGGCGGTAGCTACTAAAAGAAGCCGTAGCCTTTGTTACCTGTGGCCCTAACTACTGTGGTCTTTGCTACAAGGAATCCAACCCTTAAGCAGTATGGCGACAGGACGAACGCGTATTTAATCAGATACGGAAAATAGTGGGAAAAATCCGAAATTAGCATGTTTCCATTGTAAAAAACAGTTGGAAAGTGCGGAAAAGTGCATAAAATGTTGCGAAAACTTTCATCCTTCGTGCCTAAAACAATCGGCAACAAAAAAATCCGCTGTTTGCGTACACCAGACAACAGGCAGTGAAAACAACTCGATGTCGGTCAAAGACAAAGACAATATATATGAAATTGAACTTATGTATCTCAAGAAGATAATTCATGAATTAGAGGAAAAAAACTCAATTTTAGAAGAAAATAACAAACTATGGAGAGAAAAGGCAACTTTCTTAGAAATCTCCCTAAAGGAAAATAACGAAACGGAAGAAACCGACGTTAAAAGAGGCAAACAAAAAGTAACTCCCATTGCCCCCCCTACCTATCCTCATAACAGTGGCCCTAGCCAAAAAATTTCAAAAGTACAGCAACATGCCAAATGTGACACAATAGCTGATCCACCATCTGACACAAATGCAACTTCCGACTCCGGAGCAATAGCACCATCAATCAGAGAAAGTTCTCCCTTTGTAAAACCGAGTTCAACAAAAGTAGCAACAACTGCTAATGGAAACGTGCAAACCGATATTCTTGAAAGTGACGGTGGCCAAGCGCGTGATTCTTGGATTGAGGTTAGAAGAAAAAACAAAGGAAAACCAAATAAAAGCAGTCGCCCTGAGCCATTGAGGGGTGAAAAGAGCTGCAGAACTTGTTGGATGTCAGCCAGCAAGATGTGCGGAGTCTAACAGATTGGTTTGTAGCTAATCGCCTGTCCCTGAATGCAGAGAAGACCGTTGCAATGATCTTTGGACTACGGGAAACTCCAGAAGACAATCCTGAGATGGCAAAGTTCCTGGGGGTACACCTGGACCCGAAACTCACTTTCGAAAGACACTTGGAACATGTAGCTCGGAGGCTTTCAAGTAGCCTATATTTGCTGCGTTGTCTGGTAAAGGTGCTTCCACTTACAGTAACAACATTTCAGTCAGTAGCAACCTATGCACTGCTGGCCTGGGGACATTCCTGTCATTCCGCAAGGGTATTTGCTCTTCAGCGTAAGGCTATTCGAATAATAGCAAAAAAGGGATACAGGGAGGATGTCAAGCAAACCTTTATTGAACTAAGAGTACTCACTATACCATCAAGATACATTTATGAATGCCTTATGTATACTCACAGGAACAGCAACTGCTATACCACTAACAATGTCTATCACAATTACCAAAGGGAGGGAGGCAACATAAGAATGGACTTTTTGCGGCTTCAGAGAAGCCGACTCTCAGTGAACTATTATGGGCCCTTGCTTTATAATAAATTGCCAAGACATTTGAAAAACTTGCCTTCTCCAGGTTTTAGCTCAAATATCAAGCGAATTCTTTTGGATAATGCTTTTTATGACATTAGTGAATTTTTAGATTTTAATTTTAACATTTGAGGATTGTTTTATTTTTTTTTACATTTTATTTTATTAAATTAAGTAATAATGTAGGTGTTATATCTTTAATGGACCTATATTTTAATAACTATTTTATATTGCATACTGACTTTGGCAAAAATTTGTAAATTTAATGCTGTAATATATTGAATTTGAATTTGAATATGTCTTGTCCTATATATTTTGTTTTCTAAAGTGAGGAAGTTATCCAAAACCGAGAAATCTGGCGACCTCGGTCCCTAACCATTTTCCAAATACTGCCTTATTCTACCGGAATTATGAGCAGTGCTGAAAATATATGTCAAGTAAATAAGCCAAAGGCAGATCATTGAGTAATTCCGGTAGAATAAGTTCCAGTATTTGAAAATATCGATCTGTATTTAAGCTCCCCTGGTATATACGATACATTATTTTTGAACCCAATATGAAACAAGAAATATTAAACCCAAACCTGCCCTGTCGTTCGCGAGGAAATATTCGATGCTTGTTTTCTTGCGACCAGTATCTAGAATTATGCCTATTTAATACTCCGGCGCTACTTATACAGGGTGGTCCTTTTAAAGTGTTACAAAGCGATATTGAGAAAACGGCTGATTGAAAATAAATGAAATTTCTAGGGATGCAATGGGTCGTTGGGGGACATTTTTTGACGGAGTAAGTAAGGTTTTAACCCTTTCCACTGTTTAGGGGTGGGGGATAACTTTTAAATGTTAAATGGAAAGGTGCAGTTTTTTTCCAGATTCGTAATCTCCAGAAAAAATTACGTTACAATCATCAATTAATGTCAATGTCAATGTCACTACGCTAAATTCAACAAAATTAAAAAGAAATCCAACAGAAGAAAAAACTTATATTAGGTACATGATTTTATTTTATCAATGTTCAAAATGACAGCCATTTTGTTCAGAAGCATTGTCGTTGTTTTTTCTACATCCTCCGAGAATTACCATGTCAACTAGGTAAAAAAATGCGGTATATTGGTTAGATTATGTAGTTAATTATTTTTTTCCCGATTTTTTTGGGAGCTCTGCGGCACTGCAGCGATGATTCACGAGCCGCCACTATTGCAGTTATTATGACAACGAACGACTTGACATGTTATGGTATTGCCAATAATTTTCTTAAATTATCTTCGAGTTTAAAGTCTTTAGTTTAAGCGTCTTGTTAAAATAAGTGTTCATTGTGTTCGTTTATTGTTTTTTTTTTTAAGTTCTGTTCGTTTATTATTTAGCTGTGTTATTTCTGTTTCTATTTAATAATCTTAGTTGAGATTTTAACTACCTATCCTTAAAATGAATGAATTTGACTGCCAAGTTGACATGTTATTAATTCTCGGAGAATGTAGAAAAAACTATCGCAATGCTTCTGAACTTTGGACTGTAAGATTTCCCCACTTACCACCAAAATCTCACATGGTGTTCAAACGATTAGAGACTAGGAGTCGCCAAACCAGCCAACTCTCATCCAGAAAACGCAGCAGGAGGAAAACCAAAACGAACGACATGGCGGTAGGAGTTTTGGGAACAGTAGCTCTCAACCCTCATATTGGTTCCCCAGAATTATCCAAAGACGCCGGGATGTGTGATTTTACAGAATTTTAAATTTCATCCTTACCATATTACCTTACATCAGGAATTGTATGGACAGGACCTCGAGAGACGGGTGCAATTTTCTCGGTGGTTTCGACTATGGATCAATGAAAACAACTCACTGGAAAACATAATATTTTCTGACGAAGCAATATTCACTAACCATGGTCAAGTCAATCGTCACAATATACATTATTGAGCTGAAGAAAATCCACACTGGATGCGAACAGTCGCTAATCAATACCCTTGGTCGATAAATACTTGGTGTGGGATATTTGGCGATGTTGTTATTGGACCTCGTTTTTTCGATGGTAATCTTAATGGACAGCGATACTACCGATTTCCTTCGAAATGACTTGCAAAGATTGATGCCAAATATTCCAGAGCAACAACGTGAAGCAATTTGGCTCCAACAAGACGGCGCACCACCACATTACTGTCGAGAAGCACGTGCTATATTGAATGACACCCTAACAGACGAATTGCACGTGAGGGACCAGTAAATTGGCCTGCAAGATCGCCAGACTTAACCCCCCTTGATTTTTTCTTGTGGGGTTTTGTCAAACAAAAAGTCATGGTGACTGCTCCAACTATAGCCGAAGATATGAGAGAAAGGATTACGCGTACAGTTCGTGAAATCACTCCAGATATGTTATTCAGAGTGCAGAATTCTTTTCGAAAGAGAGTTGATAAATGTTCAGCACAAAATGGTCGGCATTTTGAACATCTGATAAAATAAAAATCATGTACGCGGTGATCATTTATAATGTCCCCCCCTCTAACTTTTTTATTTGACGTTTGGTAGAAAAACGTCAAATATAAAAGTTTCACAAAAAAACAATAAGCTATTTGCAGCATACATTTTTATATATACAGGGTGTTGCCGAAATCACCCACAGATTAAAGTTATATTTTTTAAATGGAACACCCTGTATATTATACGCTAAATTAAATCCTATGAAAATTCTGCATATTTTTTGTATAACAAGTCCTATACCCAAATACAATAGTTTTCGAAATATCTGCGATTTATTCTAAAGCTTATAATTTAGCTTAGGTGGCTGTGAAGTAGATCGATACCAACAAACAAAATGTTTGTTTATAACTGACAGTGACAGTTACACATTTAGCAACATTATACGTTCTTTTTATTGTAAAATGCCCTATTCGGAAAGAGAAAAACGATTAATTTTGGAAACTTTTATCAAAGCAAATAAGAGTGCTAAATTGGCTCAAAGAGAATTACGTGTAATTAACCCCCGGATGCACATTCCGGACAAAAAAACCTTTCATCGAATTTATGAAAAATTTCAACAAACATCCAGCCTAACGAGAAAGAAGAGAACAATGGAAATTGATGAAGGTAGTGATTTAAACATTTTACTAAAAGTGGAAGAAAATCCCAATATTTCCATAAGAAAAATATCGGGAAGCCTGAGAGAAGAGCTTATTGATCCAAAAAATAGATCTTATGGGAGGATTCAAACCACTCTCAAAAATGCAGGATACAAGGCATTCAAAATTAGGCCTACCACAAAATTAACGCCCAGGCATCGAGAAAAAAGGGTTGAATTTTGCCATGCAATGTTGGAAAAAGTTAATGAAAATGAAGATTATTTAAAAAATGTTTTTTGGACCGACGAGTCATCGTTTTCTACTAGTGGAATGATAAATCGAAAAAATAGCAGACAGTGGGCCACAGTAAATCCCCATTGCTACAGGGAATTTCAATTTCAAGGACGTCAAACTGTTAATATGTGGTGTGCTATTTTAAACAATAAAATAATAGGCCCTCATTTTTTTCGAAAATACTTTAAACGGTAATGGTTATATGAATTTTCTCCGGAACGAATTAGAAAACTACATGGATGAGCTCCCATTGGAGCAACTGAGAAACCTCGTCTTCCAACAAGATGGTGCTCCTCCTCATTGTGTCGTATTGGTTAAAGACTATTTAAACCAACAGTTCACGGAATGGATTGGAAAAAATGGTACGATAAACTGGCCACCTAACAGTCCTGACTTGACGCCGATGGATGCATTTTTATGGGGAACTCTAAAAGATCGTGTGAACGCAAATAACATCGAAAATAGAGAACACCTAAAAGTCTTGATTAGAACGGAAATTCAAATTCTAAATCAAGAATATTCCCAGTCTATCACTGCCGCTTTGGATCGATTACGAAGAACATACATCAAATGTATTGAAGAAAACGGGGGACCAGTTGAACAATTCCATTTGTAAGAATAAATGTATTATATTATTATCTAAATTATTAATTAAGTTTTAGAAGTTTTTTTTGTTTTTGAAGTTTTCAGGCTTCCCGATATTTTTCTTATGGAAATATTGGGCTTTTCTTCCACTTTTAGTAAAATGTTTAAATCACTGCCTTCATCAATTTCCAATGTTTTCTTTTTTCTCGCTAGTCTGGATGTTTGTTGTAACAAAAATTTCCAAAATTAATTGTTTTTCTCTTTCCGAATAAGGCATTTTACAATAAAAGGAACGTATAATGTTGCTAAATGTGTAACTATCACTGTCACTTATAAACAAATATTTTGTTTGTTGGTATCGATCTACTTCACAGCCATCTAAGCTAAATTATAAGCTTTAGAATAATGTTTTTATTTCTGAATGATAAAATCGCAGATATTTCGAAAACTATTGTATTTGAGTATAGGACATATATGACAAAAATATGCAGAATTTTCATAGGATTTAATTTAGTGTATAATATACGGGGTGTTCCATTTAAAAAAATATAACTTTTATCTGTGGGTGATTTCGGCAACACCCTGTATATATAAAAATGTATGCTGCAAATAGCTTATTGTTTTTTGTGAAACTTTTATATTTGACGTTTTTCTACCAAACGTCAAATAAAAAAGTTAGAGGGGGGGACATTATAAATGATCACCCTGTACCTAATATCAGTTTTTTTCTTCTGTTGATTTTCTTTTTAATTTTGTTGAATTTAGCGTAGTGACATTGACATTAAATTATTCATTGATTATAACGTAGTTTTTTCTAGAGATTACGAATCTGGAAAAAACTGCACCTTTCCATTTAACATTTAAAAGTTACCCCCTACCCCTAAACAGTGGAAAGGGTTAAAAAATTACTTACTCCGTCAAAAAATGTCCCCTAACGACCCATCGCATCCCTAGAAATTTCAATTATTTTCAATCAGCCGTTTTCTCAATATCGCTTTGTAACACTTTAAAAGGACCACTCTGTATATGCCTCATCGGACCATATTACTTTTCTATAAAAGTCAGGGTCATTATTGCATATTTCTATATACCAGTTACAGAAAACCATACGACGCTGCGCGTCGCCCCGATGTAAGTGTTGCACCAATCTGAATTTAAATGGTTTATAACCTTGTTTCCTTCCAATTTTTTGTACCCGGCTTTTTGGAACCCCAACATTTTAATTGATTTTTCTGCAAGAATTTGAAGGATCTACATCAATGGATGCCAGAACATTTACTACATCTTCCTCGTTTTCCTTGTTATAGGTTTTGCTTCCAGATTTGTTTTCATTCTAATAAATGTAATATCACAGGATTGTCTTCGTTCTGGATACCTATGTTTAAAACGACAACAGCTCCATAAAAACGTATTTGTTAAAAAAATACGCAATGCTAAGTATATCTTAATAATAAATATATTGAGTCAATCGGTTTAGGAAGGTCGGCCGAGAAATCTCTTTAAACCAATGGTGTCCCGTCGTTCTTTTTTTGACTATACGCACTTCAGATAATTAAAAATGTAACTATACTTAATGAACCTTTATCTATATTTGTCTGTTTTCTTTCGTGTACCGCACTTCTATATCTCTTTTGTGTTGCTAAAACGGCGAACTTCCGAATTTTAAATTTGTTTTAATCGATTTACCTATAAATATATTTTTTCTTGAGTTCTGTCATTAACGGTTCCCGGGCTACTGCCTACGTTTACTATTATTGGACCACCCAGTATAGTGATACATGATTTACAAGTCCAGATTATACAAGGGCAGCCAGCATCAGATCCAGTGAACGAGATTTATCAAAATTTTAATATATGCAGTTCGACTCTAGGCTACTCGGGTATGCCAAAAGTGGCCGTCTGTCTCCGTTTGTCATATTACTTTATACAGGGGCCGTCATTGTGAAGTACTATACAGAGCGTTTCCTAATTGCGTGCTGATGTTAAAGAGGGTGCTTTTTTGTCCTAAAAGTCTTAACTTTTGAGATACAGGATGGTAAAGTTTAAAAAGAAAACATTTTTTTTCATCCCAATTCTGATGCTATTGTAGATAACTGCTTTATGCATAAAAGACGACAAATTTCACACTGTTATTTATCTATAATAGCATCAGAATTAGGGTTTTAAAAACATGTTTTTTAAAACCCTGTATCTCCAAAGTTAAGACTTTTAGGTTCATATTAAACTTTTCTTAAAAAGGTCCAAGAATCACCCCCCTATAACATTAGCACGGATATAGGAAACGCCCTGTATAGTACTTCACAATGACGCCCCCTGTACAAAGTACTATGACAGACGGAGACAAACGGTCACTGTTGTTATACCCGAATAGCCCAAATTTGCATAAGTTAAAAAAACTGATTGCTAATACGAGCCCTAACAACTAAATAAAATGCCAGTTTACCGAAATTCATTTATTCTAATTTTTTTTAATTTAAATATGAAATTAGCAACATTTTTTATGATGTATAGAATTATCTTTACGGTTTAATTATATATTTTATGTTGATTACTATTTAATTAATTGTTTAATATTCAAAAAATGCTGACAACTTAATATTGGAACAAATGGTTTTTAACAAATTAAAACAAAAATTAATAAGGCGTAACGTCGCCCTTAGCTCGAATAACAGCCTGAATTCTATTGGGCATTGTATCAACTAGGCCTTCACAGAATTCAGGGGTGAAATTATCCCATATTTCTTGCAATTTAGCACGTAATTGTGGTAAAGTACGCTGGAGATTATTTCTTAGGTGTTGTTTCATTTTGTGCCACAGTGTCTCTATTGGATTAAGATCCGGGCTGCTAGAGGGATGTGACAAAACCTTAATGTCATGGTCACCCAACCATTTTTTGGTCGACTTAGCCGTATGGCATGAGGCTCCGTCCTGCTGAAAGATTTCCGGATGGATATAACTTTGTTGCACTTGGTAAAAGCGAATGTTCAAGGATATCTTGGTACCGTTTACTGTACCTTCAATAAAGTGTAAAGTTCCCAACCCTTTGGCCGACATACAGCCCCACACCATGATGCCCTGTGGAAACTTTACCGTCCTTTTGAGGCAATCCTTTTGGAATGCTTCTGTTTTTTCCCGAATCACGCGCTTTCTGTAATCTCCCACACAGACATCAAATTTGCTTTCGTCGCTATAGATAACTTTGTCCCAGTCATGTTTGGTCCACGAAAGCTTTGATTTAACCCAATTATAACGATTTCTTTTTTTGAGTTTCCGTCAACAACGGTTTTTCTTTGGCTTACGAGTATAAAGTAAAAAATAGAAAATTTACACCGCAAAGAAGTACCTATCAAACATACCTTATAAAAGCCAAGACCGCTCTTGTGGATATATTTGCGACAGCATTCCACCTTGCAGTTACTTCTCGTAGTGTGTTTCTTCTTCCTGACTTACATATTCTTATTAAATGCCTTACACTCCTTTGAGAATGAGCTTTTACGAACATCAGTACTGGCAGTTTCACCATATTTTTTAATTATATTAAAAACAGTAGTTGTTGCTATCGTCAATTCACTGGAAATTTCACGCATTGTTTTCCCTTTATGGTACTGATGAATAATAATTTCCCGCACTTTTGATTCAGTAGGTTTTCCACGTACCATTATTGCGTGTTTTACTCGTAATAAATCTAACAATACCTACTTACTTTAACTATTAGTACTCAAATGACGTTTTAAAATCTTTGTTGACAACACACTTATGTTTTATTTCAAAGCCTCCTTCGCGTCAGAATGATAAAACTCACGAAACGTGAAGAAATGCAAAACATGTTCCAATATTAAGTTGTCAGCATTTTTTGAATATCAAACAATTAATTAAATAGCAATCAACAACAAAATATATAATTAAACCATAAAGATAATTCCATACATCATAAAACATGTTGATAATTTCATATTTACAATTAAAAAAAATTAGAATAAATAAATTTCGGTAAACTGGCATTTTATTCGAAAAATAACTGCTTGTTCCAACATATGTGTTACTACATTGATGTGTTAATTTTGTAAAAATATGAGTTCTGTAGTTTTCAAATATTAATTGCCATATTAGATATTTTTTGACACCCGGTATTGAACAGAAAATTCATTATTTTGAACCAGTTTATTGATAGCTACTTTATGAACAATTTTACAAAATATATGAAAAAAAACTAAGCCATTTTTCAGGTTGACGGCTGTGATTCTAATGGTTCGATTCCTTCAAGATCGTTGTCTTCCCCTGAAAATGATGAGGTTTCATCGTCACTACTTGAAGAGCCTAGTGTTATAAATAAATCATCAATAACCGTTTCAATTTTTCCATCTACTTCCCAGTATTTATCTTCAATAGAACGAACATGTTTAACATACGATTTCCAATTTTCCGCTGATATTGAGTCAATCGCTTCTAATGTTTAAATCTTTAATTAAAAATTCACCGGTGTTGCGCACTCGAATACATTTTTTTACTCCTGCCCATGCAAGTTCAATAGGGTTGAAGTCGCACATGTATGGAGGCAGTCTTAAAGGTGTATGACCGAGGTTACGTAAAAAACCGTCAATTTTATACTTTTTTTCTCTAGGCTTGTTAGCTGATATTACTTCATATAATTGATATTTTCTCCATGTTGGATCATATACAAGATTGTTCGATTTAAGCCACGATATCATATGAGCTTTTGTAGAGTATTTCGTTGGCACTCTATCTTCTACGTAAGAATGATAAGACGCATTATCCATAACAATGACTGGTTTGGGAGGAATGTTAGGTAGAAGCTTCTCGAGCAACCACTTTCCAAAATTATCTCTATTCATCTGTCGATGATAGTCTCTAATTATTAGTCCCGAACGAAAGCAGCACCTGGAACAAATCCGGCTTCTGAACCAGCATGAACTATAATAAAGTGACTACTAGAGCGGATTCCCTGAACAACACCTGTAACACTTTCACTTTGCCAGCATTTGTTCACTGTCATATCATTATCTACCCAGGTTTCGTCTAGATACACAATATTGCGTCCTTCTTGCCTATATTGCCTTACAGTTGATAGATATTTCACCCGCCAGTGAAAAATATTTAGTCTCTCAATAAGCAATTTTCGTTTATCTTGGCACGTCGTAATCGTAAAAGTCAATTTAAGGTTTTGTACCCGTACGGAAAATCTATTTTGTTCTTTACAGCACGAAGTAGGGGTTTGCAGGTCGGAACCTTCTTCAAGTTTATATAAAAATCCTCTATTGTTCGTCGAACTACTTGAAAATCACCATCGTCAATTTTATCTTTGTACGATAATCGGGTTTTTTTTTTACCAGGAGATTTTAAAGGTGAAGTAGAACATGAGCGATCATTGTGTTCTCTTTGAATTTGTCTTACACTACTTTCCGAAACACCAGTGTAAAATACAGCGCGTTCTGTTCGATTTTGAATTGGAATAGTCAAACTATTATTTTCAGCTTCTCTAGTACAGACCTCTATAACGCTCGCAATAATTTCACGTGCACCGTTTCGAATTGTTTTTCCTCTTTTGCTCGCCATCGTTACTTCGAAATAATAATTCAAATTCAACGCAACGCACTTATATAGAAATGAAAACAAATGCTCGAAATGTATAGGCGCCACTGGAAATAGGTAGAACCTTCTAGCGGCAAGTGCATGGAGACTCTAAAGACACATCTCAATTACAAGTGGACCAGTGCGAAATTTACTAAATTCTCGATTAATTTTCCGTACCGCTTAGCTGGCGCACTTTATAGGTGAAGCGGCAAACTATTACAACAAATAAAATAACATAAAATTTATTTGCGTACACAAATTTTACTTTTCCGCCTGCTTAAGACTATGAACCTTTATTTTAATGACCGCCCGGTTTTCTTTCGTGTCCGGCACTATAGACATTTTTTATTATAAAATTTAAAATAATTGTTGCAGTTATCTAATCTAACTTTAAAACGAAAGAGAGGTTTCTGACAAGTAATTTATTTAACATGACAACAATTTTATTTTGTTTTTTTTAGGCAATCCCAGCCTACTACCAAAAACTGAGTCTATCTCTAAAAAAATGCAAATTATTGGTCGATTCGAACAGAAAAGTATATACTATTATATATTTTCGGGAAGCTTATTGTGAAGTGAATAATATAAAATAAACATATACGGGGTGTCCCATTTAAAAAAGTATATGTTATATCTCAAAAACAACAGCTCACATAAAAAATCTGACTACGCCACTGGATTCTACATGAAAAACTGTATCAGAGCCAGTTTTTACCCTTTCGATAAGTTAAACAACAACCGAAATACGAGGGGGGCCAAAAATGCAATATTTTCAATTTCACACTGTATCTATAAAACGAAGGGGGCTATGAAAATTTTGTTTGAGTTATTTTCCGTTTTACAAAAAAGTAGCACCATGTCGCGAAAACAGGAACCCTCTATCTTCACTAATAAGAAAGATACCCCATAAAAACAACGAAATCGGGCCACCCTGTACACATAGCATAGTTTTAGAGGGTGATCCGCAATTCTACTTGTAGTTATGGTGGTTGGAAGTCCACATCCGTAGCGGAGGGCTTCACAGAGGATTCAATAAATGACAAGTTAAATAGAAAAACCAAGAACATCACTAATAACGGAACTAGGTGAATATAATACATATTTAAATGGATCATTAATTATATTCCTAAATCAAATTATATAAAAACATAACATAAATTACTAAGTGCAAAATACATACCAGGCAATTGCTCCAGATTGGGATTGGGCAATTGGGATAAGGACAGGAATGGGATATAAGAGACGCTGAAGGGATCATTATGTCTAAAAGTGCACTGCGATGCAAACACTAAAATTATAAAGCTAAATAATACTTTAATGAAAGTAAAGAATCTACATCTAACCCATTACTCGGATTGTGGCAACTGAAAGGAACAAGCCTATTAATATTGTTTTGTAATATATACCAGTGGCGGCTGGTGGTGAATTATATTGGGAGGTCAATAATAAATTTAAAAATAGGCATACTTAATATAAAATTAAATATCTTTAAATTGAGGTTTCAATTCTCTTGAATTTCAGGTCTACTCTTCGTTCCTTAGAATTGGAAAAATGCTGAATGACATGTTCGTTAAAATTGTACGCACATTCCTTTTACAAACGATTTCTCGATACTTAACATTGCTAAAGCGGATAGTCTATCTTGGCCTAACTCCTCAACAAAATTTATAAGCCCTCGAAAAACCCCTGGATTTTCAAACAAAGCCGTTTCATCATGGTCACGTAGTGCCAGCACGAATGCCCCACAAAATTTTACACAATCTATATTTTTGTTTATAATATAACATTTTTTTATACATTTTCATAAAAAATCTCTAAGGGATTTTCTATAAGCTGTGTCTAGCTGAGTGCGAATATCAACACTTCCGACCGTAGCATAGTTCTCCGAACATGTGTTCATGTGATCTGCAGAAAACGCATGTTTTTTTATTTTTTCTTTTAAGTGTTTTAAGTCTTTAACACCGGTTTTGCACCATAATGAGTTCGACGAGTCCTTAGAAAACAACAAACATAACAGCAAAATGTGTTAGACACTTCACAACCACATATCCAGTTAGCTAAATTGTACACTGTGTCCCAGATTGCTTGTAATCACAGGGTTTCTCGGAAACCAGCAGAGATATAACTTTGCGGTTTTCGCGACCCTGTGTCACTTTTTCGAGAAACTTTGAATGCCGCAAACAGAATTGTGCCACATCGTTTCGTTCCCGAGATACAGGGTGAAATAGAGATTTTGCTCTTTTGGGGGTGGTATCATATTTCGGACAGCCTATCAGATAGAGAAAAGGTAAAAACTGCTATTGATAGATATTTTTACGTAGAATCCAGTGTTGTAGTCGCACAAATTTTTAGACAATCCGTTTTTGAGAATAGCCCAAACTTAGTATTTTTTAAATGGGACACCCTGTATTTTTTTATTCCAAAAAATTCGCTTTTTTTCTCTTTAAAATGATGTATCACACTATGCACTTTTGACGTAAACTAAACCTTATAAACGCTATATCCAACGTAACAAAACGCCAAATACGAAGTGGATTAAAACATTTTTTCTACGACCACTTATGAAAGTGACAGAAATCGCACGTTAACTGGGCTGGAAAGTGTTATATATCACATGCGTGTTGAAAAATAATTTCTCAACACTAGTGTTGAAAAGCATAGCCTTCTTGTGTTAAAGTCACTGTGGACGTAAAGGGTGATGTCAGCTTGTTGAAAAATACAAATTATAAAAAATAATAAATCTACTGAAAATTTCGAGTGGTCGTAGGAAAAATAGTGTACATTAATAGTGCTAAAGTTACCGTTGTCACACTCGAAGAAATTCCGCACTCGGCTTCGCCTCGTGCTAAATATACCTTCTCGTGTGAAAACTCCCACTTTCAACACTTGTTATGTAATATACTATACCAGTTGCTTGCCAACATTTCTGAACGTTAAATCATTGTCAACCCATGTTTCTTCTCTATATTTTTTAATTTCTCTTAAATTAGGTTTCTCCACTAAAATTTTTCTTTTGTTGGCACATTTTCGAAAATAAAATCCGTTTGCCTTTAAGAGTCTCCTTAAGGTTTCTTTACTGAACGGAAAATCCATAACTTCCCGCAATTTTGGTAGTAGTTTTCTTGTTGTTGGTACAACTTTCCATTCAAGATAAAACTTTTTTAAAGGCCTTTTTTTTCCAGGAGATAGGAGCAACTGATCTGGGCGTTCTCTTCTTTTTTCTTCATCTTCTTTCCACATTCTTTTTACTGAATCAGTACTTACCCCCGTATACAGTGCTGCCCTATCAATTTTCCGCTTCAATGGTAATCGTAGAGCATTACTGGTACCTTCTTCTTCACAAACTCTATAAACATTAGCTATTACTTCCCTAGCCTGACTGTGAAGGGTTTTTCCCCGGGTATAGGAGTTCATTTTGTAATTAAAACACGTAAAATCGTATTATATGTCAATAGCTCACAATACACACAAAAGCGCATTCGTTACACTACTGCCTACCCTACTATAACCCGAAACGCCTTTATCAAAGACTGAGCGTGAGACGAATTCCCCGCGACAGCCAATCAGAAAATAACTGTCCACCTGTTTGGAGCTGGGTTTCGAGTTCCCGGGTTGTCAAATACGAGGAAACCAATATTTTGTTTTAAATACGCATAGTAACCATTTTTTTACTATGAAATAAATAAACTTAATAATCTTGATAAACTTGATCACAATACTAAACAAATTCTACATAACTAGAAAAACTGTTCAAAATGGCCGCCCCCCCTCACGATCACATAATTGGCACACAGTGCGAATTCTTCTTAGAGCATTCATCATTATTATAGGTCTATCTTCCAATGATCTAAATGCCTGCAGCTGCTCCATCGTATTGACTGGATTCAGGTAAATTTTGTTTTTTAAGTAAGACCAAACGAAAAAATCTAATATTGAGAGGTCTGGCGACCTAGCAGGCCGCCTTACTGGTCCATTTGTACCAATCCAGCGATCGTGAAAATTTTCAAATAGAAATGGCCTTATAATTTGCGCATTGTGGGCAGGAGCACCGTCCTGCTGAAAGTAAATATTGTGCAGATTTGCTAGCGGCAAGTTATCGAATAAATCCGGTAGTATTTGATTTAAAATTGCTAGATATCTGCTATCTGCTGTTAAATTATTATTGTAAATATGGAATGTAATCTTTGTTCCCAATATAAAGCAAGCGACGCTAAACCCAAACCTTCCTTGCTGCTGACGTTCTCTTATTAAAAATTGGTTTTCCGTATACCAGTGCCTATTATTATGCCTGTTAAAAATACCACTACAACTTATATAGGTTTCGTCGGACCATATAACCTTGCTACCGAAGTCAGGGTCATTTTGGGTTTTTTGAAGATACCAGTTACAAAAATTTAGACGCCTTTCTGCATCTCCAGGATGCAATTGTTGTACTACATTTACTTTATAAGGCTTATATTTATGTTTGCTTAATTTGCGTTTGTGATTTTGACACCCCCACTGTTTCCTGAATATGCCTACATGAGTTCGCGTGATTGGCCTGAATAGTTGCTAATACAACAATCTCATTGTTCTCGTGATTTCGTTTATTATATGTTTTAGACCTGTGCTTTGAAAATGATCCATCATTAATTAAATTTAATTTAATTCGGCGAAAAATTGCCTTGTGTGGCTGAGGCCTTTCTGGATATCTACGATATAAAAAAAGCTTTTGGAAATAGTCCATAACTCAAAGTGAAATTGAAAAAAAATTTTGAAAGGAGGTTCATAATAATTTAAGCGCTTGGTGCTTACCTGTTAAAATATTAATCAGATGCTTGATCACTGTTTTCATGACATTCAATAAAACAAACCATCATATCATACTTATGAATATTTCCAAAATTATTCATTTCTTCTTAATATCTATTAATTTACCTGTTAGAATTATTGGTAACTCGTACAAATAGTTTTGATTTTTATTTCCATGTCATATTTCCATGGCCAACTTACGTTTTTCTTTTAATATTGCGCTTATAAGGCTTAGTTTACGTCAAAAGTGCATAGTGTGATACATCATTTTAAAGAGAAAAAAAGGCAAATTTTTTGGAACTAAAAAATACAGGTTTCCCATTTAAAAAATACTAAGTTTGGGCTATATCTCAAAAACGGTTTGTCTAAAAAAAATTTCGACTACAGCACTGGACGTAAAAATATCTATCCATAGCAGTTTTTACCTTTTCTTTATCTGACAGGGTGTCGGAAATATGATACCACCCCCAAAAGCGCAAAATTTCTATTTCACTCTGTAACTCGGGAACGAAACAATCTGGCAAAATTCTGTTTGCGGCATTTAAAGTTTCTCGAAGAATTGACACAGAGTCGCGAAAACCGCAAAGTTCTATCTCTGCTGGTTACCGAGAAACCCTGTGATTACAAGCAATCTGGGACACAGTGTACATACTTTTGCGAAAGTTTCGATGAACCTCTTTATTTTTGTCTTTACTACTTTGTCATATACTAAGTTCTGGCAAATTGCGACCACTTACATTGAATTCGGTTATTTTCACAAAATTAAGTTCGTTAGCACTCTTTAGTTGTTTAATTTTTTGCACTACCGACATTTTATTTCATCTACATTAATAACTCAGACATAGGCCACCTTGAAATTGTTTTTTTTTGCAAAATTAAGTTCGTAAGCACTTTTTAGTTGTTTATTTTTTTGCTCTAGTCACTACCAACATTTTATTTCCTGTACATTTCCAACTCACACATGGATCATAAAAATAAAAAATATATATTAAAAAAAAAACAGTATACAGGGTGTTTCTTAATTGAGTGTCAATATTTAAGGAGGTGATTTTTGGGTCCATTTTAAGAAGAAAATTTCATATAAACATATGTCTTAAACGGTATAAATTTTGAGATACAGGGTGTTAAACTTTCAATCATTTCATAATTTTTCGATAATATCTCGAATACCACTTTAGGTATTGTAATGAAATTTGGTATAGAGGTACTATGCATCTAGTGGAACTTTTTGATGTAAAACATTTTTTTAATTTCCACCAGTCCGTACGGAATCCGACCTGCATATTTTCCCAGACATTGATGGTACGTCACTGATTTTTTTTTAAATAAAAATTATTTTTGAAATTCCCATTCATTTTTGAGCAAGTTTGATCCCTTGGTAATTTTGTGTTGGACGCACGGTTTTCGTTTTAAAAAATAAAAACCCTTTCTCTGCATGGTCCAAACAATCCTGGTCATAAGACGGATATCACCATGCATGCAGAGGAATATTATTGTATTAAACTCGAGAAATCAAATCTTGTCGAAAATAAATACTAAAAGTTTTCAAAAACAAACAAATGAATCAATAAAAATGCTTTATTTTAGAAAAATCAGTGGCGTGAAAGTAATAACTATGTCCATTCTTATTAAAATCAGAAATCGCTTTATCTTAGTGAGAGATATTTGTAGATAATAGTATGTAGTCTTCAGTCACCAATCTAGGACCACCATTTCAATGTTATTCAGAAGTCTGTTCTTTCATAAATACTTTTTATAAATTTTATTAAAATAATATGAAATTCTTCAACAATAACAAGTTATTTACTACTATACAACTAGGTACATAATTAATAATTTCAACAAAAATAATTAGGTTTTAACAAATTGACAGCACACTTTGTGAAACAAAATAGAAGAAAAAAAAATAGATAAGTTGTTGAAAATGCCCACCACCTTGGAGAATACACGCTTCAGCCCTTTTCCTCATGTTGTCGCGAACTCTTTGAAGGATACCCTCGGTCTTTCTGATAATATCGCAAGAATCTCTTATACAATCCTTCAGCTCCTCTACAGTGTTTACTGGCCTGAGGTAAACTAAAGATTTAAGATGCCCCCATAGAAAAAAATCCAAACTATTTAGGTCTGGGTACCTAGGGGGCCATGGTTGGGGTCCGCCACGACCTACCCAATACTAAAGTGAGCGGGCGCGCCATCGTGCATGAACCACATTCTGTTTCTAATCAGAATTGGTATATTTTCTAACAATATCGGCAAATCGTTCTCACGAAACCGGCGATAATTATGGCCATTTAGTCTTTCTGGGAAGAAAAAAGGTCCAATTAGGTGATTTTCGATAATGCCAGCCCAAACATTTACAGAGAATTGCTCTTGATGATGATGTTCTACAATGGCATGGGGGTTCTCGTCGGCCCAGATATGATTATTGTGGAAGTTTCTGATAGCGTTCCTGGAGAAGTTCGCTTCATCTGTGAACATTATTTCGCGATCAAATACGGGATTACGCGCATTTTTTTCTAAAAACCATTCACATAAATTAACTCGGAAAGGAAGATCTCGGGGAAGTAAGGCTTGCACTCGTTGAATGTGATATGGGTATAAAAAAAATCATGTAGAATTCTCCAAACTAGGATGTGCGAAATATTTAGGTTAATTCCAATTTTTCTAGTACTCAGTTCAGGATTTTCATCTATGGAATTTAATACTGCCTCTTCAATTTCTGGAGTTCTTACAGTCCGATGGGCCCCTTTTAATTGATTATTTGACTTGAATGTACCTGTTTCAGTCAACCTTCTATGCAAATTTGCAAATATTCGCCTATCTGGTATGACTCTACCAGGAAAGCGCTCTTGATATAATCGCCTAGCTTCCGGTGAACTGCCATCAGCCAAACCATACATGTAATGCATGTCTGCCAACTCTTCATTGGTAAACTCAACATTTCTTTTCTCAGATATATCAGATATTTAGAACACAAAGTTAATTAAACCCGACTGAATCTGAAAGCTGAACTGTCAAATTAAGTTACAAGAGAAGTATTAATTCTGACAGCCAAAGCCTACTACAATAATAATTATTATTAGTAATCTTTCTTTATTGATGAACTAATAGTATTTTATAGGTTCGTGTTAAAAAATTGTAAGTTCAAATAATAATTTTGAAATGTTTGGGTATTAGTTATTCATAAGCAAATTTGAATTCTTGAAATTCAGTAAGAAAAAAAATTTCCTTGCATGCCATGGCGATTGGTGTAGTCATATTAGCGATATTGTTAAATCTCTGCAGAGAAACGGTTTTTATTTTTTAAAACGAAAACCGTGCGTTCAACTCAAAATTACCAAGAGATCAAACTTGCTCAAAAATGAATGGGAACTTCAAAAATATTTTTATTTAAAAAAAATCAGTGGCGTACCATCAATGTCTGGGAAAATATGCAGGTCGGATTCCGTACGGACGCCACTGGTGAAAATAAAAAAAAAATGTTCTACATCAAAAAATTCCACTAGATGCATAGTACCTCTATACCAAATTTCATTACAATATCTAGAGTGGTATTCGAGATATTATCGAAAAATTATGAAATTATTGAAAGTTTAACACCCTGTATCTCAAAATTTACACCGTTTAGGACATAAGTTTATATGAAGTTTTCTTCTTAAAATGGACCCAAAAATCACCTCCTTAAATATTGACACTCAATTAAGAAACACCCTGTATAAATCAATTTTCATCGATTAAAAACGTCCAAAACAATATCGAGTTAGAATATCGACCGCGCGACCTCTGAACAATTGAACTTCCACATGCCGACGTGATGCCGCGACCGATCGATCGAATTATGAGAAAAGACCGACTGATGACCCAAATCGCGATTTCATATTCCATTTGCTATCACGTTCGGCTGACGCTCAGTAGCTGTGAAATCTTCGGGTGCTTTCGTCAAGCTTTAAGGTAATCAGGGCAATTCGGACTGCCCAGCCTAGATCTTAGTATAGCACATTTCATTATGCCCAAGGAACACAACGAGACCACTCGAACCACCGCGCGCGGTTTATAGTGTAGCGTATTTAACTTTTCCCAAGGTTCTCGTTTTATTACAACTATTAGGAGGGACGGTCAAACGAATAATTTATTTTCTAAAATATTTTTGGGGGGTCATGATGATGACCCTATGGAAGAGCTGCCACTGATATATACTGCGCGAATGTATGTCTCGTCTAACTCAAAATATTAACTTGCCAAAATAAGCCAAAAAAAACAGCTGTACTGCTCTTCAATATTTCTAATTTCTATTAGTACACTAGCGCTTATCAAAAATATTACGTTTCTCCCTAAATAAAATCTTTAAATATAAAAGACAATTTAAAATAATGTGAAGATGGACACTTTTATTACAGAAATTTAACATTTCAATTGTGTAATAGGATGTACTCCTATAGCCCGCGAGAGGTTCAGAAAATTCAAATCACCCGCAAAAAAATTATAGATTTGACACACCTAGTTCATTTGTAATTACTGTCAACCAACCTAATAAAAATATAAGCTATAGTCGCTAGAAAGAGACAAACAGATAAACATTTGGAGAGCCGCCCGATTAACTTGAAGCGCTTCGAGCGATGCGTTATGAATAACAGTCAGCTCTGAGCGCTCAGAATTCTAGTTACTTATTGCGGGTAACATATACGCATGGAAAAAAGTTAGGGATAATGAACAAAAAGATCGTTTTTGCAAACAAAATATATTATTTATAGTTGGAATTATTAAAAATTTTCCTTTATAGCGCGAAATTATATTATTTCAAAAATGATTTCATGATAATAATACAAAATAAAATCGACTAGTGAATAATATACAGGGTGAAGTCAAGGCATGTTTTTAGTGAATTTGAAACACCCTGTAGCATAAACTGCCTGCAATTTTTAAACTGTATATAGGTAATTTTGAAGCCTGATTCTTTAAAAACATTTTGACTTTTGGATGATCAACGTATCTTTGTTTTTAAAGAAAATATAGCAATATTAGTATGGTGATGTTTTACCTGTATTTCTCTTGCCCACCCATAAAAATGGGAATATTAAAGATTCCATTCGAAATAGGGTTAGTGACTTTTTTTCAAAATAGTAAGACCGTGATTTAGCACAGATTATTGTTCATATGGAAAGAATTATTGATGTTGAAGTTAAGTTAGAAAAATATATCATTTTACAAATTTATTCATGGTAGGTTACTACCTACCTTTATTACTATAAAGAAAATTTATAAATTTATTCAACAAAACTAAAAAAATGGGATCAACTTAGTGGAAAAAATAAAAACATAAAAAAGTAATGTTCTATATGAAGACCGTTATTTTCTGTCACTGCTTGAATACGTCTAGGCATACTCCTTATGCAATTGTCAATAGCGTCTTGTGGTAGCTGATCCCATATAACAGGTAAAATGTTTCGTAATTCCTGTAGATTGTTCGGTGGGTAATGGTGTGAACGAATGACCCTTTTTAGAAAATCCCAGTGGTTTTCTATAGCATTAAGACCTGGTAATCTTGCTGGCAATCTTAAATGATCAATCTGGTTCTCCTGGATTTGATCAAGTACAATCTTAGCTCTATGTGGGCCAGCGTCTTCATCCAGAAATATAAATCATTTATGATGTCGTTTCGATATGTCTCACCATTCATGGTACCGTCGCATAAGTACAATTGAGTACGACCACCGTAAAAAATCCCGGCCCAAACCATTATTCCTCCACCTCCGTAAGGATGAACCTCTTGGACTAAACCAGGTCGAACGCGTCCTCCAGTGTCTCCAAATACTCAATCGCCTTGTATTACTATGCAAGCACACTCTGGTTTCATCCGTGAACTTGACATTGTTCCATTCTAGGCTAAGCGATTCCGACATAGTAAGAGGGACAAAGCGCCAAGGTCTTCTTACCCTTAAATTGACCGCATGTAAGCGGTTTATGATAGTTCTATAACTGAGCTGAACTCCGCTGGCTCTTCTTAAATCACCGGGTATTCCCGAAGCTTGTCTAGTCATATTTCTTCGTGCTGTTAAATTAACGAAACGGTCCTGCATTCTGGTGGTAGATCGCGGTCTTCCAGAGCGAGGTCTTTCGGACACAGAACCTGTTTCTTGAAATCGTTTATTTAATCTACTGATCACACTTTGTGAAACATTAACTGCATTTGCGGCATCTGCTTGACTCATGCCAGCTTGTAGCATATTAATGGCTCTATTAGCGTTGTCTATCGTTAAGTGCCTTCGTACCATTTAGCACAATATAAAAACACTTCTCTCAGTATTAATACTAATGACATTTCAAGACGGGATACTTCAAATTTCAAAGCATTCTAGATGTCTTGTTTTTATGGGCATAATAGAAATATGGGTAAAACTAGGGGTTCGCGAGACCACGAGACTAGTCTCGGTCTCGAAACGAGACCGATACTCAAAAAGTATTTCGAAACCGAGACTTACCTATCGATCTCGATCTCAAAGTGAAGTAGCAAAATAACTAATGTTATATATATATATATATATATATATATATATATATATATATATATATATATATATATATATATATATATATATATATATATATATATATATATATATATATATATATATGTTGATTTTTACTCCTTCACGGATGGAAAAATACAATGTGTTTTCATTCCGGGTGTGCATCCGTTCACTACTGTCGTTCTGAAAAGAACAGTTTTGCTGACGTTTCGCCAAAATCACATTTGGCATTTTCGAAGCTTTCTTTCTCGCGTCCGAATAGAGACTGAAGTGTTGGTGACTGCGACGCTTCCTTTTATACCCCCACTCGGGGCCGAAGGTTATATCTGCGCAGGCGTTGGTCATTATTTATGTTTTCCGGATGGTGCTGTTGCGCTAATTGCGCTTGAGTTTTTGCGATTTTAGATTTGTCGATTATTGTCTTCCATACTGTTGGTAGTTTTAATGATTCGTCCCTTTTATTCAAATCACCTTGTTTTTCAATTTCTATGGCTTCTCGGATTATTCTGGTCTTATAATGTTCTATATTGGCAATCTCCTTACACCCATCGAAATTTATTTTATGGCCGGTTTCCTGATGATGTAGGAATAAAGCTGAGGTTCCTTGTTTATTTCTGATGCTGAGTTTATGCTCTTCCACTCTTGCTGATATTCGCCTGTCAGTTTGCCCTACGTACAACTTTTCACAGTCCTGGCACGGAATACTGTAGACTCCGTGGTTTTCCAGTTTGATTTTATCTTTTGGGTTTCCGAGTAGTTTACCTATAGTTGTTTGTGGCTTGTGTATTGTTTGTATGTTGTGTTTCCTCAGACTTCTTCCGATTCTGTCTGTTGTGCCTTTTACATATGGTAAGACTACTCGTTGCTTTCCCGGCTCATGTTTTTTGTTGTTCGTTGTTTGGGAAACCTGTGCATTAATAGCCTTCTCCATGGTGCGATTTGTGTAGCCATTTTTTTTAAAGCACTAGATATTACCTTAAGTTCGTTTTGTCTCGTCTGTGTTTCAGTTAGTCGCACGGATCTAGATATTAGAGTATTTGCCACAGCTTGAATTTGTGCTGGGTGATGATGTGATGAAGCGCCCCTGGTTTGTGTATTTTTGGTAAACCATAGAGTTTAGAACATCTGCTCGACTTTTCCCGTGGTATGATTTTTTGTTGAATTTCGGGGTTTATTGGTGAACTTTTCATTTTATTTTTGAGTTGTTTATTCTAGGTACGTTGTCGGGTCCCTTGGAACAGGCTAATAACAATTGTCAACAATGTCACCATCCGGAAAACATAAATAACGACCAACGCCTGCGCAGATATAACCTTCGGCCCGTTGAGAAGGAAAAATAAAAGGAAGCGTCGCAGTCACCAACACTTCAGTCTCTATTCGGACGCGAGAAAGAAAGTTTCGAAAATGACAAATGTGATTTTGGCGAAACGTCAGCAAAACTGTTCTTTTCAGAACGACAGTAGTGACACAACACATTGTATTTTTCCATCCGTGAAGGGGAAAACAGCACTATATATATATATATATATATATATATATATATATATATATATATATATATATATATATATATATATATATATATATATATATATATATATATATATATATATATATATATATATATATATATATATATATCTTTTCAGAAACAGTAGTGAACGGATACACACCCGGAATGAAAACACACACATATATATATATATATATATATATATATATATATATATATATATATATATATATATATATAAGTTTGGGGGCAAATTAATTGATGCAAAAAATAATTTGTCTATAATCAATTATATTATACTAGCATTTTATATGTTCTTATAACAACGATACTAGTGAAACAGTCATTTAAAAAACGATATAAATAACCATAAAAAGAGAATTTCCCAAATTTAAAAATTCTATTAGCGAAATTCCACTTCACATGTCGAAAACCGTAAATTGCTACCATGTTCTCAAAGAGAGACACTTTATCACAACTATACTATATAGGATTTTGATATTGTGATCTTTATAAATATATAATCGGTTTTCATGTTTAATTATTGAAAGTAACTAAAATTCAAAAATTTTTAGTTTTTTGGTTCAAAAATTAATAACTAATAGACTGAAACAACCAAAAACATCGCAGTATCATATTCTTATATAGTATAGATACGGTAAAGACGCCAACAGACGAAGCAATTGTGATGATGTTTGTTTAAAAATTTTCCGACTCAAAATAAACAAAAACTTGTTAAAAAAAACCAGTGAAAATTTTTAACATTTTCTTCTTTAATCGCTTCGATGGCTTGCTAATTAAAGAAGGTACGTGTTTTATAGAACAATATTTTTGTATTGATTTTGTTTGTATTTGAAAACAATTGATGATATAAAATTTTTAACTATATGTGTATAATAAAAATAATACATATGCATACGGACAAGATTTTCAACAAACAAAACACAAAGTAGAATTTGGCTTAGGATTTTAAATAGATGATCAATAAAGCTAATTCAACTATTATGCTTAAAAAATAACGAACTGTTCTAATAACAAATTAAAAATTTAAATTTCTAAACATACATTATAAGCATATTTTTAGATTTTATTTTAACCTATACAATAAACCTAAAAATATTACACAAAAATTTAAACTAATATTTTATAATTTCATTTTTCAAGTTACTTTTATACCATGAATGAATACATAATAAGCATTTGTTTAAAGTTTCATTTAACATGCTTCTTAGTTTTGTATTAATTAACCCTACTTGTGAAAATAAACGCTCTACTGCTACAGAGGTGGCCTGTGTTAATTTAAGTGCAAATATTCTATAATAATCATATAATCCATGTCATAGTTATCGTCACTTGAGGAACTTGATATTATTGGTGATTCAGTAGGCACATACATTTTCTCAAAAAAGGTTATAGATTGATCTTTCAGACGAAAAATTGAGCAAGTAGATATTTGTTTAATAAATAAATATACTTTTAAAATCTACTCCACTTTTCAAATTTATAGTTAACTTACCAAAGAACAAAAATAGTTGATTCACAAGTAGTATTATAAACCATAGCCGCCTTTGTGCAAGCACAACGTGCAGACCCCTAAGAACGGTCCTGGTTAAGAAAGTAAATACACATCAAAGTAATAAAAGTTTGGTTCAAAATAGCAAAGTTTACAGAATACCTAAGGGTGCTTTACTTGGCCATCGATCGTGTTCTAACCTATTGAATTATAACGTCTGTCCCTAGAATGACCAACACGTTGCTTGCATGAGGCACCATTATACAGTGTGTCCTTATTTTGTGTTTAATATATCTTATTCCATTTATATATCTTTCGAAATGTCAAATAATTATTGTTCTGTGGATGGTTGTGTAAGTAACTCTAGTGATGTGTGGCCTTTCTGTTGATGTCCAAAGAACAAGGGATATGTGATATTTATTTTGATACACCTACTATTGTCCGTATATCTTCATTTACTGATTCCATCTGTCGGCAACATCATTTCGAATTATAGATTTTTGGAATAATTTTTTATATAAATATACCTACATTTTTTCTACTTTACTGAAATGTTCAAACAATGGGTTTTTTTACATTAAATTTTTAAGATTGGTAAAACTCTGGGTTTCGCACGTAGGCTTCCATGTACTTTTGTCTAAATAACATCTCGCGAACAATTTTATTTTTAAAATTTTGGTTTCGAGACCGATACCGAGACTAAGTAGGTCTTTCGAAGCATCGAGACCGAGACCGTAAACATTTTCCAAGACCGAGACCGATTCAGTCTCGGTCTCGTTCTCGCGAACCCCTAGGTGAAACATCACCATACTAATATGGCTGTATTTTCGTTAAAAACAAAATATTTTTAATGAGGCTTCAAAGTTACCGATAAACAGTTTAAAAATTGCAGGCAGTTTATGCTACAGGGTGTTTAAAAAATTGACTAAAATAACATTTGCCTTGACTCCACCTTGTATCTTTTTCAGTAGTCAATTTTATTTTGTATTATTATCATGAAATCATTTTTGAAATAATATAAATTTAAGCTATAAAGGCAAATTTTTAATTATTCCAACTAGAAATAATATATTTTGTTTGCAAAAACGACCTTTTTTTCATTATCCCTAACTTTTTTCCATGTGTGTATAAACCTCCCAGGGCGCGTGTCAACTCACTACTTCTTAACAACTGATAAGAAAAGACGCGGGAAATATTCAAGCAAATTCAGCTCAGAAGAAAAAAAATCTACCAAGATGTCTGGTTTAAAAAAGCGGATATTAGACACAGAATGTCGTCAATTCCGTCAGTCCGCCAGTTAAGAAAGGATAAAATTAATAAACACATTACCGATTTAGGGCAACAGCAAGAAAAGGTCCATTTCTAGACAGTGTTGTTAAAGCTAGTTTGATAGTTAATTCCAAAATAGCGAAAATATCGAAGTCGTTTTCTAAGGGTGAGTTTGTTAACCCTCGGTCGGTCGCGTGTGTATCAAAACGATACAAGAGCGCCAATTTTGTCTGCCATTTTACAACGCGACAGTGGGAAGAAGCCGCCTTGCTTATGAGTTCCTGTGTCGCCTCAGTCTACCTTTCGCTCGTGGTCGCGAAGGTCTGTTAATTTCGTGTGGGTAATTTTCGGCGTATTGTAACATATTGATACATTGCGACATAACGTGTAAGTGTTATTTTACATTAATCATTTCAAGTAGATATTTTTATATTTTTGTTTTTAGTATGATGGATGAGAAGCGGAACTTCAATTTTAATAACCCGGATGATGTAGAATATCTCCGAAAGTATATGGTAGGAGAGGTTGAATTTAGAAAGACGTCCTAACCAAACGGAAGACTTTGGGGATGAACCGGACACCGATGCAGAGAATCAATTAGCAGAAAGAAGGGTTGGTTCCTCTGATACTGAGGAGAGTGGGACCGATGAAGAAACTGACTCATACACAAATTTATTCTACCTTGGAAAAGACAATGCCACAAAATGGATGAAGTTACCACAATTGAAGAAGCGACGCCCTGAGCCACACAATATTGTAAGACGTCTCCCAGGAGTGATATACGATGCACGTTCAGCAAAGTTACCTATAGAATGTTGGAGTAATCTTTTTTCTGATACGATGCTGCTAAAAATAGTCGAGTTCACAAACCAGTTTATTCATCTTGAAGTAAGGGATCGGTTTGATAGACAGCGTGATGCAAATGACACAGACCTAACAGAAATCAAAGCCTTTATAGGTCTTTTGTATCTGGCAGGAACATTGCATGCCAACAGATTGATGTTGGAGGATCTCTGGGGTACAGATGGACATGGCGTGGAAATATTCCGTCTCGTTATGAGTCTAAGAGGGTTCAAATTCCTCATGAGATGCCTGCGCTTCGATGACCGCAACACAAGAACTGAACGGAAGGCTGTTGACAACATTGCACAGATTCGTGATCTATTCGAAAATTTCGTTTCTAACTGTAAGCAAAGCTATTCACTCGGACAGTGTGTCACAATTGACGAGAAATTAGAAGCTTTCAGGGGACGTTGCAGGTTGAAACAATATATCCCTTCAAAGCCTTCCAAATATGGCGTGAAAATTTATGCGTTGTGTGATGCAGTTACTTTTTACACCCACAATATGGAGATCTATTCTGGAAGGCAGCCCCAGGGACGTTATGAACTAAGTAATAAACCATCCGATGTCGTCAAAAGATTGTCAGAACCTATTTATGGAACAGGACGAAATATTACGGCGGATAACTGATTTACAGACGTGAAGCTGGTTACTGAGCTAAAGAGTAACAAATTGTAGTATGTTGGCACAATAAAAAAAAAATAAGAAAGAACTGCCAGTAGATCTTTTAAATGTGAAAGCACGACCTCTACATTCGAGTATGTTTGGAGAACACACAGTTGTTTCTTATGTACCAAAGAAGAATAGAAACGTACTTGTTATATCTTCCCAGCATTACGATGATGACATAGATCATGAGACAGGAGAAGCTGCTAAACCAGAAATGATCATATACTATAATAAGACCAAATCAGGTGTCGACGTTGTTGACAAGCTCTGCGAGTCTTATAACGTTGCCAGGAACACACGCCGCTGGCCAATAGTAGTTTTTTTTGCCATGTTGAATGTTTCAGGCATAAATGCTCGAGTTATTTCAAAAGGAAATGGACAAGAGTGTACGCGACGTCGTCTTTTTCTTCGAAAACTTGGTCATGAATTAGCCTTATCGCAACTGCAAAGAAGAAGTCTCAGGACACAAGGCTTGCCACGTTCACTTTCTGAAGGTCTTAGAAGATTCAGCCCAACTGTACAACCTGATGGAGAAGCTATATGAATGATATAGCACCTCAAGGGAAGCGTCGTCGCTGCACACTGTGTTATACATCACGGAAGACCAGATTAACTAAAACCAGTTGCAAAAATTGTAAGCAATACATTTGTGGCGAGCATACAGTTCCAGTATGTACATCATGTTACCCTCGGTTACAAGAACAAGAAGACTCAAGTGAAGGCTAAGTGTATGGTGCCTGCAGTGAAGCAATCAGAATGTTTATTTTCTTTATTTGAATTTTTTAGGAAAAAAGATTTTATTTTTTTGTGAAATAAAAACACAACATTTTATTTTTGTTATCTAGCTAAAATAAAAAAAAAATGTAGTATGTTTTTAGTTAGGTTTTATTTCTAGTTTGTAGGTATCTACCATTTTTGTAAATACATGAATATTATAAATTTCTACTAAAAGAATAAATTATAAAAATATAAAAAACAAAACTAAAACCACAATAATCTGGTGTCATATTACTCATCTTTATATTTATGCATCAAAGAGATACATTGCGACCTGGTTAAAACTGGTGGTTTCGGAGATTTTAAAATAAATATTTTGGTGCCTTAAAATATTGACACTTAAGTTATAATTAAGTAGCATATAATCAACTGCATATATATCAGGTATAATCTACAAATAAACTTGATACAAAATCTTCATTACTTTTATTGTAAATTTGAGTCAAAATTAGATTGTATCATTTTGATACACTGCAACATATTTTATACAAAATAAGGTTGCGACCGACACAGGGTTAAAGAGTGCCTAGTAGATGTTGCAGAACTTTTGTGCCCAGAGAAGAAGAAAGAATTTGAGAAAGTGGGCATATCGCGACGTACTGTTGTGTTCGACGTTTAGATATGATGGCTAGGGATATAAAAAAAAAAGAGTGATAGATTGGCTGGTTTGGCTTTGGATGAGAGTACCGATTTATCTGACACAGCCCAGTTAGCTATTTTTATACGAGGTTTTGATGAAGAATTTGTAGTGACAGAGGAATTACCGGCTTTACGGTCACTACAAGGGATCACTACTAGAAGAGGTGTAAAGTACTTTTGAGCAACATGGTTTGAAATGATGCAAATTAGTTGGGAGTGTGCACAGATGGTGTACCTTCAATGGTCGGTTCACGAAAACGTTTTATCGGAATTCTGAATAATTCAGAATTGCATTATCATCTTGTTTCTCAGCTTCCTGATAAGATTTGGTTTGATGATTCCAAAGAAATAAATTAATTAATTAAAAAAAATATGTTTTACATTTTTTTTTAAACATTCATTAAAACCACTGAGCGACAAAAAGATGTTTTTAATGAAAAAAAAAAAAAAACGTGTAGTAAAAAACTTAAAAGTAGTTCCTTCTAGTCCTCCCTTCCCCCCTTTCAGCTACCTTTGACTCTCAACATTTTCCTAAGTAACTTAAGTTATTACATCAATCACTTAAATATTATGCAGTTACGTATCGTTTGAAAAAAAATTATCTGGAAAACTTGCTTTAAGAACGAATATCTAATATATATAATCGAAGTTTAAGAGAAAACTTTTATATGACAAACTAACATGTGACACCCTGTATACGCTCTTTACGCCATAAGATCTATACTCCGTGGAAGACAAATATTTAAACTTTTTTTTTTGGCCAACATGTTGCATGTATGTCCCAGTGCCCAGTGGTTTAGCATCGTTAAATAATACAGTAAAAACAAAGTCTCTATAAAGTGTTTGCTTAGATTTCAAAACGCATAACACTCAAAGTGTAGTGAAATTAGTCTTCTTTTTTTCTAAAACTATCGACAAATAATATTTTAATTGGTGGAATTTTAGCATCAGACGTGTTTTGATCTTCTTAAAGTCTTAAACAATTTTTAATTATTCCTTTCGAACAAATAATCTGATATGTGCCACTAAAATATTTTGAAACCCTAAATACTGCAAAGTGTATTTTATTACCAATGAAAGAAATTCTTAAAAATGCGGGATGGGAAAGGGATACTCCAATTATAGTAAATCAGAAAGCTAAACCAAATAAGGCTCTGATATTACCTTAGATTCAAAGTCTGAAAAATCCGCAAATCCGCTTCCAAACCCACCATCAAACGGATCGCTACCAAAAGCATCTTGCTGCTTCTTTATCGTCGGGGGTTGCGTCGGTCTAGGCGGGGCTGGCCGAGGAGGAGGCTGTTTACTTTTCTTCGGGGGCAACGCAGGACTAGGACTCGAGGGTCGCGGTGGAGCAGGTGAAGAAACACCTACGCTTTCCCTCGTTGGGGCATGTAGAACAGCAAAGGGATCACAACCAAATGGGTCTTTTTCAGCCTAAAAAGTATACATTCAATATGGTACTAGGAAAAACAAAATTGTAAAGTATTTACTTCATGTTACTGCCTAATAGGCAGGCATGCAGAGGTAACTAAAATATTTTTTGAAGATCTTTTTTCTTGTTTTAGATGAAAGATAAAAAACACACATAGATAAATATAGTTACCTCTAACGCTGCGTCAGCATTTTTATTTGTATCGTCAAAATTGGTAAACGGATCTGGTTGTGCATTATTAAAAGAACCGCCAAATGGATCAGCCTCAAAACCATCCTAAAACATAAAATTTACGTTTAAATGTAAATACTTTAAATAATTACTGGACACTTACATTTACCGGTCTCGAAAATGCCGCATTAAATGGATCATTAGTCGCTGTTGATTCTTTGCTCTTGAATGGATCTAAAAATTATGATTAGACATACAAACAAACAAACAAAAGTATGCTTTATGGCCGCAAGAAAATTGAAATATTAATCGAACAAAAAATCATATTTTTCGATAGGTCAATGCAAATACATAAATTGTAAATATAACATGCGTTATATTCGTAACATTGCCGTAAAGCGGTTAATGAATCCCGGTGAACTTAACAATAAAATTACTCTATTTTTTTATGGTTACACTTTTTGTTTAACTTCACTTATTTTGCTTGTATCAAAATAAGTGAAGTTAAACAAAAAGTGTACCGAACTAATATAGTAATTAAAGTGTGTAAAAAAAAGAAAATGTAGAACTTTAATTTGTAACAAAAATAACACTGGCCGACAAGATTTTTCTAACACAGGCAAGCTCATTATTTTCACAGTGGAAATACCCTCCCAATAATGAAAAAAATATTCGAAAAGCCCTAATACGTATAATTTTTTAATAGCCTAATTAGAACCTTTTATATTGGCAGGTAAACAATTTTATTGTGGGGCGGCTAAAATGGGTCCATTTTACAACGGAAAAATTACCTAAACTGAGTTCTTTACAACATTAGACATAAAATAAACGTTAAACATCACTCTTCTGTTGAGTTTCGAATTGAGTGGTTCTCTGTGTATCGATAAGCACGTGTATGTGAAGACGAGAATGTCGAGTCAAACGCGACGAAGTTGCAAAATTTCTCCTGACAAATTTTGTTATATTTGTGGAGAATTTCTGGTGAAATCACAAGCCAGGCCATTTTCCGAAAACGTAAAAAAAGCCTACTTTAAATATTTTGGTGTGTTAATTGGGTATCAAAATAAGCGGTGGGTTCTCCATGTGTGCTGTGTATCATTGGTGCAGTGGATGAAGGGAAAGAGAAAAAGTATGCCTTTTGCAGTTCCAAAGGTATGGCGAGAACCCACCAATCATTCTGACCATTGGTATTTTTGCCTGACAAAGACTGAAGGTTATTCCAAAAAGTGAAAGCATAATATAGAATATCCAAATCTGCAATCTGCCATACGACCTGTTCTTCATAATGCAAATTTGCCAGTGCCGATTGATAAGATAACGCATCATCAGGCAGCTCAGAAGAACAGTGCACCGATCCCACTTTTACCACAGGTCCCAGTTCCGGCGAGCCACATTTGATTGTTCAAAGTGAATTAAATGATTTAGTATGTGATTTCGGGTTATCCAAGCAACAGTCAGAATTTCTGGGGTCCCGTCTTAAGGGATGGAACCTTTTAGCCAAAGAAGCAAAAATTACGAATTTCAGAAAAAGAAATGCTATTTTTTCTGAATTCTACAGTATGGAAAATTTGTTGTGCTCGGGTACTGATATTGACAGTTTAATGCAGAAACTTGATATTGTACATTCTCCCCGTGAGTGGCGCTTATTCATAGACTCATCTAAATATAATAATAATAATAATAATTAGAGACCGGATTTTAAGCAATTTTGCTTATGCTTAAATTTGTAAGCACCTCAATTAAATATTAATTAGGTATAACAATGACAAAAACACTATTTTTTTCACAAAAAAATATGCTTTTTTTGCTTTTTTCTTAATTTCGAACTTATTTTATAAAATCAGAACTTATTTTGCTTTTTTTTATTCCATTGAAAACAAACGCGCACCTTAACTTCAGAATGTCTTTTAGGGAAAGACCCGATCGATATATAATAATTTAAAAAACAGATGTGTGGGCACTCACGTAGTTTTAGGATGCTATTAGCAAAGTTTACTAAATATACTAAAAGCTCTCGTATAAAAATATTCCTTGCGCGAAGCGAAATTACTCTTCGAGCGCCCCGGTAAAAAGCCATAAATCAGGCGGCATGATGGAGTAGCGGTGCGCCTTTGATCCACGCCAGAATTAAAACTTTGCTATTAGTTACTGCCTGTCGTTCAGATAGTACCTACTGTGCTGCGTAAATATTAATATTAATTAATAAAAAATGGCCGGTAATCTAAGGGTATGGATAATCGACAACCCAGAATTAAAACTCGAAAATGGCAAAGTTTTTTGTCAAGCTTGCGTTAAAACGGTAAGGTTTACATAAAACACCGAGTTATCATTCTAGGACATATCAAAGAATAATATAGGTATTGCGTACCTATAATAATTATTTTTGGTGATATAGAAAATCCCAAGATAATTAGTGGTAACGACACGCACGACATGTATTAAAAAATAATAAATATTTAGCCCCATTGTTTTATAAATAAAAAGTATCTAAAAAATAGCTTCGAAGCAAGCATTCTATAATCCACTAATGCCTCTATATTTTCACTGACTTAACCCAAGTAAAATGAATTTGATTTTATTAAGGAAAAAATGTTAGATCAAAATTGTTTAGGAATGAAAATAATTTCGAAATATTTTTAGTTTAAAGATTATCTTAAAAACAGCACTCTCTTAAATATTAGCAGGTAATTATCATTAATAAATATTACCCTGGTATAGCCTAGAATGGTGCATATTCTTAATAAATATTTTTTTGATAAAGGCAGCTAAAAAGTGCTTTTTGTTGTAGATTCAATGTGTTAAAAAGTACGACATAGTTCAACATTTGAAAACAAAAGTACACTCAGAAAAAATGAAAAAGTTTAAAGTTAATAAGCTTAAACAACAAACAATTGGTTCTTCCTTGGCATCTACTTCCGTAATGAACAACAAGAATTTAATCTAGACCTTTGCAATGCCATGCTTAAAGCAAATATTCCTTTAAACAAATTAAAAAACAAGCACTTCAAAAATTTCTTAGAAAAATATTGCAAACGAACTATTCCAGACGAAAGTACTCTACGCAAGACATATATTTCTCCTGTATATCTCGATACAATTAAACAAATCAAAGCAATGATTGGAAGCAATTATGTATGGATTACTGTTGATGAAACTACAGATAGTCGTGGGCGTTATATCGCAAATTTGATCATTGGCGTTTTGTGCCACGAGACTCCTACAAAAGGATATTTAATAAGTTCAAAAGAATTGAGCAAAACAAACAGTAATACTATATCCAAATTTGTACATGAAGGGCTAGCTAACTTTTATTTACCGGAAGCTGTACCAAGTGAAAAAGTAGGGTAGATTGGGGTAATTCGGAACGGATTTTTCTATGTTCATTTTATTTCGAGATATTTTCATGGAATTTAAGTAGAGAAATTTACTGTTGTACCACTAACTTGCTTGAAATGTTCTATAACAGACCTATATTTACAAAGGAATTTATTTAAACGTTTATTATTTTAAAATTACATTTTTTTAGAATGATGAAATGTGTTCCGGTTTACCCCAGGTAGGGGGTAAATACGAACGTATGCATCAAATTGTTATACGAGCAGCAGTAATAGCTATGGGGTAATGAGGAACATTATATTTTAAGTTCAAAACTATAACATTTGAAATTTTTAATTTATCTTAAAAAATAAGAAAATTATGTGACCTGAATTTGGTAACCCACATATAAAACGCAAACGTCATTTTTATTAATAATTTTATTTTAAAAATACAAAATTGTCTCTTAATTTATTTTTTTTTAAATTCCTTGACTTGTTTCCAATATTTCTCTATGGTCTGCATATTAGGTATGGGTTCGAAACGGCTATTTCCACTTAATGAAATGGGTCCATAGAAGATATTTTGAGGAGATATTTCATCAATATCTTCACGATGTGGCCAGCGGAACTCGTTTCCAAGTCGTTCTAGAAATCTAATTGTGACACTGTTCTTTTGATCATCAGAATCTAGGATTTTGCCAACATAAAAATTCTTAAATTTGGGATAGTCAACCGCATAAAATGAACCAATAGTAGCGACTGGAATGTCAACATTACTTTGATCTTCTGTATCAGATGCGATTTCGCTGGAGAATTGCGACTGATTGCCTTTAATCAGACTTGTGGACTCATCTCGGTCACCAGATAATGCACCAATATTTCTAGTTGCGTATTTAGAAATCGGCTGTTTTCGAGGAAGTTTTAAAGCGGGTTGAAAACTTGGATCATCATCTGAATCATCCGAGAATGAAGGTTCAGGAATAGGAATATTATTTCCAATGTATTCAGGAGTTTTCTTTTTAGTAGTCCGTTTCTTTGTAATTTTGGACTTTTGTTTCTCTTTAATTTCTTTTTCCCTGTTAAGAACATCCTGCATTGTTAAGACCTCCCCATACTTCTGAGATTTTAAGTTTACTCTTCTTTGGGTGTTAGGAGATTGTGACTTGGAGGTTACGTCTTGAAATTTGCTCACAAATATATCTACCAATGATATCTTCTCGCCATGTGTTTTTGACGTTGACGCCTCTGGAATTGTTGATGTTGACGGAACATTTTCTGAATTTTCGCAGTATTCTCTTTCTTCCTGCCGAGATTCTTTTAAGAGTTCACTGATACTTTCTTCCTGATTGGCAGTCAAATTTTGTAAAGCTTCCGCATCAGTTTTGTCTCCTTGATGTGTCGCAGTTTCGTTTTCACCTGAGGCACGATCTTCGACTGATTTATTTTTTATTGCTGTCCACCTAGCCAACTTTGTTTTGCAAAAATGAGATGTGTCATATTTTGATGAATCCACTGGAAAACATCCAGTAGCGACAAAGCCAGATTTAATTACTGAACTGGTCAAATTATTAGTCCATAATTGTCCAATTATCTTTGAAAACTCTGCTTTACTAAGCCAAGTATTTTGATTCGTTGACATCATTTTTACACCATGTTCTGTCAACATCCTGTCCCAATGACTTTTGAGACTCTTAAAAACGGTTTTGTCAAGTGGTTGTAACAGATGAGACAGATGGCTTGGCAGTTTTATAAGTGAAATATTATTATTTATTGCAGTTTGGATAAGGTCAAAATTCACGTGTGTTTTGTGCCCATCAAACAATAGAATAGCTCTTTTATCTTCTAGGCCCTTTTCCCTTCTTAAATTATTCACATAAGGAATAAATCCTAACGAAAACCATTGAAAAAACTGTTGTGTTCCCATCCATCCATTCTCGCTAACTGCATAGAGAGTATTCGGATAGTCGTCTTCACTCACCCATTTTGCTTGCACAGTTGTAAGACCCTTAAATATAATAAACGGGGGAAGTTTTGAACCTTCTGCGCTGACACAAGCTAACACTGTAATTTGATCTTTTCCAGATCCCTTAATAACTCTTTGAAAACATCTAGTGCCCGTTTCTGCAACTGCTTTCACATTCCTAGGATCTAAGCCAAATCCACTTTCGTCGCAATTGAAAAACAAAAAGGGGTAATCCGTTAAATTAGTTTCTGATATTTCCCTTTGCAGTTTTTCATAAAAATCGTATACGATAAACGGATCAGAAGCTGGATCCGATCTATTTTTCTGCAACTGTTCGGGCTTTCTCAGCGACAATCTAGGATGTCTTCGCATAAACGATAAATACCAGTCTTCGCCCGGCATCCAATCATCGCCACTGTTTATTGCGTAAGATACGGTCTTCTTTTTGCTTTGCATATACTCCTTGACAAGTTTTCGAATCTCTTCCTTCGTGCAGGGGTAACCTATTTTTGCCCGTGCTATAATAGCCGCCTCTAGTTCTAGTTCCTCATCCTTCCCAAGAACAGGATTTCGCCCAGCGCCTAATTTTGCACCTTTTACTTGGCGGTGTAACACTGCCAGTGGAACTTTGAAGCGATCCTTGGCCGCCCGATATGATATTTTATTTGCTCTCAAAAGTCGTACTGCTTCCGACACATCCTCGGCGGTGTACGGTAGCCCGATTTTCTTTTTAACATATTTGCGTGGCATGGCAATACCTGAAATAAAAAGATTACGTCAGCGTGCAAGGAGCCACTCCCCGTTTTAAGAGCCTGGGGTAAATCGGAATGGCGTTCCTATTTACCCCACACTGCAAGTTTCGATTTACCCCTCAATCATGTAAATTAACATTAACATTTCACACCTTTTTGTTAACAAACTGTAAGAGTAATTTTGTTGGGACGTAAATTATTACTTCGGTATATATTTTCCTTTCGTAGGAACATAAATAATTAAAACTAAAAATATTTGGAAAAAATAGAAAAATAAACATTAGCTTCATCTGTTCAGATAACAAATATAAACTTTTAATCGATCTTACTAATAACAAGAAATTTAAGGGCATTTAACGATATTAACTTACCTTTTTTATAACTAACACCACAAGAACATCATAACAATTACACTAACTGTCGTAAACAAGTAATTAAATGTCATCTGTCAAAATTGTTGGGTGCGTTCCGAATTTCACCCTGTTCCGAATAACCCCAACCTACCCTACTACTTTTGCTTTCAGATGCAGCTGCTTACATGGTCAAGGCGTCAACAAATTTAAAAGTTTTTTACAGCAACTTAATCCACTGCACTTGCTTAGCTCATGGTATCAATCGTATTGCCGAAACCATACGATTACAATTTCCATTAGTGAATAAGTTAATTAGTAATGGCAAAAAAATATTTGTTAAAGCCCCTTTAAGAGTACAAATGTTTAAAGAACGTTGTCCAAATATTCCACTTCCTCCAGAACCAGTGTTAACCAGATGGGGAACATGGCTTAACGCCGCTATTTATTATGCGGAAAATTTTCAAAATTTTAAAAATTTAATTTTTGAATTTTCGGAAAACTCAAGCAAATCAATTCAGGACTGTCAAAGCATTCTTAACAATTGTGAGCTTCAAAATAATTTGGCTTTTATCAAAGCAAATTTCAGTTCCGTAAGCAACACAATCAAATTATTAGAAAAACAGCAGGTTCCCTTGGTGGACTCAGTTGCTTTGATAGAAAGTTTCAAGAAAACCATTAATGACATTCCTGGACACATTGGTAATTTAATAAAAAATAAAATGGCAGATGTTTTAGAGAAAAATACCGGGTTTCAAAAACTAGTAGACATATCATTAGTTTTAAGTGGCCATCAAAATGTTCCAGAGTTAAGTTGTACGGATCCAAATGTTTTGTCAAATTTTAAGTACGCGCCAATTACCAGTGTCGATGTGGAAAGGAGTTTTTCAAAATATAAATATCTCCTAGATGATAGGAGACACAATTTAACAATGGAACATATAGAACAATATTTAATAATTCATTGTTTTCAAAACGAGTAAAGTTTAATTCTACAGTGCATCCCAATATAACTGGAACGGTCAAATATCTCGAAAACTCTTTTATATATTATAATAAAAATTTGGTTTTCTATAGGTAACTGCTTCTGATCTATCGATCTAAAACGATAGATCAGAAGCAGTTACCTAAATAATAAAACTTCCATAATAAAATAATACTATGCTAAACCGTGCCCGAGATATTTGAGCGTGCCGGTTCTTTTGGGAAAGCCAGCGATTATAAAGTGTTCAATATTTATATTAAGAGTTTTGAAATGTTTATATTTTATATTTGATTAGTTATAATGTTTTTTGATTATTTAAATAGTTTTTCAAATAAAAAACTTATTTTTTGGGAGTTTATTTATTATTTCATATACCAACTTATATTTGCTTTTTTTACGGATTACGATGCTTATTTTGAAGAAATCTGCAGCTTTTTTAAGCACTTTTTTTTAATAATTTGGTGCTTATAATTTCGGTCTCTAATAATAATAATAATAATAATAATAATAATAATAATAATAATAATAATAATAATAAGACATTTATTTTGCAATGTACAATAACAACACATAATATAGTATATACCAGTAATTTATGAATTGCAAAAAAGGAGATGAAAGCAATTATAAATTGATCAAAGTTCATCCCCTATAAAAATATATAAACTTATAATAACCTTTTTGGTTTGCTGAGAGCACACTAAAAATTAATATAGAAAAAAAAAAGAAAATATCTAATTAGTTATACATTCCGAATGGAATTTTAAACTGCACTTCACATATTGACTAAACATTTCTTGTCTTAACTTCTTTTTAAAAATTGATGGTTTTAGGGCTTTTAAAGCAAAAGGAACTTTATTCTAAAGCTTATAAATGTTATATGAAAAGCTACATTGAAACAGAGCTGTTCTGTGTGGTGGTGGAGAGATAAGACCTCTAAATCTAAGGTTTAAGCTGTGCACATCTGTTCTATATATTATCTTGTTTGTCAAATATGGTGGTCGGTCATTTAAAATAATATTGTGGAAAATTACCAAAGAGTGTAGCATGCGCCTATTCTGCATATTCAACCATTTGGCATCAAATAGTTTGTGCGAAACCGGATCATATTTCGTATACCATAAATAAACCGTAAACAACTTTTTTGTACTTCCTCAATCCTATTTGGTTCTGTTTTATCTAAACATGGCCCATAAAGTACAGGGTGATCAGTTAAGGGTAGCGAGCGGCCATATCCCATAAGATATTGGTCGTATAGATTTGAGAAAAAAAAATCATAATAAAAGTCGCCAAAGAAATTGCTGAAAATTATTTTCGAGTTTGTCAAACGTCCGCTAGAGGGTGTAACAACCAACACCAAGTAGAAAAATGGGGTTTTTATAGAATTTTGCCTAATGAAAATATATCGATGATATCATTTTCATATTTAGTGACTATTTCCCTACACTTTTAGTCTAAAATGTTTTGTTCTATATATCAAAATAAACCGGTGGGGGAAGTTCAATTGTTTTTTCAAACAAACCAAGATGTCTCCCGTTTCTTTTGACCCATTTTAGCAAACTTAGGCTCATATAAAAGAGCATAATTTGCACTACAAAACGCTTATTTGGTTTTGAATTTTTGATTTTTGCTGGCGTCGCTAGATGGCGTTAACTGAATTAGTAGCATATTTTTTAGTTTTTTTCAAAAAAAAACAAATGTAATGGTATATTCATTTTTACATATTTTAAAAGGGGATAAATTTCTCTATAATTTAATGAAAATAATTTATCATCTACCTTTTTTTGAACCGTTGATATTGACCAAAATATTATTTTATTTTATTAAAAAATGGCACGCCACTGCTTTTTGTCAAAATAAAAATCATTAATTTCATAATCACTTTAACATGGAAACATGGAACTTTAAAAATAAACGTTAAAAATAAATTAATAGTTTTGTCGTAAACGTTCAAAATGTTGTCCATTATTTTGAAAGCACTGGTCCAATCTCTTCTGGGTGGAGTTGACAGCTGTCTCAATTTCCGCTCTTGGTATAATATTTATAGCGTTTTGAATTCGGACTATCATGTCTTCTCGAGTAGTTGGTCGAGTTTTATACACCAAATCCTTTATTCGGCCCCACAGATAAAAATTAAGGCAGGTTAAATCGAGGGACCATGGTGGCCAGGAAAATAGACTGCCTCTACCAATCCAACGGTTAGGAAAATGCCTGTTCAAAAAATCTTGCACATTTCGTGAATAATGTGCCGGGCATCCGTCTTGTTGAAACCACATCTTCTTACTTGTAAAGGCACATTTTCTAAGAGTCCTGGTAATTCGTTAAATAAAAAGTTCAAATACATGTCACCGGTTAGATTGCCATTAAAGATGTGCGGACCGATAATAGCACCATTAATAACACCGCACCAGACGTCGACGCTCCATCGACCCTGCTGATAATCTTCACGTAACCAGCGTGGATTAGTGTTCGACCAGTAATCCACGTTATGAAGATTTACCCTGCCATTACTGCAAAACGATGCTTCGTCTGTCCACAATATTTGTAACAAAATATGATGGTTTTCCCTAATGAAGTCTCTAAGCCAGTAGCAGTAATCGAGCCTACGTTCAAAGTCAGTGTCATTTGGGGCTTGATGAATCACGATATGATATGGATGCATTTTAAAATCCATTAATATTTTTTGCACTGGAGCCATAGGATATTCCTAAATCTCTGGAGATCTCTCTTATGCTTAAATGGGGGTCTGCATGAATATGAGCCAACACATTTATAATGTTATCTTCTCTTCTTACTCTACGATTTCTTCTCAAAGTTGGAGTTGGTTGCACTTAGCCACGTTGCCTTAAACGTTAGGCTAAACGATGAAAAACCATTCTCGAAAGGTGTCTTCGGAGGGGATAACGCAGTGCATACTGCCTGCAATCGCCGCATTTTCAAAACATTGCAAATAAATTCTCAACATATCAAAGGCTTCTTCATTCGTAAAAGGCATGATTTGTTGTAAAAATACTTTTTACATAACATTAAATTAGATGTCAATAGCAGGAACTATCAAAATGAATATCAACGTGATTGACAATTTGGTGTTTTGTTTCTTAACGTAGATCATGGCCTGCTTCGCTTAAATGCGATGTTAGTTAAGTTTGATTTTTACTTTAATTTATGAAATAATAATAATTATTAATAATAAATTATGAACTAAAGCATTCTCTCGCTAATTAAATGATATTAATGATAAAAATAATAGGTAATAATTTTATTATTGTGAGATGTAATATTTAAAAATAATTTTGAACCCTATAGTTATCATTGTTAAACATCTTATTTTTTCAATCCAAAACCGTTCGTCTAACGAAAAAAAGTCAAGAGGTTCTTTTTGTTAGCAACTAATAAGTGATTACGAAAATGATTTTTATTTTGACAAAAAACAGTGGCGTGCCATTTTTTAATAAAATAAAATAATATTTTGGTCAATATCAACGGTTCAAAAAAGGGTAGATGATAAATTATTTTCATTAAATTATAAAGAAATTTATCCCCTTTTAAAATATGTAAAAATTAATATACCATTACATTTGTTTTTTTTTTTTGAAAAAAACTAAAAAATATGCTACTAATTCAGTTAACGCCATCTAGCGACGCCAGCAAAAGTCAAAAATTCGAAACCAAATAAGCGTTTTGTAGTGCAAATTATGCTCTTTCATATGAGCCTAAGTTTGCTAAAATCGGTCAAAAGAAACGGGAGACATCTTGGTTTGTTTGAAAAAACAATTGAACTTCCCCCACCGCTTTATTTTGATATATAGAACAAAAAATTTTAGACAAAAAGTGTAGGGAAATGGTCACTAAATATGAAAATGATATCATCGATATATTTTCATTAGGCAAAATTCTATAAAAACCCCATTTTTTTTACGCCCTCTAGCGGACGTTTGACAACCTCAAAAATAATTTTCAGCAATTTCTCTTGGCGAATTTTATTACGATTTTTTTTTCTCAAATCTATACGACCAATATCTTATGAGATATGGCCGCTCGCTACCCTTAACTGATCACCCTGTACATCACAATAGTTAAAATGACAACACCAGATAATCCGTTAATTTTATCTTTTGAGCCTCAGTTAACAAATGGCGATGTGGATAAAGCAACTTTAAAGAAATGTATGCCCTTTGTATATAATGCGCTACTTGTTCTCTGAAACGAAAATCCGTGTCAATTCTTAAACCGAGGTTGTTTGCACACTTTGTAAACTGTAAGACGTTACCACGGACCTCTATATTAAGTTCCGACATTAAACGATTCCTATCCCTACCAAAAACCATAACAGATGATTTAGTTGGATTAATTAGAAGCCCGTGACGTACTGAAAATTCCGTTAGATCTCTTAAGTCTTCATTTATTAATGCCATTGACTCACGCCAAGTACTAGAAATAAAAGAATAGAGTACCTGAGTGTCATCTGCGTAAAAATACGCTGTGACATTTTTTAGACACGAGACAAAATTACTAGTATATATTGAAAATAAAAGAGGCCCCAATATAGAACCCTGCGGCACACCGCAACCTATAGTTTCTCTAGCCGATTGTCCTAAACTTGTTTCGACATACTGCATTCGACCGTTAAGATAATTTTTAATAAACATTATTGCACTATCCGAAAAGCCGACATAGTTTAATACAGCTAACAAGAGTTCGTGACATATCGTGTCAAATGCTTTCGAATAGTACAGGAGCACCAGAACGGCGGACTGACCGGAATCTACTGACGTCATAAGGTCATCAGTAATACTTAAAAGCGCTGTTACACAACTATATCCTGGGCGATATCCTGATTGGTTAGGAGGCAAAATGTCATTTTCTTGTAAAAAGCTTTTTATTTGAATATTCATAATTTTTTCCAAGAGTTTTGAAAGGCAAGGTAAAATGCTAATGGGTCTCAATTCATTAAAACATTTTATTTTATTACTTTTTGGAAGTGGCGTAATGCGTGCAATTTTCCATTCGTCTGGAAATATTCCTTCTAAAAGGCACGAGTTGACTATATTAGTAAGAAATGGAAGGATGGGACAGCCCAACAATAACATTTCTATATTTATCAAATCCGAACCAGATGCCAATGATTGAATACTACATAGCTGCGTTTTTACCTCATCTATACTAACCGTATTAAACGAGAATTTGCTGTTTATTTTCTTTTTTAAATTATTTTGGTAGTATTCTAATAGTGTAGGATCTGTTTGTTGTTTATTTATAGAGAACTATAAAAAATATTTATTTATATTTGAAGGTTTATTTAGGCTATCGGGAAGTCATGTATTTTTTGCTTTAGAAGTTATATTTAATTTTCTAAATTTTTTCCAAAGAACTCTTTTATTATTTTCTCCAGAAATAGACTCTAGGTAACTTTTCTTTTCATTGCTAATTGCTATGTTAGTTTGGTTACGTAATTGCTTATAGCTATCCCATTGATTTACGTTTCTTGTATTTTTGTATTTTTTAAAATCTTTGTCTCTAAGTTTGATCATAATTTCTATAGTGTCTGTTAACCATAGTGGTTTTTGTCTTTTTATTTTTATAGTTTTTAAAGGAGCCAAAACATCAAAAATATTTTTTATAAAAGTATTAAAATGTGATACTTTTTGATTAATATTTGAAATTTGTACTATATCTTCAAATGGTGTATTATCCAAAAATTCGAACAATAAATCTTTATCAATGCGCTTTAGATTTCGCCTTAAAACGTACTTTTCCTTATCATTAATTATTTCAGTATTTAAAAAGAAACTTATTAGTACATGATCTGAAATTTTGGGAACGTTCTTTACTGAAAAAGTGTAGTTTTCTTCTTTGGGCAATATAATTAAATCTATTAAACTACTACTTTTGTCGGTGACTCTAGTTGGAGTATTGACTATTTGTTGCAAATTAAAAGTTTCGATGCAAGAAAGAAAATACTGAACACTCTTATTCTCCAAATCTATTAAATTTAAATTAAAGTCACCTCCGCAAATTACCTTATCACACTCCATTGTAAATGTCGATAAAGAGTCCTCAAAATTACTCAAAAAATAAAATAACTGTCCTTTGGGTGGTCGATAAAGGGAACCAACAATATATGAAGTATTATTAATATTTAATTTAATCCACAACTGTTTCAAACATCCCGTTTGTAATGAATTTAGAGTATCAAATTTGAATATATCCTTAATATACATTCTGACTCCACCACCTCTCTTAGCTCTATCAGCCCTAATAAAAGTATAACTATTTATTTGAATTTGATTTTCAGGAACTTCAACTGTTAGCCATGTTTCTGAAATTCCAAGAATATCGTAGTTTTCTTGTGTAACAAGTGATTTAATTTCTGCTAAATGGGGTATTAAAGAACGTACATTTAAAAAAGCAATGTGCAGTGATTTCATTCCGCGACCTAAAATAAATATTTCTACTACAAAAAAAAATTCTTCTATACTATCTTAAGTAAAAATAATATACATATAGAATACAAAAATATACTAAATACCACTCGAAATACCAAACGTCTTTTGTCCTCCGGTTGTCATTTACTCTTTGCCATACTTGATAACATCATCCTCCGTTTTCAGTACCGCCTCATTTCCATTTATATTTGCAAATATTTTCCCCTCCATCGTCCAGACCTTATCTCTGCCAATTCTATCCTTCGCCAACACAAGCAAATTGTACCTACGCATCGTAAGCTCCTCCACAATTACTAACTTGGTATTTTTTAGCTTCCTTTTATTAAAGAATATAAGGTTTCTTTGACTAAAAGATGAAAACTGAATAACAATTGGCCTCGGCTTAGAGGATCTGGCATTGTGTCTTTTACCAACACGATAGCAACGCTCAATATTAATATTAGGGGTATTAAATTTCTCTTCTATGAGTTTCGAAACTTTAGTTTTTAGGTCAACGTCATCCATTTTGAGATAAAGTTCATCTTTTTCAATTTGAACGTTTTTCAACTGCACTTCCATATTCTCAATTTTGGCTTCTAAAGTCGCAATCCGCTCGTCTATTTTTTGCGACACAATATCGGCCACCTTCTTAGCCAGCGAGTCCAAAAAATTGCTGTCGTTTAATATTTCACTTACAATTTTTTGCGACGCTCCCTTAATAATAGAGAGCAATTCGGTTTTTTGCCTCTCGGTAAATACCATTGTAAGTAATACTGCTATCAATAGAATGTATTAATTTCTAAGTGTATTATTCTCTAGGAGCTGGGTTTGGAGATTCGAATCGGAATTTAAGTAACTGATTAACACTATTTACGTTTGCACACCAAAAAAAAATGGAAAAATTACTTATATTTTAACCGGAGATATATACTGTTTAACCGGAGCCGAAATTTAACGTGTTACTCGCTCCAAACACTCATAATAATTAAAAGCTGTGTTATTACATAATGGAAATTTAAAACCCTCTATACCAGTTGCCCATTCAGTTCCAATGAAAGAAAATTATGAAAATATGCGCACGATTTTGAATAAAATAAACTACAATAGGTATAAATGGAAGATATGTGGGGACTTAAAAGCTATAGCGATTTTAGTGGGACTTCAAGGATGAATTTACAAAATATTGCCGCTGTTTTCCTTGTTTATAGGACAGTCGTGCAATAAATCAGCATTGTGTAACAAAAATTTAACCAGAAAGAAGCGAATTTCATCCGGGATCTCAAAATGTTAAATTTATACCTCTTGTTGATCCCAAAAATGTCCTTTTTGCCTTCTCTTCACATTAAACTTGGGCTGATGAAAAACTTTGTGAAGGCTTAGAATAAAGATGGTGATGGATTTAAATACCTAAGACAATTCTTTCCCCAGTTAAGTGATGCCAAATTAAAAGAAGGCATTTTTATTGGGCAACAAATCAGAAAATTGCTGGACGATGTCAATTTTACTGAAAAGCTTACCAGGCAGGAACTCATTTGTTAATGCAGTAAGAGGATTTTTAGGCAACAATATGGATGAAAATTACGAACAATTAGTTAACGAACTCTTAGATGCCTATAAAGCGCTTGGTGCCAGAATGTCATTAAAAATTCACTTCCTCCATTCCCATCTGTCATTTTTTCCTAAAAATTTGAGAGCTCTTAGTGACGAGCAGGGTGAAAGGTTTCACCAAGATATCAGAAACATAGAAATTCGGTACCAAGGACGATGGGATCCAGCCATGATGGGTGACTACTGTTGGTTTTTGAAGAGAGAAGATAGGATACCTCATAAACGGAAAAAATAAAGTTTAATTAGTGTTTTAAGTTAATATTTTTCCCGTTAGCTTTTCTCTTAGATGTATGGTATGTTTATAGGCGAAAACTGTAAACATAGTCAATAAACAGGGTTAAGAATTCTACGAAATCATTTTTTCTATAGATATTAAGTATCGTAACATTCGATATGATTCTACAACTCTAACAAGAAAACCCAACTTTCAATTTGTCATTTTCGTATTTGGATAGGTCCATTCTATTAGATTATGCTATTCTGATTTGTATTACACCAAAAAAAATTTTTTTTTGTCAGCCAGTGTAATTAATGTTAGTTTCTTATAAAATATTTTCAAATTTTATGCTAGCAGCTGGAAGATGACACCCAAAAAGATTTAAGAAAAAGAAGCAAATAAAAAACATTTTAATGAGACTTATTCATTTTAAAAATCATTAACGCAGTAAAAAGATCTTCCAACGCTTTGGTTTTTATTTTCGAGAGAGTGCAAACATAGGGATTGTTTTTAAATGTTCTGGAAGATGATTGTAAAGTTTTATGGCGTTGTAAATAATTGATTTTTTTATTAATTCTGTGGAAGGAATCGGAAGGTATATGTTATGCCTAGAGTTTCTGGTAGGATATACGTGTTGTGGCCTTTGCGGGAAAGTGTTTATATGTTTTCTCATCAAACAGACGGTTTATAAAATAAATAATGCAGGAAGTGTTAGTATTTCATATTTTTTCAAATAATATTGGCACATTGCTTTTTTATTTAGACAGAACGTATAGCGAATTGCTCTTTTGAAGCCAAAAAATACTAAGAAATTGCTCGATGGTACAACAGTCCCAAAAGGGAAGGCCATAGCGGAGATGGGATTCGTATAAGTAAGTCTGGCAGAAGATACCTCCAGTTTTTTTGAAACTGATCGAATGGCAAAGCAAGAGGTAGAATTTTTTTTTAGTTAAGGTGTCAATATGGAATTTAACCGACTAACGTATTTAATACTGATGTTAAGCATCTGAAGTGGTTGTAAAGTCCCCTTATAAGATAAGGCCACCGTTTTATCCACATTAACGCAAAGCAGATTGAAAACTGCTTGTGTCGTCAGCAAAGAGAGAAATGTTTCCATTAATTTTTAGGTTATTGATATCATTAATGTATAACAAAAAAATGTAATCAATTTACAATCAGAATCAGAACCATTTGTCCTTACAAATTGTTGCCTATTCCCGAGAGGGATAAGTAGACGTCGCTAAGCAACGAGAACATGGCGTTACTGATGTTGATGATACTACCCTTCTATATACTTACAGATAATTTTGCAAAAATAAATGTGATGGTCAATAAAGACCTAATTACTTAATTACTAATTGGTTACAGACAGAAAAATTAACTTTAAACTTTCAGAAATTCTCTCTTCTTAATTATTCAAAATTTATTAAATTTTTAGGCTTATATATAGATCAAAATTTTGCTTGGAAGCCACATATAGAATATTTAAGAGAACAAATTTATCCAATAATTGGAATTTTGTTTAAAATTCGTTATTATATTTATCTTAATTTGTTAATATATATATATATATATATATATATATATATATATATATTTTGCTTTCATTTATTCAAAATTACAGTATCTAATATCATTGTGAGGCGCTGCGTGTAAAAAAAAATAAAACCATTAGAAAAATTACAAAATAAGTCAATAAAATGTATTTACTATTTACCATATCTAAAAATCTTTTAAACATTTCTATGATTTAAATTATGTATTTTTATTCATTCATCAGCTAAAAATATATTTTTAATTTATTACAAAATAATAACATTCATGACCATAATACAAGACAAACTGATTGTTTGTCTTGTATTATGTCTTAGTAATTTTGGCAAACAATGTATATTACACAGAGGGGTTAATTATTACAATAATCTACCAAAACGATTAAAAAATATTAACAAAACTGATATTTTCAAAAAACACTTAAAGAAACATTTCTTGCAGAATTATTATTCACGTTTGATATATTTGTTGAATGTTTACAGTTTTTAATTTATTTGTAATTTATAATAATATTTATGTTTATATCAAATATGACCACTAATTTGTTTTATTAACATTTTTATTATAAAGGATTTTAGTTCAGTAAAAAAAGTATGAGTCAGTTTTCCAGAACTAATTATGTCGGACAGAGAGCTGTCAACATAATGTTTTGCTAATTTTATTGGAATTTAGAATACAATGGTTTAAGGCCAGGTAAAAACCTGGTCTATCGTAAATGATTTAAGAAACAAAACTCCTTTATCCAGCACTATCCTTACCTCTCCTGAGGACCTAAACAATTATTTTGTAAATGTAGCCAAAGATTTGACTAAATCCGTATCTCAATCTAATGACCCAATTTCATATCTCTCTAATCATAGGGTAAACCTGCACAGTTTCTTCTTTTCACCAGTAGTTTTATCAGAACTTCGTAGTACAATTAATGATATCAAAAATAAATCTTCCTCGGGAACTGATGGGCTTACTTTAAAAATGTATTCAAGTCTGCCGGAGTGCACACTAGAGCATCTGACTGCTTTGATAAATATGTCTTTCCAAAATGGTACTTTTCCAAGCTGCCTTAAAACTGCAATAATCATACCTCTTCACAAAGGAGGTGTTTCAGAAGAAGCTTCGAACTATCGCCCAATTGCACTTCTCCCTACGCTATCTAAGATCATCGAAAGACTGGTTAAAAAAAGGCTTTTATCATTTCTGTCTAGATATGAAATACTTACAAAACATCAATTTGGATTTTTAAGTAACAAATGCACAAGCGATGCCATGTTTTCCCTTCTTAATAGAGTTTACTCCAGCCTAAACAACCATCACGCTACGGCAACAATTTTCTGTGATTTTTCCAAAGCTTTCGATTGTGTGAATCATAATATATTAACTAACAAGCTGCAGTACTATGGATTTAGAGGGGCTCCTCTCAATTGGTTTAAGTCATATCTTAGCAACAGAAATCAAGTTGTGAAAGTTGACAACAGGATGTCTTCTTGTAGGCCAATGGAATGTGGAGTGCCTCAAGGCTCGGTACTAGGCCCTATCTTGTTTCTTCTGTTCATAAACGACATGGCTAATTTAAACATTAGTGGAAAAATATGTCTCTTTGCGGACGATACCAGCTTTACGTGGAGCCACCCAGATGTCACGGACCTACATAGGATTGTATCTAATGACCTAATTACCATTAAATCCTGGTGCGATTCTAATCTCCTATGTTTGAACATCTCTAAAACGAAAGTCTTGTCTTATAAAAACACGCTACAACCTTTTGACCTTAATGGCACCACTATTGATGTCGTAAACTCTGTAAAATTTCTAGGGCTTCTTGTAGATGATTCTTTAAAATGGGATTCACATATCGACGCTTTATCAAAGAAGTTAGGTTCTGCTTGCTTTGCGTTAAGATCTGTTTCCGAGGAGCTTAGCTTTTCTACCTCTAGAACTGTTTATTTTGCTCTTGTTGAGTCGCACCTCAGATATGCTATTCCATTCTGGGGTACATGTTGTACGACTCAATTTGATCGAATTTTTATACTACAAAAAAGAGCTGTTCGTTACCTACTGAGACTTAACAGTAGAACTCACTGCCGAGATTTCTTTAAAAGATATAAAATACTAACCCTTCCTTGCTTATTCATTTTGGAATCGGTTTGCTTAATTCGTAAGCACGCACCTGCTCTATTAGAGAGACCTTCTCACAACTACCCTCTCAGAAATACTGAGCACGATCTCTATCTTCCAACCCCACACTCAGAGTTAATTAAAAGATCAGTAATCTACAATGCAAAAAAAATGCATAATCACCTGCCATTTAACATCAAATCCATAATATCTCTGACTTCATTTCGCAAGGCTTTGAAATCATTCTTACTGGAAAGAGCCTTCTACACCGTGAACGAGTTTTACAACACATAATTTTATCCTTATGAACCCCTAGTGTGATAGTTGCCATTACCAACCATTTTTACCGAATTTTGTATATATATTTTTTTTTTAATTGTTTCGTACTTTTTTTTTTTTATTTTGCTTTTTTATTTTTTTACATTATATTTATGAAAATGTTTATATAACATAGTACATTTCTAATGCACTTCTTTTAGGATTCTATAATATTAATACTCTAAATTCTTGATTTAAATATTATTTTTCTATAATATTTATGATGTGTTTTTGTTTTGTTTTGTTTGCTAATTTTGATGTTTGTAAACTATTTTTTTACAACAGCTTTGTCCACAAAATTGTAAAATTTTTTTGACTATAAAGCATTTATTTATTTATTTTATTTATAAAGTTTTAATGGCAGATTTAGGGATCAAAACATATTTTTCTTTTTATTTTAATGCAATTTCAGCATGACTGTCTTTAAGGTCAACAAATGAGCATCAATTTAATTATCAAAAATTTAGTACGGCCAACAATAAGAATATGTTAAAAAAATATCATTCTTTATATATGTGAAGGATTTTCCACATCCACATAAAATGTTAAAAATGGGGCTACTATTAATTTATTAAGTAACAACATATATAAAGGGTGTCCAAAAAATTGCAAACTATTACTTTGTGAAAGTGTATATTTTTTATATCGACTTTTTTGAGATATCCAGTTTAACAAATAAAGATGTAAACAACGTTTTTTTCCCAAAAAGTGGCGATATAAAGTAAATCAATGTCAAATATAGAAAGTTTCAATTTTTAAGTCTAATTTTCTAAATAACAACAAATTGTGGAAAAAACATTATAAGTCATTTACATCTTTCTTCGTTATGTTTAGACTGCCTATCTGTAAAAAAAAACGATTTAAAAAATTTATACTTTCATAAAGTATCATTTTGTAATTTTTTAGAAGAACCAAGTACATATTAGCTTAATTTGTATTATCCCAAACTTTCAATAAAGAGGTAATCATACTCACCATTTTGGAATGGGTCATCATCAAAACCACTATTTGAACCATTCTGACGAATAAATGGATCTCGAATATGTTCATCCTAAAATGTAACAATACAGGGAAAATAATGAAAATAAAACAATAAAAAACGACAAAATCGCATTAAAATGCAAAAGGATTATCGATAAATTTCATTGTTCAATAATCCACAGCTACATGGTGTTTCACTATAAATCCCCTTTTAAACTGTTGACTTAATGACGTTAATTCAAAACTAGGGTTACTCTTTTAGTCTATGTCTTCTTTAACGATCCAATATGATAATTATTCGTTGTGTTTTTTAATTTGGGGTTGGGATACAAAGAGAAAAGTCAAATATTCAAAAAAAGTCTACGTTTCGCGATTTATTATTGCATCTTCAGGACACTAAAAGATATAGCTCTACAAGGCATGAACTTAATAAATAGTAAAGTAAAAAAAATTGCTATACTGACTGTGAAAAATGCTATACTGATTGAATATTCGACATGAAATGAAATTTTTGGAAATTATTACATACAAATACCATGTTGTAGGGCGAAAAAAAATATAGAACTTTCAAATTTAAACTGTGTCTCAAAAACCAATAGTTTTTAAAGTAAACAAAACAAAAATTAATTTAGGCACATCACTCTGTATCTCAGGCACTAATAGGAATTTTGCTACACGATAAAAAGATCGTAAATGAGTATCAAAAACGGCATACCAATATATTATTAAAAATCATCAGTATATGGATTAACTTTGTCCGCAAAGGTAATGTGTCAATATCATTTTAAAAATCTGTCATTTATAACTATGCTGTCATAGTAGTAGAAAACCCGATACTAACCTGTCTGCTTTCTCCATTCGTTAATCCAAGCCTGGAGTATTCCGAGTCTCTAAAATCGGGACTAATTCGTAAAGTTGTATCTGGAACTTGATTAACTTCTCCAGATTCCAACGCTGTTTCACAGATCTTTATGGCATCATTAATTTGTCTTGTTTGCTCCTGCAGTTGTGTAGTTAGTGCTTTAACCTAAATAAATATTAGCATAATGGATCTGAATATTACAAGCATACAATTTAGCAAGTATTGATTATCTATTTAAATTTCACGTTAAATTAACTTTAAAAACTTTTTTGATAAAACAAAGCATATACAGGGTTTTACTTAATGGTATGTCATAACTTTAAGGTCGCATTGCTGTACCAATTTTAGGTAGAAACGTTAATATAAATATGTCTCTTAAAATGCCTGGATGTCAAAGTTCTTTTTTAAAATCGGTTTTTTATTAATATCTGGAAGACCCTTTTGCCTATTTTATTGAAATTTAGCAGTGTTGTTTGTAGTGATAAGATGATAATTTAGCCTTAACTAAATAATAATTAGTAAATCCAGTAGCGTCCCGGGTGCACTCTCACGAATATTACTGGCAAAAAGAGGTACGCCACAGACTTTTTTCATTTTGATCTTGCTTGGTTTTCGAGAAAAAAATATAAAAACTACTTTATTGCATCTCCCTTGCATCACCACAAAAAAATCTATCAAAAACGTATACTTCATTTGCTTATTAATAGTTTATTCCAAAACGAATTTTAAATCGAACAAATCTTATAGTTTGTTTCATGTATAGAGTAGTAAAATAGAGAATTATGTCCAGTTTGGTTGAATTTCAGGGTCGTCCATAGACGTAGTAAATTTTGTTTATAGAAATAATAATAAAGATCCTTTTAAATCCCCACCATTTTGCTCTGTTGTTTTGCATACCTAATGAGGTTTTAATACTACATGTACTTAATGGAGGCAGGTAATAAAACACAGATTATAAATACTTCTCAATTGTGTTTTAAACATGTTAGTGTATGCTGTTAGCCATAATACTAACAGTATTATAAGACAGTGTTCTTAGCAGTTAGTGGAGTAAAAAACGGGGCAACAGTCGCTTTCTTCTCGATTTTTTTTTCTTTAGAACACACCGATATATATCTCATTTTATTAAATGGATCATTGTACAGGGTGATCAATTAAGGGTGGCGAGCGGCCATATCTCATAAGATATTGGTTGTATAGATTTGAGAAAAAAAAATCATAATAAAAGTCGCCAAGAGAAATTGCTGAAAATTATTTTCGAGTTTGTCAAACGTCCGCTAGAGGGCGTAACAACCACCACCAAGTAGAAAATGGGGTTTTTATAGAATTTTGCCTAATGAAAATATATCGATGATATCATTTTCATATTCAGTGGCCATTTCTATATATCAAAATAAAGCACAATTGTTTTTTCAAACAAACCAAGATGTCTCCCGTTTCTTTTTTTTAGCAAAAAAAAAACATAATGTACAAAACGCTTATTTGGTTTTGAATATTCATGGCGTTAACTGAATTTACATATATTTCAAAAAAAAAAAAAAAACAAATGTAATGGTATAAATTTTTCTCTATAATTTAATGAAAATAATTTATCATCTACCTTTTTTGAACCGTTGATATTGACCAAAATATTATTTTATTTTATTAAAAAATGGCACGCCACTGCTTTTTGTCAAAATAAAAATCATTTTCGTAATCACTTATTAGTTGCTAACAAAAAGAACCTCTTGACTTTTTTTCGTTAGACGAACGGTTTTGGATTGAAAAAATAAGATGTTTAACAATGAAAAATCTTAATAAAACTGTCCAACAACAGCAGAAGCAATAACACTAAAAACAAGAACATGGAACTTTAAAAATAAACGTTAAAAATAAATTAATAGTTTTGTCGTAAGTGTTCAAAATGTGTCCATTATTTTGAATGCACTGGTCCAATCTCTTCTGGGTGGAGTTGACAGCTGTTTCAATTTCCGCTCTTGGTATAATATTTATGGCGTTTTGAATTCGGACTATCATGTCTTCTCGAGTAGTTGGTCGAGTTTTATACACCAAATCCTTTATTCGGCCCCACAGATAAAAATCAAGGCAGGTTAAATCGGGGGACCGTGGTGGCCAGAAATATAGACTGCCTCTACCAATCCAACGGTTAGAAAAATGCCTGTTCAAAAAATCTTGCACATTTCGTGAATAATGTGCCAAGCATCCGTCTTGTTGAAACCACATGTTTCTTCTTACTTGTAAAGGCCCATTTTCTAAGAGTCCTGGTAAATCGTTAAATAAAAAGTTTAAATAACATGTCACCGGTTAGATTGCCAAATTTTTTTCATAGATTTTGCCATTAAAAGAAGTTCTAGTTTCAGCATATTGGGTAAAGGATATTGTTTTTGTTTTATTAGCCAGTCATAAATATCACTTTTCTTCCAGGATGAAGTCGGTTGTTTATTTAAGATTCTTGAATGATAAGATGCACTGTACAGAATGATTAAAGATGGAGCATCTAAATTTGGAATCAGTTGTTCTTTTAACCACTTTTCAAACAGTTCACAGTTGATATTATCATAGTAGTTCATAGTTTAGGATGTTGAAGAAAACAGTAAACTCGCACCTGGGAGAAATCCTGTTGAAGAACCTGCATGCAAAATGATGAACCGTTTTCCCGTCACACATCCCTTTTTTTCTCTTGACACTTTTTACAGACTCGTTCTGCCAAGATTTCGAACCTTTTCCATTAGAAAATATCCAAGTCTCGTCTGAAAATACCACTATTCTAAATTTTTAATTAACATTTTCCGTGTATTTCTTTAAAAACTGGATACGCTGACTTGCTATATGTGGCAACTCGCATAAAAATCTTCGATTACAGTCCTTTTTATATCGAAAACCCAACATTTTTATTAATTTTGACAACGATTTTAGTCTAATTTCCAATATGCCTCGATTTTTTAAAGCTTCTTTTAAAACTTGAAGGGTTATATTAGGTTTTAATTTAATTGTAAATTGCATTACGAACATCCATTTTCGTAAGTCATCTGTCTTTGGCTTTTTTCGTGTACATTTTTTAATCTTCTTCGGTAGCAAATTATGCTTTTTTTCATGCACAATTTTCTGCACAGTCCTTATACCGATTCCCAGAGCTTTTGCTATTGTCTCTTCGATATTGGCCGGTGAATTTTCATTTTCGTAATATTTTATTAGATTTAATACCATTTTTTCGCTTGTGGATGCAAAAAACCCGAAAATTGTTTTCTATTACTCATTTTGTCACTGACTTGTCAATCTGACTTTGAAGTGACATCGCTCAAAGATTTTTGCAACTGCTGGTATTTATATGTTTATCCTCTTTTTTCATATGAAAATATCATAGGTCTATCTAATTAATCTTCCGGATTTTATGCGAAGGATATGATTACACGTAATAAAAGAAAAACAAACTTAAAAAGTTTGTCGTTCATAAATCGTACGACCCGCGATAAAACTGCTTTTGACTATAATGGCGCTTTTTTTAGTACATTTTATACATAATGAATATATTGATGTTTCGTAAAAAAACCGTTTTATTTGCATAATTAGTACCTCGAAAAATTGTAAAATATTTATTTATATAAAAACCATTTTTTATAAAGTAACAAACAAACAGTAATAACAATTAAACATAATATTTACAAAAAAATGTTGGAAATAATCACCTCTCGGTCCTATGTAGGCTTCTGCTGTTTCTTCTTCTAATCGATTCACGAACTCAAAAAAATTTCATCAATTTTACGTATAGTTTCACATCCATCAATAATTCTATTTCTTAGTTGCTCTAATATCTTAATTGGTGTATTATAAACTAACATTTTTAGGTGCCTCCACAAATAAAAATCTAGGCTGTTCAAGTCAGGCGATCTAGATGGCCAGAATTGTTGTCCTCCTCCTATCCCAACGCTTTTAGCGGGCTGTATTTTTATAGTCACGAGCCAATATGCATAAACCAATACCGCAACGGAAGAGGAACATCTTCAAGAAGTAAAGGCAAATCATTTTGGAGAAAATTACTGTAAAAGTGCCCGTCAAGACCTCCTGGTAAAAAAAAATGGACCAATTAAATAGACGCCTGAAAATGTGTCTCTGTAATAGCATGAGGCCTTTTTCTTGGGCCTAGTTATGATTATTCTGGAAATTATTCATGGCATTTCTGGAAGAATTCGCCATAAACATAATGTTGGAATCGAAGTGAGAATTTTCTGCAATTTTGAAGAAGTGAAGGAACCCTTTGTACGTTGTAAGGATACAATAACGAATCTCCTAAAATTTCCCCATATCAATGGACGTTTTTTTCGGGTTTTAGGGTATCGAATTAGTATAGAAACGAAGTTTGAACACAGTCTGAGACCCAAAAATGTTTCGCGAAATTTCCACAGACATATACTTGCAAATTTTTTTCCCGAAAAATTTTTTTTTGGAAAATGCGTGGAATAATACGTTTTTATATGTATTTTGAACTAATAAATGCATTAAAACCATCCACTGCGACCTGGGATCGATATTTTCGGATATATGAGTAAAATTTCAAATTGAATTTTTTTTTTACGATTTTTTTGTTAAGCCAGCAAGACACCGGTTAAATACGTTTTAAAATGATTATTTCTTAATAAAACAGTGCAAACTGCACCCCTCTATCTCATTTAGTTTTCGAGATATGAATTTTTTCCCAATCGATTTAAACAGCGCATCCGCCATTTTGTCAAAACACTAGGTAATAATAAAAAATAATAATATAAATATAACAATATTAGAAAAAAGAAAGTTTTGTCAATAATAATTATGAGTATGTCCCCCGAGACCCAAATGGATTTATCTATCTATAATCTGTTTATAAGGGAATATCCGTTTTTTCTTTCTTTTTACGATTTTGTAAATTAAAGGTTATCAACATTTATGGGAGTGAGGCAGAAAATGTGTTCATTAGTCGATTTTTTTTTTGTTGTATTTCTACGTAGTTAATTAGTGTTTTGATATTGAGTGATTGCGTACACATTTTTTTTTCTTGATACACACACATATATAAATATATATTTTTTGGTTTGAATAATTTTAAATAATGAAGTTGGGACATCTGAATATACGATCAATGTTTACTAGTTTCAATGATTTTAAATACATTTTGGAGAGTCAAAATTTTGATATAATGCTACTTTCTGAAAAATGGATGCATAATGGTGTTGATTCTTATCAACGACATGGAAATAACATAGACCCAGTTGTTTACATTTTGGAGAAATCCAACATTAACCCTGGTTTGTCAAACCGTTACTGTGGCCAGATTATAACGGATATCATCCTTTACACTATTGTCTAAATAAACAAGGAATTCCAGAAATTCCCAGTATAAATTTCCTTATAGAATATTTTAAAACTGATAATTAAATAGCTTATTATAAATACTCAAACCGAATCTGTTTTAAATGTAATTTAAATCTTCTGTAATTATTATTCCCTATTTCAAGAAATAAAGCCCAGAATTATCGGCAACGTCGGAATTCTACCTTTTTCGAGTATACTACAGATTTCTTTCGGGATCATTCGGAAGACGCCGAAGACGGTCGTAGTCATTCATGATTTCGACCTATTTGATGCATTCTAGTTGGTGAAATAAGTGTTTTTCAGAAATCCAAATGTTTTGTGTGGCTATTTCCGAGAATCTGTTTAAAAAACCTTAAGAAAATGGTGCGAACTTGTTTTATTTGCAGAAAAAGAAACGATTTAAACCCAGAAGTTTGTTTTCGAAGGTAAGTTAGGTTAGGTCATACCAGTGCTGTAGTTGAAGGGTAAAATCACCGTCTAATAGCGTTCTTATATTTGCAAATGAAGTATTGTTTTTGTATTGCACATTTCCGTTGGGCTTGAATTAATTTTTTATAACTTCAACTTATCTATAAAGTCGAAGACATTGATGATAAACGGAGTACAGCGTTTTGCTAATTTATATATTTGTGAAAAGTCTCAAATATTCCTCTAAAATTTATCAAACCACCTTTTTTGAGGGGTTAATAAACAACATAAATATACTATTTGTTAAAGCATAGGTACTAAATTTTAATTGAGAAAGCTGTAAGACCCACTATTTTATGTTGTCATTAATTACTCCAGGATGGTTTGCATTTTGGATGAAATTTTCAAGGAATATTTAGGGTAGTCGGAGTTCTCAAATAGCAAGCATATACAAAAGATGAAAATAGCGCAATAGCGTTACTTTTCAATTTTTCATTTACTGTAGATTTTCTTTAATGAATTTGAAATGCTTTAATTTATTGCCTAAAAATCTGGTTTTTAAAAATAAGTAATCAGAAAAGTAAATAAATACCAGCCTGAGGTACATTATCCCAACTAGGGAAAATCTGTTTTTATCAGGTGATTTCGGTAATATAAATAATAATATAATATATTATAATAAATGTTAAAAATATTAAACATCTTGGCACAAAATATTTATGTCAATAAGTGAAATGTATAGCGGGGAAGGTGGATGGTGGGGAAAAAGGGGGTAAATTGTGGGATAAAAACTGTAAAGATATTGTTTGGTGGTTTTTAGGGACACGAAGTTCAATTTTGTATTCATATTAATATTGGGCCATGTTTATTGCTGATTTTCTGTGAATATGAATAGATCCAATACATGTAAAGGTGGTGCATTTTTATATAATATTACTTGCCGCGAGCCTGGCACACTTTTAAAAGTAGTGGACCCAAATTTTTACCTAACTTCGCGTAAATGGAACTAAAATGTGTTGAAAAAAGAGTGAAATCAAAATGTTTTGAAAAACAAACCCGATTTCAAAAAATAGGTTGCATTAAAAAGTGATAAATTATATTTTATTACATATTTCCTATGAAGTCGGTGATAAGCTGATAAAGAAAGGTATTAAATAAGCATTATACTCTAGGTATAGACATCAAAACACAAAGTGGGTCCATGTAACAAAATTTAGTTTTATCTTCATCTTTAGTAACAATAGTAATGAGAACTCACCCTTTTATTGGTTTTATTTTGTTATGGAAATGCTTGTTCTTTAATGACTAAGCTTATTGCTAATAATAAATATTGCCACATGAACCATTACATAAATATGTCTTTTGCAGGCACGTAGCCAGGATTTCAGTTCTAGGGGGATCCAACCCTGTCAAAACCAATTCAATGACAAAAAATTATTAAGAAGAATGCTTTTTTTTCACTTGTTGCTAGCCCCTGCAAGTACAACAAAATATGAAAAAAAGTTGCAAAAAACTAGTTATTTGCCAATATCTATTAAAACATTATTTTTGCAGGTAGAGCAATTATGAAAATGTAAAAAATTATAGGTATATCTTGAGCAAATAGGATATTGGCGACTTTTGCTTAATATTTTTAGGTTTTATATATTGAATAGTATTTTAATAAATAAGCTAAGTCACTTTGTTAATATCGAGGTTAATGTGGTGTTATCTTCCATAGAGGGTCTGGAACCATATTGCTACATTAAAAATCTGGATTTCTTTAATCATAAATGTATTCATCTTTCTTTTTAGTACTTTCTCGAAATTCTAAAACTACTTTTAATGAGCGTTTGCTTAAAAGTTTTTCTTTTTTTAAGAATTCTAAATATTCCTCACTGTCAAAATCGAATATTTTTTGGAGGTAATTTTTTTCAATTCCCAAAGGTAAATTCAATAATTTTCTTATTCCTTAAATCGTGTTTTGTATACGTAAAGATAAGAACTTCAAAATTGTGTGAAAATGGATCACGAAGAGAAATTTTCAGCAGCTACCATATATTCTAAGTTTAATAATAATTTTTGTCGGAATTATCATAAATTTGGTCTCGGCACGCATTCGCAATTTTGCTTATGACAGAAGATTTTTGTGGAAGAAAAATGAAATTTATTTTCCTATCGATTTATGTTAGAAACTGTCGTACTTACGAAAAAATCATTAGGTGCGTCTTTGTTTAGGGTAGCCTTTCTTAATTTTTTACATTTACATATTTGCGAAACTTCTTTGCAATCGCAGAATGTCTAACTTGTGACTTGTTAAAAAACCCGTCAAAAATTTAGAATTTCAAAAAAGAGCCTGCTCCCTAATTTTCCTGAGCTTCGAGTTAAAAAAATAGCTGTAGTAAGCAGGGCCGATACGGAACTGCTATCAGCAGTTATTGGAATTCTACTTTCGTAGGTTAAATTATGTAAAAACTCCTAAATATTTTTAGGGTCTCGCGCGGAGGGGAGGGGGTCCGGACCCCCCCCTAGACTACGTGCCTGGTCTTTTGTCACAGATAATTATTGATACAATTATATTAAATCAGCTTGTTGCTAACCTAAAGTTTTATATATATATATATTATATATATATATATATATATATATATATATATATATATATATATATATATATAAAATTTCCTCTAAATTTCCGATTTTGAAAATTGTCACTGAATCATTAAATATGTAATAGACGATTTTAATTATTATATAAATAATGAAATATTAAATTAATATGCTGTTACTTTTGTTTTGTCGATAATAATAGTTGTTTGTTATTATATCAAACTGTTTATAAATAAATTATACCAAACTTTTAAACTTTGTTTTATTTTCATAAACCACGAAAATTTATAAAGTGCAGCACCACTTTCAACCTTGTTATTTAAATTTTTATAAAAAAAATTAAGTTTCAAATATGCTGTAACATATTATACAGGGTGCTTCAGAATCATCAAAAAGTTTCGATGATTTTATTTTTTAACATCTTGCATTTTAATGCATTTATTTACTTTTTTTATTATTGATTTCTTGATAAAAGTTGGTGGTTCAAAAAAAAATATTTTTGATAGTAATAAACTTTAGATCAGGATGTTCAAAAAAGTGGATTTCACCTACAATTTCAAAAAAATAAAATTTTTCTGACAGTAATTTTAAGGGCCATAAAAAATCGTAAATATAAACTGAGTAAAATTTTTTATATTATAGTTATGGAGATATTTAAGGTCAAACAGCAAAAAAACATTTTTCTATTTAAATCTTTCCTTAGCTATTACTAATGACATAACTAATACTAAACCTTTATTTACGATTTTTTACGGCCGCGGCAGTCACAGAAATTTTAATTTTTGAAATACACTTTTTCGTATTTTTTGAATGCCCTGTATATCTGACTTAAAGTTGAATATTGTGAAAACTATTTTTTCGACAAACACACAAGTTTTATCAAGAAGAAAGTTTTTCGAGAAATTGATAATAAAAAAGTTTCCCATTCAGTGCAGACTTTTCCACGACATAATATCTAAATTAATTGTTTTCAAGTTATTATTAAAACTCTCACTTTTACAATGTGAAGTCGTTCCTGTTCATCTTAGAACAAAAAAACTGCCGTAACCACCAAACTAATATTTGGGCTCAAAAAAATATAGCAAATAATACATTATCTTAAAAATAGCTACGCTACTGGTAAGCCTCGCGAAGTTATCTGACAGCGTTGCAATTTTCACCGCAAATTATTCTTTATGCGATCAGTCCGTCTTTTTTCCACTCATACACAATAACAAATTGATGTTTGATTCTATTTCTTTAATTTTTATGAATGAAATGCAGGGTCTATTTCTTTTTGACGTCATTGATTCTGATGCATTTTCAGTACCAGGTTATCGGTTTTACAGGCGGGATCGACAAAGCCGAGGAGGACGTGTGGCGGCCTACCTCAAGGGAACATATACCCCTGAGTTTTTCCAGTTTGATTTTCCAGTTAATGAATCACTTGAGTACTTGATTTTTTAAATTAAAGTTAAAAATAAATATACAGTGCACCTAAAACAAACATTAATAATTGTATTGAAGATTTTGATAATATTTTGTCCAGTGTTGCCGCTTCTGTTGATGAGGTCATTATAATGGTGGATTTTAATATTGACCTTTTTAATTTAAATAATCCATTGCTGTCTTGTTTTGAAAGTTATAACCTATCGCAAATTATTAATGAGCCTACTAGAATATCCGGAAATGCGGCTACGCTACTTGACCCAATTATTGTTTCAGATAAAGAACTTGTTTCAAGCCATGGTACGATCTGTGCGGATAATATATCCGACCACAGAATGGTTTATTGCAGTTTAACTATAAATAAAGTCGGTGTTGTACCTAAAATTGTTAAATTTCGGTATTATAATTCTTTTAATTATCACAATCTTTTCAAGACTTGAACCATTTGGAATGGAATATTTTGTATGTAAATAGTATATATGACAAAATTAATTTATTTAATAACCTTATTTTAGATTTGTTTAACCGTCGTGCCCCCCAATTAAAGAAGTTCGAATAACAAAGTCTAAACCACCGTGGCTTACTGAAAACCTTAAATTATACATGAAACAGAGGGATCGGGCTTTACAGACTTTTAAAAGAACGAATGATCCAGACGATTGGGTAGCTTATAAAAGGTTAAGATTTCACACTATCGGTAGTGAGACGTGAAAAAAAAGGTATCTTGATTCACTATCTGCTGATCAAAACCACTGTAAAACTTGGAGGGCATTAAAAGATTTAAATGCCTGCAATAAAAACAATAAAAGCATCCCCAAAAATTTGCAGAATCCCAATTTAATTAGTGATTATTTTGGACCTTTCTTGCAGAATGGTTTAAATTGTGATAATAAAATTGAGTTTTATAGTAATAATCTTTTTAAAAATAATATTAGTTTTTCTTTTAAGTTGACAACAGTTGAAGAGGTACATTTAGTGTTAAAAAATGTTAAAAATGATGCTGTGGGTGTAGATAGCATTAAGGCATCTATGCTGCAATATTGCAGCCCTTTTATTGATATATATCTTGTTCATATTATTAATCTCTGTATAGAAAATGGCTACTTTCCTGAGCAACGGAAGGTCGCAATTAGTAAACTAATACCGAAAACATCATGTCCATCCGAAGTCAGTGATTTAAGGATTATTAGCATATTACCAACCCTCTCTTAAATTTTTGAAAAAATTTTATACAACCAACTGTATACTTTTGTCTTATTTAATAAAATTTTACCAGATTTTTAAAGTAGTTTTAGAAAAAAATGTAGTACTTCGGTGGCTTTATCTACGGTAATAGATGACGTTTTAAGAGCTTGGGATCAGCAAAATTGTACCGTGCTAGTACTTCTCAATTTTTCTAAAGCTTTTGATACCATCAACCAAAAACTTCTTTGTCCCAAATTAAAATATTATGGCTTTGATGAGGCATCCCTCAATCTTATTAATTCTTATTTTGAAAACAGATTTCAAAAGATATATTGTACAAATAAATTCTCAAAACAAATTTCGTTTCTCTCTGGAGTGCCTCAAAGATCAATATTTCAATTATCAATTATTTACTATTTCTTATTTATACAGCTGACATTCTGAAATCTACAAAATATTGCCAAACACAAGCGTATGCTGATGATACTCAGCTTTACTATTCTTTTAATATTCAGGATTCCCTATAAGCAACAGATTTAATTGATTATGATTTAAACAATTTAAAAATAATGTCGTCCGAGCAAAGCTTACAATTAAATCCACAAAATCTTTAGTTATGTTTTTCGGAAATAAAAATCCGGTAAATACCTTAAAAGAAGGGTTTAATGTTGCTCTGGATAGTACGACACTACCTATAGTTGAGTCAGCAAAGAATCTTGGAATTATCTTAGACTCAAATTTAAGATTTAAAGAACATGTTAAAAAACTCACGCAGAAATCATTTTTAGCTTTAAAACTTATGTACAGTAACAGACACATCCTAAATTTACGCTTACGCAAAAATCTGTGCGAATCCTTAGTTTTATCCAACTTTAATTACTGTGATTTTATTTATGGTAACTGTAATGATATTTTGGATAAAAAAAGGATCCAGAATCAAAATTCCTGTTGCAGGTTATTTTTATCAGAAATGACCATATATCACATACATTTGAACAACTTAAATGATTAAAAATGGACAATCGCAGACTTCAGATTTTATCTATATTTGTTATATATTAGATTTTCTTTTATTTATATACTTATACATTTTCTGCATTGAGATTAAGTAGAATAGCCGACTTGTGCTAGACTTAGCCTCATTGTGGTGCCACTTTTTTTTTTGAATATTATTACACTGTCTATGTAAATACGATTATTTATTTATTTATTTATAATCTAGTACGGGGTAAATGGGCCTCATATCACTACAAACAACATTGACACATTTCATCAAAATAGGTGGCAAAAAAATCTTTGAAATATTAATTTAAAAAAAACCTATTTTTTACAGTATAAAGTTGACACCCAGTATCTTAAAAACCAGAGATATTGAGACACTCATTTTATATATGAACTTTTCTATCTAAAATTGGTTCAGGAATGCGCCCTTAAATTTATTACCATTAAGCAACACCCTGTAAACAAACATATATTAGTTCTTAAAAAAATCTTTCTGCGCTTACTTGGCTTATAT